>CM060367.1:76451608-77051608 GCA_030545235.1 Helianthus tuberosus | reverse complement strand
GGCTGGACCCTCCCATTATGGTGCCATCTGTTCGTACAGACCCTAACCGGAGCGGCGAGAATCTGGTTTGATAATTTACCCGTCGGGAACATTACATCATGGAAAGATCTGCGCAAGAAGTTCCTGACTCATTTCAGTCAACAACGACGCTCTATCCGAGACACATCAGATGTCATGAACATTTGGCGTCATGACAACGAAAGTTTAGAGGACTTTGTCACCCGATACAATAAAGAAGTACTGGAAATCGGGGGGGTTCACGAGCAATTGATCCGCGCACAATTCAAATACGCGGTCAGATGTGATGATATGATCAAGGTCCTGTCTGGGACAGAAGGCCTCCCAAAAAGTTGGGAGAAAGTAATGGCAGCCGTAAAGGTTTATGCACAAACAGAGAAGAACCTTACCACCAACAGGCCGCCACCACCACATAACAGACCCGCGGACTTAGGCTCCACTTGCGGAAGAAAATTTAAAAAATCATGGCGTGATTCTGGCTCGACAAATCATTCGTCTGAAGATGCTCGAGCAACGATCAACAAACTTACCGCGCAAAGGGTGACCAAACAGGATAATAGGGAGAGACAGTGGACTCCCTTAACTAAGACCCCAGCGGAAGTTTTGAGTACTGAAGACTATCAATTCAAACCTCCGATCCCAATGAAAAATAAACATGGACAAGACCCTGCCCAATACTGCGAGTATCACAAGGACAGCGGGCATACCACTAACAACTGCATTTCTTTACGCACAGAAATAGAGAAAGCCCTCAAAAGCGGCGAGCTTACACATTTACTCCAAAATGTGCGCAAAGAAATAGAGCAGATAACTCGGGGTGAGGAGGGCCCAAGCAAAAGGGCGAAAACTTAAGAGACAACTCTATGAATTTCCCGCGGAAAAACAGGATCTATCAAAGCGGAAAAGTTAGAGAGTAAGTTAAGTTTCATATAATTATTTTAGCAAACTTTGGAATAGCCTCTGTGCTCTATCCCTAAATAAAATAGCAAAGTTTCTATTATTCTTGTGTTTTTCTTACAAAGTGCATGCAATTTCTTTTAGTAAGCGCAAAAACATTATGGTAATTACAAAACAAAGCCTCATGAACGGTCAGTGATTACGTCACAAGCGACCACAAGTTCACACATGAGCTTTATACCAACTTCATTTGCCTTACTCAATAAAAGTAATCGTACTCATGCAAAATATTGTAAAACGAAAAACATAGCATACTACTCTCGGCGTACAAATACGCCTAAAAAACTATCAAACACGACAGTGTTTTAGTTACTTGCGCATCAGCGCACCAACAAAGACAGGGATATACATCCCAAATATTACAAGAAAATTGTTCAATACATTTTTCAACCTACGCTAAATCTTCACCCTCATCCGGAAAGATTTCCCTTAGTTGCGCTACATGATCGTCAGATTCCAGTGCAACATTTATCAGATCCATAATTGGAAGTTGCAAGTTGTTAAATTCTGCCTTTAAAGCAACAAGCGCAGCATTAGTATCCACGCCGTAAGTAGCAGATTTGCTGATATCCCAATCAACCTTCAAAGCACTATTTACATGATGCGAACACTCAGCATATCCTTGGGCATACCCATCTTTTCGCGCAGCAACAACTAATCGCGCAACTGTTTTATCCAACTCCTCAGAGTTCAGCACCGACTCAGCAACCTGTGAAAGAAGGAAAGGTGTCACACCCCGAATTTCCACGTGTCACCGGTGGGCCCGGTGGGGAGTATCGTGACGTAGTTGATGTCGTCATAGTCAACAACACAATATATAAATGCACAGCGGAAGCAAAAGATAAATATATTACAATCCGAATATAAAGTAATATCCAGTATTACAACGGAATGTAAAGGATCCACAGGCGGATCTTAAAACATAAACAGCGTTTAACAGACTTTAGACGCCTAGAACTTGCAAGATTCCTTATTAACGTCCTGAGCAGCTTCCAGCCTATTACGTACTTGTACCTGTCACTTAGACTTTTGAAAATACGTCAGTTTTCACTGGTAAATACATTCAACCGACTCATTTGAAAAGAGTTTAAGAAAATTGATTTAGATGCACTAGGCACAAAATATTTTGACACTTTGATTAAAATGCACAAGGCAAAATTAATCTTTTATACTTGGGACAAACTATATCTCATGTTATCAGTTTTACATAACTTGCTCTACATGCGGGGCCCGGATCTATGCCGGTTCATGATTAACCGACACACCACTATTCCCTTATAGGGAATCCCTTATTGGGTATAATTAATTAATAAGCATATAGCATCTGTCAGGTGTATGCCTACACCCCGTGCTTAAGTCGTGGCCATTGCAATTAATGAGTCAAGGATATCCAGGACACGGTCGCATTAACCCCCAATGTTTCAGTCAAGCAATACGAATTAAAACAGGTTATTTGGATTTCCCGACTCATTGGTCTTTGAATCCCATACCTGACCATGCGGTATTTATATTACCGTATCCCAAGCCCGTAATAGGGAAAATAAGTTAAGAGTATTTACCTGAGCTAGCTCCTGTCTTAAATAGCAAGAATTTATTAACTCAGCCGTATTTCACTTAAGTAAGCGTAGGTACAATTTACCGGAAGGCTCTAGTCTGGAATGATGGTATAAATAACCAATTAGAATGCTAACGGGTCTTTAATTAAGCCTAAGCTTAGACCGGTTAGTCTTAAGGGAAGATATGGTTCAAACGCATGATAAGGCGAAGAACGGTTTAGAATGTGGTTTTGACCCGGCAAGCTCGTATGCTTGTTTAATATGGGTGACTTAAACACATTCTGAATTTTTGAAATAAAATGATAAGGTTAAACCCGTCTCGGTTATTTTATGAAAACTAGCCTCGTAGGCTTAACCGTACGCTTATGAGCGAAGCCGGGTAACCGGATGAGTTATACACAAGTTTCATATGCCAATATGTTTAAAATATGTTAAGATATCAGTAAGATATCAACATGTATGCCCGTTATAGTTTTAAAACCGAATTAAGCCTCAAAAGGGCAATTTGGTCATTTTACGATGCATAAAGAGGGCTAGTGGATAAACTGATGTCATGGTCATTATATTTTTGTAAAAATACTTTATTTATGATGTTATATCAGTAGGGTGTCGAAAATATGTGCGGTTTATAGTTTAAAACCAAACTATGCCCCGAAAAGGCATTTTGGTAATTTCACACATAGTTTGGTGACTTATTTGGAAATCTGAGTTTGGGTCAAGTACCTGCTGAATTTATATTTAAAATATGTTTAATAATCAGTAGGTATCAAGTTTTATTTCATAGATATGGTATTAAACCATACTATGCGCCGAAAAGGCGTACAAGTCGGTAAATGACGATCTAGATGAGGTTTCAGGTTAAGTATATGTTATGAACAGATTTATAAGGTTAAAATAAGTTATTTATTAGTTCATAACAGTAGGTAAAAGATTTAGTTATGAAAATGTACTAAAATTCATTTTAAGCCTCATAAGGGTATTTTCGTCATTTATCAAATACACGCAACGCATGCATGCAAACTCAGTTTGAATCTGATTTAATATTTAAAAATTTTATAAATATAATATAACATTAGTGAATAAGGAGTTTTGCCATAAAAATCATGTTTATACCATTCCATATGCCGAAAGGGCATTTTGGTCATTTTAAAAATATATAATATGGTTTGTATGCAAAACTCAAATCATGACCAGATCTTGACATCAAAATAAATTTGAAATATTGTTAGATCAGTTTATAAACCACATGCATGCTCGTATTTATTAAAAATTCTCATTTTAACATAAAAGGGCATTTTAGGCCTTTTAACGAAACTTGTGTTAAATCTCAGATTTTGAATATGATCTTGTAGTATGACCACAGAGGGTTATACTACATATTATAAGGATCATAATATGACTTTGATTCAGCCCTAAAAGTTATGAAATCGGGTCAGATTTGAAAGTCAAAGATTTGGTCAAATTGTTAGACTTTTTGAGTCAAACAAGCAATTTCACCAAATTGATCAGTTTATCATGTTCTTGTAACAATTACCAAGTTATTTAGGTGACAAAACATGATCCATAAGCTCTATATTATCAGTTTTGATTAATTTAAGAATCTGCCCAGATTGACTTTTAGATTACTAACTTTGACTTATCAAATAGACTGGAATTCGTGGAAATCAGAAAGCATGATCCTAATGGATTATAACCAACTTGATTACCATCATAAAACAAGATTCAATTGGACTTTTTGCTGATTAATTCATGATCAAATCAGAAAGTCAATCAGAAGTCAAAATATAGTGTTCTTGGCTAAATTAAACTATGAACAAGAATCAAAACATGATTGGAATACTTACAATCACTGAATGAAAGATCAAGAACACCAGAAAATTCCAAGATGATACTCCAATTTCGGATTTGAGCAGATGAGAAAGCTTGAAGTTGCAAAATTTATAAAAATGAAGAACATGTGGTGTTCTATAGGATTCTTGGAGTGAATCTAATCACAACAGGTGTTAAATGGTTTGATAAATCTGTGGGCAAGCCCCTAGTATCGATTTAAGTGGGTTAGAAATCAGTTTGGTCGTGCAAACAGCAAGAGACAGGCTGTTAAAAGCTGTTTCACACTTCTGATCAGGCCACGCGGCCCGCCTGAGGAATACCAGAAACTAATGCGGGCCGCCTGCAGGTCTATAACAGCAGCAGCAGTTTCAGTTTTGGCAGGAATGGTCCCTGTGAGCTTTATTGTCATTTAAGGCACGTTCAAGGCCCGTTATCCTCAATTTAAGGCTCCATCATGAAGTTTAAGCATAGGGGACATGAAAGATGTTCAAAAACATGTCAGATGTCGGTTCGTTTGGCCGTACGGTCACGTTGTTTGTCTATTTACGACGAAACACGAACGGACGCTAAAAACGAACCAAATGACGCGACGAAAGGAATTTTATCAAGGCGATCACTAAAATAAAATATTTTAGTGCTTACATAATTTTTTGGGTGTCTGGGGATATTCAGATTGTGAGATATGCGCGAAAATGCAAACTTGTGCACTTTTTGACACTTTTAGTCCCTGGTGGACTTGAAAGTTTATTTTTGCGCACCAAACACCTCTAAGCCTATATCTAAGCTATAGAAATGATAATTAGGGCATGTTTAACTTATGGACATATTCTGGAAGGTCCGTTACCACACGATTCGACCTCCTTTTGCAGTTTGACGCAATTAGTCCCTTAATTGCGCAAAGTAGCGCGAGATGGCATTTAATGATATCCAGGCCTCCTATGGCCCATAATGGGCATTACCAAGCATATATTTAAATATTACTACACTCTCGTTCGCCTAGATGATCACCGAAAGACGTAGTTTCAAAAGTTGACGCTTTAGGTCCCTCTATTGCGCAAATTTGCACATCTCATCATTCAATAGCATTGAAACCCTATCTAATCCATATTAGGCATTCTTGGAAGTATTATTAAACATCACGAAGCTTCGGGTTCACTAGAAGGTCATTTAGAGGTATAATTAAACATATTGACACTTTTAGCCCCTCTAACTTGCATAGTTGCGCGTAACTTTACTTATAGGCATAAAAACCTTAGACGGCCATTATTTGGCATTCCCGAGAGTATAATTAAATATTATGAAGCTCCCGGTTTGTTTAAAAGGTCACTCAGAGATAAGAATTAACATGTTGACGCTTTTAACCCTTTATTGCGCAAACTTTCAATTAATTATGCAAACGGCTACACTTAATCATCAAGTGGCACATTTGTGAATATAAACATCGTAAGAAACTTATTTTAGGTATGTTAACACTTCCAGTCCTTTCATAATCAAAGTTTTCGATTTTTTTTTGAAAAAAATAGTCCCTAAATTTCAGTGTTTGACTTCATTAGGGTTTATTACACGTGTCAATACATCATTGGACGTGATTTTACGAGGTGTTACATCCTCACCCCCTTAAAAGAAATCTCGACCTCGAGATTTGCTAAAATGCTGGAAGTACTTTTTGTCACTTAACGGACTTAACTTCTATAGCATATTTGGAGTCTCTCCAAGCTCCCAAAGTGACCTTTATATTAGGTACATATATCCTTTTTGGAGCTTCTTAACCTATCGATCCTTAATCAATATAGGTTGCTCATCATCATGCCATAAATCTTTATATCACTATGTGATAGTGCTTCTTGACTTATTGGCGAAACACATCCTTCAGTCACTAGTGTGCAACGTATTGCGAGCTCCGCCAAGCTCCCTGAATAGGTTTTAGCTTATAAGCTACTTGATCTTGATACATTCGATTTTCCTTCGAATGATTCTATATATTCAGAGCTTAACTAGCCTGATAATTTAACAAATTTGGTACACCCTTCCTGGGTGATATCTTTTGTTGAGCCTTATTCCTTAACAATAACTTAGGAGGTTTTGCTATTTTCATAAATCCTTGATTTCCTGCCGTATACTGGCAACTTACAGTCGATGATGAATTCGTATGATCTTATTTTTTGTTTCCAATGCAACTTTCAGATTCTGATAATCGGACTTACCAATCTATTGTTCTAACAATGGATGTTCAACATTCCATTTACACAAGGTCCCCAAAGGAGCAGCCTTGATACTTACATAATAATTGTTATGGAAGAACTTATTTTATGGTGAGGTGGTTATTCCAACCACTGCATAAAACCAATCTTTAGGAATAGCTAATCCTTACAGCTAGTCGAACAAGTCGACGATCCTGGGCAGCTAATGGCGATTCTTAATTGTTGCTTAATTAGGGTTGCGGTAATCAATGCATAAGCAAGATGATCCGTCTTTCTTATTTATATAACTCGGAGTTCTTAGAACTTTGAATTTTTTTTTTGGCTTTATGAAACCTTCTCAAAAACTTATTGAATTGGTTCTTAGTTCTTCCCATTCAGTTGGTACTAACCGATATAAGGCTTTTACAATAAGTACAGCCCTAAGCGAGATGTTTGTCCTAACATTCATTTGCCTATTAGGAGGTAAACATGGTAATTCTTATAAAGAATATAATTATGCCACACAGAGATGTCAGAGATTTCCGTATTCTCAGGCTTTGGCTCATCTATAAATGTCGGTGTCAGATAAATGACACGTTCTCTTTACAATTGCAAGGATGCCCTAAGTGGAGATACTTATAAGGACATTTTATATTGGATATCTTCTTTGAATACTACTAGTCGACTTTAGTACGGTATGACTATTGGGATATCTCAGGGGTTCCATGCATTAAACCTCCATACTGATCAGGCATGGAAGCAATCTATGGGACATACTAAGATATGCCAATCCTCATATGGCACTTTTATCAAACATAGTTTGGCATTCGCAGGCGATAGAAAACAATGAGAAGAATAATAAGATAAAATAAAATAATATATATTGTCGTACTCTTTCTGGGGAAGAGTACTCCAGATTCTTATGAAAGGATATTCCTGAGGATGGGAGAGAAGGTCAATATAGATTCCATTGGTAAGTTATACCTTATATTTAATATCTGGAGTTGTTATGAATGTAATCAAAAGTTTGCTAAGCTTAGGGTTTACTAAAGGTTTATTATCCCTTGCATTTAACGTAAGATACTTAGCAGACACTATCGATGTTAATGGTAAGGGACGTACCTGATGCTATTATGAATATGTACTGTCTCTGTTATTCAATCGATAGCTCAGGCGTTTCCTTGCTTATCCTTCCCAGATTTAGCTGCTCTTTCCTTGGCAGCCTCAGGGCAATTAGTACTGATGTGGCCCTTTTCGCCACAGCTGAAACAGTTTGCATCCTTTATGTCCCTACATTCGTGGGACTGGTGGCCAGTTCTTTTACAGATGCCACATTGCTTTATCTTTTGGTTTGATCGACACTGTCCCCAGTGTCTTCTTTTGTAGGTTTTGCATGTAGGCTTTTTGTTGGAATCCTGTTGGTTATTGTTGAACTCAGATTTTCTCTTCTTAGGATTCTGGGAGTTATCCTCCTCCCTTTTACGCTTCCCATCTTCAGAGGCCTTGGCAGCCTTGTTTCTAACCACATCGAGTGTGAGAGATAGCGACAGATCTGCCACTAACCGGAATGTAGTAGGTCTTGATGCTTTCACACTTGCCTTTATTTCTGGGGCTAGACCCCCAATAAAGCGAGCTATTCGTTTTGGTTCCGGTGTGATCAAATAAGGAACCAATCGTGACTTGGTATTGAAACTTGTAAGGTATGCTTGGCAATCTAAGTTCTCCATGACTAATGACAAGAATTCAGTCTCGATCTTCTCAACTTCATGTTGAGGACAGTAATTTTCTCTGATAAGAGCAACGAACTGATCCCAAGTCATGTTGTACAAAGGGATCTTCCCGGTGGCTTGAATCAAAGATCTCCACCAGGCTAAGGCCTCACCCTTAAATAATCGCGATACAAACTTGACCACATCCCTCTCAGCGCATCCGCTGATATCCACAACCGTATCCATCTCGTCCAACCACGTCATACAATCTACAGCTCCTTCCTCCCCAGTGAAATCCCGGGGTTTACAAGAGACAAAATATTTATAGGAGCAACCCTTATTACTGGGTTCTTGATTAGGTACGACCTTCAGAGATGGAACACTCTGATGATTGGTAGACTGACGATCATCATCATCTTTCTTGGGAATTTCCTTTTTGGGAGGTGGCTTGCTGTGAGCCTCAGAGTGTGATTTCGGCTTTGAACGCGGCGTAGACAGGGTCCTACTTCGAGTCCCACTGTATTCTTCATATTGCCGCTCTAATGCCTTTGTAATAGCGTCATCTACTAACGCTTTCAACTCAGCACCCGTCATAGTAATACGGGCGTCATCATTATCCTTCACTGGATGACTATTAATTTCGTCAGAGTTAGCCATTTTAATTGAACTGTTACAGAAAACAAGGACAATAGTTTACTTGGAAGTTTATTATGGAATTGTCTTTTATGGCAATTCATTAACCATGGTAACGGAGACCATATTTGATTAATTTATAAATCACATTTATTTAGGATTTATATTATAATTTATCCAAATTATGAAATGATAACAGTTTTATTAGTGGCACGAAAGGCCTAGTCGCAAGGACATTTTAAATTATAAATTATGATTTCAAAGAATCAAAGCATAAAGGTATATCAGCACAACAGGCCTAGTCACAAGGACGTTTATGAATTATAAGCTATGATTTCAGAGAATCAAAGCATTTAGGTTTAAACATAGTTCATTACCTCTTTCGAACAGGGAGTCATCGCTACCACTGTCTTTTGGCTCAGGTAGAAATGAGCAAGGCCCGTAGGCACTATATTACCAATGTATGGTAAAAATATGATCATCTTGTAGGATGATATAAGCCATGGTTTCTAAGTCAATAGACTAGATAAGAAAATTGGAAGAATCCAACATATGAATGACTGTTGTGATTTTCTCGAATCACATCTGTCGGGAGTGTTAACACGTTCTTAGGTGTTAACAAGGATCTGAATCACTTGAGTAGGTTTCGCCATCTTGGCCGCGTAGGCTAGGTTTCACCTTTTAGATTCTTTCTAAAATGCATACTGGCAGAGAAGAAGGGATATTTATTTTATTCAGGATTTTTTTATCATAAATCCTAATTTACAAGTTAATAATAGCACAAATGGCCTAGTCGCGTAGACAAGTTTAATTTATAAGCCATGATTTTACAGAATCGAGGCATTAAGGTTTGAATCAAAGTTCATTACCTTTTCCGGACAGGGAGTCATCGCTGCCCCTGTCGTTGTCATAATTGACGATACATTATGGCCCTTAGGCAAATCGATTGACATTACAAAACGATGTTTTAAGAAAAAAATAATCATCACACTGATGATAGTAGTCATGACAGTATTGATCATATTGACTATGAGGCTTGGGCATAGCCCACCACCTTAGACAGGAACCATAGTGGTTACAACTGTCATTGTCGTATTGACACTATTATAAAGTATAGCCCGTAGGCAAAACATCACTAGGATGTTATATGATATTAGTCACGGTCGCATTGATCATATAGACTATTAGGCTTGAGCATAGCTCACCACCTTAGACAAGGGGTCATAAAGATCACCATGTCAGTGTCTCAGATGGACAATAAGTTATAGCCCGTAGGCACTTCCCTTCTAAGGGATGGTTATAATTAAGGTAAAATGGAGTAATCTAATTTAAGGATGGCTCATGCGATTTTATCAAACCACGTCTACCAGGAATGTTAACATGTTACTGATGTTATCAAGGGTTTGAATCCTTTAAACATGTCTTACCATCATGGCCCGGCCTTATAATGACCCGAAGGCTAGGTTTCACTCTTAAGATTCTTAATTAATAATTAACGCAGAACAAATTTTAAATCGAGATGTTAATAAGGATCTGAACCTAAATTGAGGAACTGCCATCTTGGCCGGGTCTTAATAATGACACTAGGCTAGGTCTTGTCCCCTTTTTAGATTTTTGCCATTTTATAATAATGGTAGGTCTTATAAAAGAAATGTTATTCTAATTTATTTCATATATTATATTCATATATAATGATATAAATAAAATTTGGATAAAACATCCCAATGGTTTTAAAAGAGGTATAGAGTTGCCCTAAGCGGGACTTGAAAGGACTAATGTGTCCTCGGAGGGACTGAAAAAATAAATATGTCCTTAGAAGGACTATTAAGGAAACGATCTTCAGCAAAAGGAGTTTCTTCTTCATTCAATTCTTGTATGCCTTCTCCGTGGTTGCACGTTTCATCCTGGTCGCGGTACGAAGCTCAGCATCTCAAAGGCTCCATATGTGGAGAATTCTTATTACAGCTTCTTCGCTTGGCGACGTATATATATATAAAAAAATTTGGAAGCAAAGATTTCCATATTAGGATTTAGAGTATTCCTATGTTAAGTCTAGACTCAGAAGGTCAAGGAATGTGCTAATGTGTCATTGAGATTAAACACAAAAAGCTAGTGTTTAATTCACTCAATGTTGGCTCTGATACCAACCTGTCACACCTCGAATTTCCACGTGTCACCGGTGGGCCCGGTGGGGAGTATCGTGACGTAGTTGATGTCGTCATAGTCAACAACACAATATATAAATGCACAGCGGAAGCAAAAGATAAATATATTACAATCCGAATATAAAGTAATATCCAGTATTACAACGGAATGTAAAGGATCCACAGGCGGATCTTAAAACATAAACAGCGTTTAACAGACTTTAGACGCCTAGAACTTGCAAGATTCCTTATTAACGTCCTGAGCAGCTTCCAGCCTATTACGTACTTGTACCTGTCACTTAGACTTTTGAAAATACGTCAGTTTTCACTGGTAAATACACTCAACCGACTCATTTGAAAAGAGTTTAAGAAAATTGATTTAGATGCACTAGGCACAAAATATTTTGACACTTTGATTAAAATGCACAAGGCAAAATTAATCTTTTATACTTGGGACAAACTATATCTCATGTTATCAGTTTTACATAACTTGCTCTACATGCGGGGCCCGGATCTATGCCGGTTCATGATTAACCGACACACCACTATTCCCTTATTGGGAATCCCTTATTGGGTATAATTAATTAATAAGCATATAGCATCTGTCAGGTGTATGCCTACACCCCGTGCTTAAGTCGTGGCCATTGCAATTAATGAGTCAAGGATATCCAGGACACGGTCGCATTAACCCCCAATGTTTCAGTCAAGCAATACGAATTAAAACAGGTTATTTGGATTTCCCGACTCATTGGTCTTTGAATCCCATACCTGACCATGCGGTATTTATATTACCGTATCCCAAGCCCGTAATAGGGAAAATAAGTTAAGAGTATTTACCTGAGCTAGCTCCTGTCTTAAATAGCAAGAATTTATTAACTCAGCCGTATTTCACTTAAGTAAGCGTAGGTACAATTTACCGGAAGGCTCTAGTCTGGAATGATGGTATAAATAACCAATTAGAATGCTAACGGGTCTTTAATTAAGCCTAAGCTTAGACCGGTTAGTCTTAAGGGAAGATATGGTTCAAACGCATGATAAGGCGAAGAAGGGTTTAGAATGTGGTTTTGACCCGGCAAGCTCGTATGCTTGTTTAATATGGGTGACTTAAACACATTCTGAATTTTTGAAATAAAATGATAAGGTTAAACCCGTCTCGGTTATTTTATGAAAACTAGCCTCGTAGGCTTAACCGTACGCTTATGAGCGAAGCCGGGTAACCGGATGAGTTATACACAAGTTTCATATGCCAATATGTTTAAAATATGTTAAGATATCAGTAAGATATCAACATGTATGCCCGTTATAGTTTTAAAACCGAATTAAGCCTCAAAAGGGCAATTTGGTCATTTTACGATGCATAAAGAGGGCTAGTGGATAAACTGATGTCATGGTCATTATATTTTTGTAAAAATACTTTATTTATGATGTTATATCAGTAGGGTGTCGAAAATATGTGCGGTTTATAGTTTAAAACCAAACTATGCCCCGAAAAGGCATTTTGGTAATTTCACACATAGTTTGGTGACTTATTTGGAAATCTAAGTTTGGGTCAAGTACCTACTGAATTTATATTTAAAATATGTTTAATAATCAGTAGGTATCAAGTTTTATTTCATAGATATGGTATTAAACCATACTATGCGCCGAAAAGGCGTACAAGTCGGTAAATGACGATCTAGATGAGGTTTCAGGTTAAGTATATGTTATGAACAGATTTATAAGGTTAAAATAAGTTATTTATTAGTTCATAACAGTAGGTAAAAGATTTAGTTATGAAAATGTACTAAAATTCATTTTAAGCCTCATAAGGGTATTTTCGTCATTTATCAAATACACGCAACGCATGCATGCAAACTCAGTTTGAATCTGATTTAATATTTAAAAATTTTATAAATATAATATAACATTAGTGAATAAGGAGTTTTGCCATAAAAATCATGTTTATACCATTCCATATGCCGAAAGGGCATTTTGGTCATTTTAAAAATATATAATATGGTTTGTATGCAAAACTCAAATCATGACCAGATCTTGACATCAAAATAAATTTGAAATATTGTTAGATCAGATTATAAACCACATGCATGCTCGTATTTATTAAAAATTCTCATTTTAACATAAAATGGCATTTTAGGCCTTTTAACGAAACTTGTGTTAAATCTCAGATTTTGAATATGATCTTGTAGTATGACCACAGAGGGTTATACTACATATTATAAGGATCATAATATGACTTTGATTCAGCCCTAAAAGTTATGAAATCGGGTCAGATTTGAAAGTCAAAGATTTGGTCAAATTGTTAGACTTTTTTAGTCAAACAAGCAATTTCACCAAATTGATAAGTTTATCATGTTCTTGTAACAATTACCAAGTTATTTAGGTGACAAAACATGATCCATAAGCTCTATATTATCAGTTTTGATTAATTTAAGAATCTGCCCAGATTAACTTTTAGATTACTAACTTTGACTTATCAAATAGACTGGAATTCGTGGAAATCAGAAAGCATGATCCTAATAGATTATAACCAACTTGATTACCATCATAAAACAGGATTCAATTGGACTTTTTGCTGATCAATTCATGATCAAATCAGAAAGTCAATCAGAAGTCAAAATATAGTGTTCTTGGCTAAATTAAACTATGAACAAGAATCAAAACATGATTGGAATACTTACAATCACTGAATGAAAGATCAAGAACACCAGAAAATTCCAAGATGATACTCCAATTTCGGATTTGAGCAGATGAGAAAGCTTGAAGTTGCAAAATTTATAAAAATGAAGAACATGTGGTGTTCTATAGGATTCTTGGAGTGAATCTAATCACAACAGGTGTTAAATGGTTTGATAAATCTGTGGGCAAGCCCCTAGTATCGATTTAAGTGGGTTAGAAATCAGTTTGGTCGTGCAAACAGCAAGAGACAGGCTGTTAAAAGCTGTTTCACACTTCTGATCAGGCCACGCGGCCCGCCTAAGGAATACCAGGAACTAATGCGGGCCGCCTGCAGGTCTATAACAGCAGCAGCAGTTTCAGTTTTGGCAGGAATGGTCCCTGTGAGCTTTATTGTCATTTAAGGCACGTTCAAGGCCCGTTATCCTCAATTTAAGGCTCCATCATGAAGTTTAAGCATAGGGGACATGAAACATGTTCAAAAACATGTCGGATGTCGGTTCGTTTGGCCGTTCGGTCACGTTGTTTGTCTATTTACGACGAAACACGAACGGACGCTAAAAACGAACCAAACGACGCGACGAAAGGAATTTTATCAAGGCGATCACTAAAATAAAATATTTTAGTGCTTACATAAATTTTTGGGTGTCCGGGGATATTCAGATTGTGAGATATGCGCGAAAATGCAAACTTGTGCACTTTTTGACACTTTTAGTCCCTGGTGGACTTGAAAGTTTATTTTTGCGCACCAAACACCTCTAATCCTATATCTAAGCTATAGAAATGATAATTAGGGCATGTTTAACTTATGGACATATTCCGGAAGGTTCGTTACCACACGATTCGACCTCCTTTTGCAGTTTGACGCAATTAGTCCCTTAATTGCGCAAAGTAGCGCGAGATGGCATTTAATGATATCCAGGCCTCCTATGGCCCATAATGGGCATTACCAAGCATATATTTAAATATTACTACGCTCTCGTTCGCCTAGATGATCACCGAAAGGCGTAGTTTCAAAAGTTGACGCTTTAGGTCCCTCTATTGCGCAAATTTGCACATCTCATCATTTAATAGCATTGAAACCCTATCTAATCCATATTAGGCATTCTTGGAAGTATTATTAAACATCACGAAGCTTCGGGTTCACTAGAAGGTCATTTAGAGGTATAATTAAACATATTGACACTTTTAGCCCCTCTAACTTGCATAGTTGCGCGTAACTTTACTTATAGGCATAAAAACCTTAGACGGCCATTATTTGGCATTCCCGAGAGTATAATTAAATATTATGAAGCTCCCGGTTTGTTTAAAAGGTCACTCAGAGGTAAGAATTAACATGTTGACGCTTTTAACCCTTTATTGTGCAAACTTTCAATTAATTATGCAAACGGCTACACTTAATCATCAAGTGGCACATTTGTGAATATAAACATCGTAAGAAACTTATTTTAGGTATGTTAACACTTCCAGTCCTTTCATAATCAAAGTTTTCGATTTTTTTTTGAAAAAAATAGTCCCTAAATTTCAGTGTTTGACTTCATTAGGGTTTATTACACGTGTCAATACATCATTGGACGTGATTTTACGAGGTGTTACAAAAGGGTAAATAACAAGAAAGCGCATGAACAGTTCCACAACAGAAAAGAACAAGCAACCTACACAAGCAATTCCACGATCTTTCAGCCACGCCATATCACTCTTTAAAGGTTCAAGCTCGCTTTCCGCTGTGGCTCGTGCCGTTTCGGAATTTTCCAATTTTTCTTCAGTTTCGGTCAAACGGCGAGAGGTCTCAGCCTTTTCAGAATGCGCAAGCTCCAGATCCTTTTTAAGTTGTTCCTGGTCAGAAAGCAAAGCAGTAAGTTCTTCTATCTCTTTATCTCTAAGAGAAAGAGTGGCGCAGGCTTGTACCTCTCGTTACTCACTACGCTCCCTTTGAGAACGCACTTCTTCTAGCGCAGCTTCTGCATCAGCTTTCTCCTTTTTCAACCTTTCTATCTCCGCATCCTGTCTCTTCAATTTTTCAATCTCAGCCTTGAGATTATTAATGACATTGCGAAGATTTACCTTCTCAGCATTATCTTTTTCGCAAATTCTCCTCCAGTTTTTGCGTTCTTCGGAAAGGAGGGCAACTTCAGCTTCCGCCTTCCTCTTCCAGCCAGCAACAGACCATTCCTCGGTTTTACGATCAGCCTCAAACTTGGCTCGATCAGTTTCCAATTGAGCTTTCAGCTGAGCTAAGCGTTTCTCATCACTAGCAACTTTCTTCTGGGATACCCTAAAAGTTTCCCAATCCTTATGCATGCTATGCCACTCACGCACTATGCGATGAATGGTAGAAGCATGAGAGGCAGTCTCTTCAAGATAAGCTTGATAAGTTTGTTCATAAGATCGGCTTTCTTGAAACTTGATCTGTCACACCCCAACCAATGGCGGAAACATCGGGATGAGACGAAGTGTGAAGATTGCTAGAGACATCATAACGCTATTTGTGACAATATTTAAATAATTCTCATTTCATTTCATAACTTCAAATTGTCAACGTTACATAAACTCAAATAACAACAAGTTCCAAAAGTAATACATAACAACATAAGCAAAAATTGATACAACATATTAACCTAAACGTCTATATGTGTATCTAGGCATCAACGCTACTTCCTTTCATAGCATCGTCATCATCAACCTGTAACATGTTTAAAATACAATTCAATGCAAGAGCAATGGCGAGTATACAAGTTTGGTACGTACATAACAAATGATAAGTTTTGAACAATTCCTCATAGCAAGCACGTGATTCAAGATAAACGTAAAAACATGGCATGTGTCTAACATATCAAACCAAGGAAACGCAACATGCTCATGACATAACCACAAGTTACGGGTGGCGGGTCGTTAATCCTATAGCTCTAAAATTGGCAGATGTTACAGTCTCCCCTACTTTAGGAGATTTCGTCCTCGAAATCTAAGATTAACGTATTTTCATAAAAAATTAGAACAATCCACATGCCATACTTAGTTAACAAGATTAACGTATCCCTGGCATGTGAATACACAGGTCAACCCATCGTGTATGTTAAGGTGTGGCTTCTTACGAAGTTAATGACAAGTTTATCACATAAAGTTTCACCCAAGTAACACGAATCCAGTATAACATATTAGCATGCACGTGAAATAAATTCCAATTTTTTTTTTAAAAGAGCCGTTCAATCATAAAGTTTCATTGAGAACGAAGAAAAGTTGGTAACTACCTCCGAGGTAAGGGTGTCACCTCAAGCTCATTGGTGAAGTTGGAAAGTGAGCGGAGCTAATCATCAAGGTTAGGGAATCACCCCTGTCTTGCTGATAAGTTTCCATTTTTGGGAATATGAGTATTAACAAGCATCAAGATGTATCAAAGTATTCATATATAATGGATTATTTTGTGTTTAAGCAAAATGTTCATGTGTAAGTTTTTGATAATTAAACATGTTACACCCCAAAAGTGGTAAAAGTAAAAGGGGGAAATACGAGTATACTCACAGTGGTTGCTTATGGAGATTTCTTGCAATAACGCACGAGTAAAGATTGAGAAACCGAATGAACGGGAACGAATTTCCTAAATATTTACAATATCACACAACGATCTTATTAATATTTGTAGGTTAACAAAAATATGATTCCTAATTTTTATTGTTTACAATTTAGTTAAATATCATAATATAATTTAACTTATTATTAACAATTGATGTTAAAAGAAATTATAATAAAATATATACATATACTTAATTTAGTGAAACCAATAATATACATAATAAAATCGCTAAATATTATATAGTTGGTTTTGATTTTAATCGTGACTTACAGTACTTTAATTTACAAAACAAACTTTAGTGGTCTCATAAAAATAATATTATAATAAACTTAATTTTATCATTTTTCATGCATACACATGAACAACAGATTATATTCAAAGAATATTTGTACAAGCCAAGGCAATGACTCAATCCATTTCCACTGAGCTTTTGGTTATGTAAACATATATACATATTTCTTCTCTTTCCAACATCAGTGGCTTTAAAATGAACACTTAATGAATTTTATATATATATATATATATTATTTATTTATACATTGATTCCAAATCATCTTCTACATTATCAAAAACATATACGTAAAATTTATGAACTGATACGTAACCCTTTTTTTTCTTTCAATTGATTTATATGGTTATATATATATGCAATAGAATGTAATATTTCAACGGAAAAACAAGGCCAAGGAAAGATATACCGAACGCGAACGCTATACGGTTCCGTCGTGACGCCGGCGCGTCTTCGGGTCTCCGGCAGTCTTCTCTATTCCGGCCAACGTGCAGGTGGAGCAATCGAGAAAAGTATCCCGAAGGGGCGTGTACGATGGATGTTTTTCTGGCACGACTTCGGGGTTTGGCAGGTTGCTCTGGCTAGGTGTTCGTGAGTGATACGAAGATATGTTACGAGTGTATGAGGGTGTCGCGAGGTGGGGGTTTTGACGGAAAAAGGAGCCGACGACGGTAGTCGGCCGGAGTTGCTCCGGCAGTTTCAACAGAGGGAAGGTGATGGTAGTGTAACTTGGTCGCGGCAACCGGTCGTCTCCTCCGATTCTCCGGTGTATTGTGATATTAACAGAGGATGTGAGAGTGTAAGACAAAGGTCTCGGTTTTATATAGAGTGTGATTGATTGTATGAGTGTAATAAAGAGTCTAGGTTCGTAGAAAAATGGAAACGCGGCATCGTATCAATTACCGAAACTAGCGTGAGTTCAAAAGGAAATAAGGGGAAATTTTGAGAATGAGTTTTTTTTTTTTTTTTTTGGCGGCAACTGTTGAAACAAAAACAAATTGATATTTTCCTTTTTAGTTCAAGGGTTTTAAAAGGTTACAATGTAGTCCCTCAACTTTACTAATCAATTATCTTAGCTTAACTAACACTAACTTGGTTAGTTAACTTGGTTGAGCTATTTAACCTTAAAACCCTTTCTAAAGACTACTAACGGAACTAACTAGCTTATAAATTAATTAAATTAAATAACTATGTTAAATTTTTTTTTTTTTACAAAAAAAAATAAGTAACTAAATGAAATCTCTCATCAATTATTTAAATTCGTAAAAAAAAAATTTCCGAGGTTTCAAGATTAGGATCCGAATTTCAAAACGGGTCGGATTTTGGATATCCGTTTTTTACGGATGTTACAGTCTCCCCTTCTTTAGGAAATTTCGTCCCGAAATTTATTAAAGAGGAAGATTTTAAGAAGGGTTGAAGGATAGGTTTGAATGTTTAAACGGATTTGTTTGCGAACGGGGATTCGTATAAAAGATATAGAATAACGGAGATAATGGGAGTATAAAAGTGAACGATTGCCTTTAATAAACGAATGCGAGTATAAGAATAGCATAAGTATCGGATAGACGAAGGTAGTGTGTTAAGAATGAGGTCTCGTCGTGGATAATCAGATATAATGCGTTTGTGAGTTGTTTAAAGTTTGTATTAGGTCCAAAAGGTCTACAAAACACTGAATTTCTCACGGCACGTTTTACGAAAGTTTGGTAACATGGTGAAAACACTTATATATAGGAAGTACCAACGACGTATCCACCATGTTTTGACCACGTTACGTCCGTTTCGTATTCGGTGTCATGTTACATCCCGTGTCTTACCATACACAGTAGTACACTCTATGGTTTCTCATACGCCCATCACTATAATCCCGTGTGCACCCGCGATTATATTGATCGTCGCATGATCCGCATAGCTTGTAGTAGTTGTGTATGAATTAAGGTATGCATAAATTATGAAAATAAGACTGCGTGTGAAAGAAATGTAACATATAAGCATGTTTGTGTTCCAAATAGCATAAGATCAACGTAAGCGAATCCCTCAGGTTTCGCTCGCGTATGGGTGCGAAAGTATAAATCTTGTGTATAAATGAAGCATAAGCATAGCATAAGTTTAAATATGAATACACACGTGAGCATAAACACAACACGCATGGCATGAGTATGAGAAAAAGGATAAGCATAATGTGTATGAAAAATAAGCATAAGTGTGAGTACAAACATGAGTATAAGTATAAACACAAAGCGTATAAGGATGAATACGAGTATAAGTGTGAACATAAGATGTATGTGCATAGTATAAGTATAAACACAAAGCGTATAAGGATGAATACGAGTATAAGTGTGAACATAAGATGTATGTGCATAGATGTGAACGTGAATATAGGTGTAAAACATGAAGGTTTAAGTATGAATAAAATATATGTTGTATGTATATAAGTGTAAACAAGGTTGTATATACGTCAGTGAGAACATAAAATGTATGAACATGAATATGAATGTAATATAAACATGAATGTAAGTGCATCGTAAATGTATAATTGTGGGTGTATGTATAACGTAAAACGTATGAATTTTGAATTGTGAGTATAACATAAATGTGTAAGTGTGAACATAAGTGAAGACATAAAATGTATAAGTATGGATGTAGGAAATAATGATTTTGTTTATAGTATAGATCAAAATACATGAGTTTGTGCGCGTAAAAGATTAAAAATTTTGAGTATGAAAGAAAAGGAAACGAGTGACGCGCGTGAGATTGTCGTGAGATATTGACTAAAACGTGTAATATGATATGCATATATAGTTTGTGCAAAACGTGGAGTTAAAATAGATTGAGTTGTCATGAAATACAGACACTAGTTTGTGAATGTAAGAGAGTATAAAACGTCTATTGGTTATGTGGAAGGTACTTTGTAAAGGAATGGAAATGCTACTGCGGTTTTAAAAGAGTTTACATAAGTTGAAAATTTGTCGGTTCTTATGAAGTTTCCTTGCCCACGTGTTTTGAATTTAATTGACGTATCGAGTGAGGTTTTGAAAAGTTCTAGAGATTAATAAGTTTGCATCGTTTTAAGTAACTTTGTGTTA
This sequence comes from Helianthus tuberosus, assembly GCA_030545235.1. Lineage (NCBI taxonomy): Eukaryota > Viridiplantae > Streptophyta > Magnoliopsida > Asterales > Asteraceae > Helianthus > Helianthus tuberosus. The sequence continues at coordinate 77,030,965 of CM060367.1, read as the reverse complement.
GAAAATTTTGAAACTTACAGCTTCTTGTGAAAAAATTGATCCTTAGAAAAAAAAGGATTTTGGTGCATGAACTTAGTGATTGTTGAAAAATGTTTCATTGGTTTTGAAAAGGAATTTTAGTAAATGATTGAATAATTTTGGTAATATTTTATAGGTGTGTGCGAAAAAGTTGATTTGATTCTCAATTGAGAATAACAATCTCTAGTTTAATGGTGTGAGAGGAGCGTGTTTCAATGTTTACGTTGATTGGTGAATTTGTGGGCAACGGATTTATTAAACCGACTAGGCTGCTAAGTAGTATTTCGTGAAATTTTGAAAATCGAGGAACACGCGTTTATTGTAACATTAAAATTTTTGTGTATGCGAGTGATGTGAAAATAGATTATAGAATAAGAGGTACGTTTAAATAAATGAAGCATTTTGAAATACATGATAAATGATTTAGGTATAAACATGATCGTGTTTACATAATATAGCCTATTAAAAGGAAGCGTTGGTAACGATCACCTAGGTAAGGGAATCACCCCTAACTCGTTGGTGAGGTCATTGTAAGGTGAGAAATAAAACGGAGTTAGTCGTCAAGGTAAGGGAATCACTCCTATCTTGACGACATGTCTCCATTTGTTGTTGCAAGAAGTGTAAATAAAATTACATAAAATTATGTATGCTAATAATGTATAATCGTATGAAAAGTAAGAGTATGATGTGTGCGCAAATATGAAATCTCGAAAAATTATTCAAATTTGTCAAAAGATCGAAAATAATAAAGCATAAGCTCGAATAAAACTTGGGATGGTTCCAAACGGAACATTGACTAACCAAAGTGGTCGAAAGATCTTTGAAATTGAGAAACATGCTTTGGCCTAATAGGTGGAATACCCATGTCGATATCTCGGTTAACGGTATTCACCCTTCCAGTTACTACATGTTCCAAATCCATCGAAATTTCGAGACTTGGTGGGATTTTTGAAAACCAATTAGCGGAACTAGTCGACAAGGTGCGGGTTTCACCCCTAACTTGACGGTTTCGTACCCTAAGTGTGGTTGGCACTCGTCGAGTCAAAATTAAATTTCGACACGTTGACGATGGTCCAAGAGAATTTAAATTTGAAATTTCCATTAAGATGTAGATTTCACTCCTAACTTAATGGTGAATTTCGTGCGAAAATAGAATCAGGCGGGATGAGAGTCGTTTACCAAATTGTGGGTTTCACGCCTATTTTGGTAAACTCGTGTCGTTTGTATAATGTGAGTGTTTTCGTGTTTAACAAAAATCGAGTAAAATGCCTTAGAAAGGGTGTATGTTAAAGGAACACACAAACAAGTATAAACACCTAAGAAGGCATATCAAGAATAGCACATAAAGAGTGGGACAATAAAACAAGTATTGGCACATAATAAAGCAAGTATTTACACCCAAGAATAGCATGTCAAGTATTAACGCATAAATGGCATATATGTTTTAAATAACAGAAGAGAATAAATAAAAACAATAAAGTAATACGCATGTAGTGTCAAGCAAGGCATAGAATAAGCTCTAAACTATAGACTAGGTTAAAGCATTCCTACTTTTTCCTAATTCCCTATAGTTATGGCTCTGATACCAATCTGTCACACCCCAACCAATGGCGGAAACATCGGGATGAGACGAAGTGTGAAGATTGCTAGAGACATCATAACGCTATTTGTGACAATATTTAAATAATTCCCATTTCATTTCATAACTTCAAATTGTCAACGTTACATAAACTCAAATAACAACAAGTTCCAAAAGTAATACATAACAACATAAGCAAAAATTGATACAACATATTAACCTAAACGTCTATATGTGTATCTAGGCATCAACGCTACTTCCTTTCATAGCATCGTCATCATCAACCTGTAACATGTTTAAAATACAATTCAATGCAAAAGCAATGGCGAGTATACAAGTTTGGTACGTACATAACAAATGATAAGTTTTGAACAATTCCTCATAGCAAGCACGTGATTCAAGATAAACGTAAAAACATGGCATGTGTCTAACATATCAAACCAAGGAAACGCAACATGCTCATGACATAACCACAAGTTACGGGTGGCGGGTCGTTAATCCTATAGCTCTAAAATTGGCAGATGTTACATGATCTCCCCAGGCGGAAATATCCCCTGCAACCAATCTCGGCACACGCGCCAATCCGAAAAAGTGTCTCCTTTCTTCAAATTCCAAACAGGGGCATGAAGCTCAGAAGCATCTTTCTCCGAGTAAGTCCTGTAATAATAATCCCCCAGGGTTTCCTCTGGGCGGATTGGAGAATTTTTATCAACATCAGCAAATGAGCTTTGCTCCTCAACAGTAACCTTCTCAACATGCTCAGGCATAGCATCAGAAGGTTTAGGGGAAGGAGTTGAAGTTTTTTCAGCAGTTTGTTCTTTCCCCAGGTCTTGAGAAACAGTTTCAGGGGTTCGTGGATTACCAGCACCATCCACAATCCCTGTATCAACAACTTTTTCAGCTTCTGCAGCAACATCAACAGGCTTCTCAGCCTCAACAGTCTTCTCCACACCACCTTTAAGAACCTCCGCAGTCTTTAATTGATCAACAACAGAAGCACGCGGAGGGGAAGGTGGGAGTTCTTCATTAACCACAGGTTGCGACTCTATGGACACAGGAGAAACAGGAACCTCTGAAATAAAAACAGCAAAGTCTGTAAAGATTTAGTGCGCATAAGGAAAAGAAGTAAAGACAACACTTACCAGGAACAGATTCCGAAATAAAAGCATCTAGATTTCCTTTTCTGGTAATTTTCTTCCTCTGGATCTTCTTAGAGGGCTGACCCTCAGCATCAGTATCAGCTTGTTTCCTTTTACCGGCCTTCCTGTGCACCAAGTGTTCAGGACTAGATTCCAAATCAATAGGTTCATTTGGGTTGGATGGAGGGATATCAGCAGTATCTCTCGGTTCAGGTTTTGTCCTCCTAACAGTAACTGCAGGCGTAAGACCCTCCAAAGAGTCAGAAACCACCACATAATCACACCAGGAGTCAGAGGAACGGCGCATACCTTTCTTCTCTCCTCCAACATTTTATGCCTTTAAGAATTGAGCTTTATCTTCGTTTTTCTTCGGCGCAGAAGTAGAAGTCACCGCGTGTTTCTTCTTTTCAGGGCCTATGCCCAAGTTTGACAACTCACCTACAGAAGCGCAGATAACAATTTACTCAAAAGCGCAAAAAAGCGAACAGTAAACCAATATGCACATAACTTACCAGCGCCAGCAGCATGATGAACAGACTGATCCGCATCTCGCGGAAGAACAAAATTCTTTACAATACGATGGTACCAAAGCTCCTCATCAGGCTTCTTCTTAACGGTACCCATCTTTCCGCCTTCCCTTTTGAACGCAACAACATACAGTGAAACAACTACAAAGGAAGAAAGGAAAATTCAAAAAAAAGAGAGAGAGAGAGAGAAAAGGAAAAACCCCAAACTTACTATGACCATCCTCCATATACACCGGCTTGTCATCACGATCAATCTTCCAATTCAAGCTCATACTGGCACCGACAAGTGCTTTCTCCGGTAAAGCTATGTTAGGAATATCTTTCAGATCTTGATACCAGTTCTTGTCAACAGGGGTCTGAATTGTTTCAATAGGAACATCTTCTTTTCCCCTTACAACCATCCTCACCGGAATCACTCCGGCTTTGATAAAGAAAATTTTTTGCTTCCAGTCATGGAAGGACTTTGGAGGATGTTGCAAAATCTTCTTTGCAGATGCTCTCTGAACAAAGGAGTAAAACCCTTGAATACAATGCATTTGGTAAAAAAACCCTAAACCGAGGGACTATCGGCTCGATATGCATCGATCGGCACACAAACTCGAAATGTCGAACCCTAACCATACCAATAGGGTGCAATTGGGAAATATGCAGCTTGTAATACCCAAGGATTTCAAGAAAAAACTTAGTGACAGGCAAGCGGAAGTTGCCTTCACAGAAAAAGTCCCAAAAAGGGTAATATACCCAGCCGGAGCATCTGCTGCAGTCTGCCCCTCTTCAGGGTACAAAGCACCCCGGTTCTCCGAAAATTTAAGATTCCGAACCAAACCATCAAAGGTCGCTCTGGGCCACTTTAACGGTGGAAGTTCAGCCGACATTTCTTCAGATAAGTCTTCTTGGTGTTCTCTGGTTGACATAAGAAGAAGAAATGATGAACCTTTTCTTGGACGGTTACTGAAGAAAGGAACAGGAAAAGTTTCAACAAAACAATGATTAAACGAAAAAGGGGCAACTCAAGCGTTATATACTCACCGCAATAAATAGCATCGGTAACCGCCATAACACCTTTTTCGGATATCACAGTTTTCCAAGAAACAGAACGAGTGAAAATCAACACGAACGCGATTACACGCGCGCATGCAGAACACGGACAGTAAGGAACAACTAACAGTGACAGCCTGTCACTCAGTATTTACTGTACCGGTCCCATCTAAGGTCAAAGATTTTTCAAAATCTTTATAACAAAAAAATGAATCTTCTTCCAGAAGTTTCCTTACTTTCACGCCAAAAACATCTTTCCTCTCATAAGTCCAGTGTTCCACTTACTTGCATAAGAGCAACACTAGACTGGGGGGACTTGAAGGGGTAAGGTCCCAAAAACCTTGTAATAAGTACTTCAGATCACTCCACGACCTCGTCTTTCAAGCTCTTTTTAACCTTGTGCGGCCGCGCACTGGTTTTGTAAAAGAAAGGCTTAAGGCAGATAGCAAACAACACTCGCGCGCCAAAAGGAAGTCATAAACCCTTGCGCTTCATAAAGGACGAAAATCCTAATAATATCCAGACTTGGATATTATTTACTTAACTGATACCACATGATAAAAAATAACACCAGATTACAGCAGTAATCTTCTAGAAGACTTAATCGTGCACCACCCGGACGGTTACAACCGTCTGGGCCACGTGTCATCTCCCCAACGTCCCTTAGAGTCACGGTGATGGCATGGAAATAGAAAGAAATCATCACTTGTCCACTTTCCACATGGCAATACCCTAGCCTTTGATCTAAACGACGATCCGTGTGCTCTCACGTCGGATCAAAGGGATTAACGGTAGAAAGAAATAACTGCTACGGCGTTAGCATCTTCCGTCAACTTTTCAATAACGGGTTTTCCCTCCTAAAAAAACTCCCGGCTATAAATATGAGATCAATTCAGGTATGAAATTCAAGTTACACACACTTCTGCAATACATCTTCTTCTTCATAACCCATACTTATTCTCACACCGGAGTCGGGTCAAGGAGAGAACCCCTTTCTCCCCTTGGCGAGGCTAACGGTGCTTCTTTTTTGCAGAGTTCAACAGAGAAGGAGATCAATTGAAATCGAATCAAACGAGAGAGAACAAACCCCTTTATGCAGATCCAAACCCCCTAGATATTTCGATCCCGGTCGTTTATCTAGTGTTTCTTCAGAAGCGATGAAAGCGAAAAGCGTAAAATCTCCAAAATCAAAACATAAAAACACATAAAATCGATACGTAATTCGGCGACTGCAGGCTTGAAACGACATAGAATGTCCTGGGTGTTGGACATCGACTACCCAAAGTGATCCAACTATTCACGACGAGTTCGAGTACATGCTTTGGCCTAATAGACTGTGCTCTCGCTGTACTACAGCGATTGACACTCATCCTACCAGTTACTACGTGACTCGAGCCATTGGAATAGTCGAGACTTTGGTGAGAGTTTTGTAAAATCAAAGTAGGGAGCGGAACTGGACATTAAGATGCGGGTTTCACCCCTAACTTAACAACTTCGTTCCTGAAGGTATGGTAAAACCACGAGATAGAGATGGAGAATTTCATCGAGATATGGATGTCACTCCTGACTCCATGAAGATTCTCGTGCTGAGAGTAGAAACATGCATGGAGTGAGGGATCTTATTGAGACTTCCCGATTTTCACACCTAGTCTCGACAAGATCGCTCAGTTGTGGTATGCGAGTGTTTTCAAAAACGTGTGTATTGCGTCAGCCTTTGGAAAGACCAAATAGTTTCTTACCTTAGGAAAGGTCGTCTTTGCACGAAGCTGTAATGAGCGAGTCCACAGAAAGATGTAGTTTTCGTGAGTTTGAACGAGAGCATCAAAAGTAGGTTCGCACGAAACCCCTACTGGGTTTGCACAAAGCGGTATGCTGGTACATAGACTATAGACTAGGTCAACCCTAGACAACCCGACCTAATTCACTATAGTTATGGCTCTGATACCAATCTGTCACACCCCAACCGATGGTGGAAACATCGGGGCGTGGCACTGAGCGAAACAGATTGTTCAAGAGAATCCATCACATGATTTCCATAATTAGTCTAAATCAACATGATGTTTAGAACCCTTATCGTTTCATATTACGCATAATTTGTCATATCATTCAAATGCTCGTTTCACTCGAAATTTCAACATTCTAGCTTTCATTTGGGCATTTTAACAAACACCTAATGGGCATAATTTTACACATTTACAAACTAGTTCATAACTAGTTATTTTAGCCAAGATTAACATCATTTTCAATTCAATTATATCTAGTATGCATAACAACACCTAGATTCACTTCATGGAAATCAAACAACACTAAATTCATGATCAAAATTCTAGTGTTCTTCATATTTTTATAAGACCCTTTTACCACTTACAAGGTTAATCCTTCAATCACTACTTCATGGCACTTAATTTACCAAATTTCACATCTAGGGTTCGTTCCTAGACTTGTACTAGTGTCAATTTCACTATAACATTCAACATTCACACTAAAATTTCATTCATGCATGATTATCACAATTTCAAAATATCACCAAACTATAAATTTCGACATACCTTACGATCCCCTTAACTTGGTGATCGTTTATACGTGTTCAAATCCGAGTTTGGTCTTCATTTGCACCTTCAATTGGAAGATTTTGTTGAGTTTAGGGTTTTACCCCTTTTCTCCCTGCTCTGGTCGTTCCCCACGCACACACACACACACACTCTATGTGTGTGTTGTGTTTTATGTTTAATTTTTATAACATAAGTTTCAACTTTACCTACTTTAGTCCCTCTTGTTTTGGTTAGTTATTAAGTAGGCTTTAACCTATTTATTTCTAGAAATATTTTCCTTTAATTAACTAAGTTAAACACTCTTAGTTAACTTACTGGGTTCTGGGAGATTACCATCGTTTTATTTTAAGTCCCGTTAACTCGGGCCACTTATGAACTTTATTTCCTCAAAACTTTTATTCTCTTTTTATTTAATATTAGGATTATTTGTTTAAGTCCTAATATTCATCGGGTTAAATTTTACCACTAACGGTATTTTACCCGTCTTTTAGTATTAACGTGGTTTGATTACCAAACCCGTTTTCGGGGTGTTACATAAACAATGATATAAGATCATACACTTTGTTGTTTGAGTGATGAAAATAAAAATGATAGACTTGAATATATATATCACAGAGGTTATACGAGTAACGAATGAAACAAGAAATTATATACCGAAAACGAGTCGAGAAGAATCTCGTCTATCTCCGTTCGGCTCCGGCGGGCTTCGAGTTCTTCCGGGGACTTCCGGTTTCTCCGGCGAGGTGTTAGGATGTCGAAACGTGTTGCGAGTGTGTGTGAGGGTGTCGAGATGCCTGAGGTTGTATGTAATTTATATAGCATTTTACAAGTCTCATGAATTTGGAAATAAGTTGTGATTGTTTTGTATGAATGTTACAACATATGTCTAGGTTCACTAGGTGGAAAGAAAGGAAACGTGGAATCAATTCCGATCAATCACTAGATATCCAAAAGGAAAGATTGCTGGTTCGATCCCTGGGTTCTACATGTTTTTAATTAGTTTTACTTTTTTTTATTTAAAAGGTTACAACAAGGCCCCCTTGACTTACATGCTTATATTAACTAACTTGGTTAACTTAAACTAACTTTAAACCTACCCAAAATAACTAGATTATTTTTATAAAAATAAAAGAATGAAACTTTTAAATTGTAAGATTAATTAATTTAACTAATTAAACCAATAAATAAAATAAATAACCATATTTATAAACGAATTAGAAAGGATAGGAACCTTTCAACGTTATTTATTTTGCGAAGGTTTCGAGTTTCAAGAGTTGGGATACGAATTTCATTATTTTGCGAGTTTTAATTAGTTTAACGATTATTGAACGTCAAAGTATAATAAAGGATCAAGAATCTTGAATAATATTTCGTTCAAACGTGAATTTGATTATCAGTTGCACATAAGACTAACATGAATACATGAACATGATTAAAAATAACTTCCTTTTCATTATGATCACTAGTCTCAGATTACAAATTGGAACGAAATAGACTACAACGAGAGTACAAGGGTCTAAATATGGAAAGTACAACATGACTTGCTAAAATAAGAAAGTACGAAAATGCGGAGCATTACAATTGTTCCTGGTGAAATTTCATGTTTGACACGTTAATCGGTCCACCTCTCCGGTGGGATTCCGTTTTCAAGCCGGCTCACAACTAGGAAGTGAGTAGAGAGTCTGAATGAGTCCGGGTTCCATCAATTTCGAGTAGAAAAGTGAAGAAAAGTTGAAAACAGATGGAAAGTGTGAAAATCTTCCATTGTTTAGTTGAAAGTTATGGAAATCTCTTAGATCTGAACCAATCTTGATGAGATGGTGCTTCACAACAGTTTGCATAAGCAAAATGAGTGAAGAACACCTTTCAGGAGGTCCAAACCAGTGATTTCAGAGAAAAATTTGGAGTGTTTGTGTGATTTTGATGAAGCAGGTGATGTAGAAGTGTGTAGTGATGAAGATTGTACAAGGTTTGAGGAGAAAAGCTTACCAAAAAGCCTTGAATCGCGTTTGAGAGTGAATAAGAGCGATCTGAGTGAGTATGTTCGGATGGAGGTGTCAAATCAGTGAATGAGGGGTGTGCGGCGGTATTTATAGAGTGAGAGAGAGAGTTAAGGCGGTGGAAAGTGGCGCTGTTTGGGGCGGATGGCCATCCGAACAGATGGCCATCCGGACGGATGTCCATTTGGACGATAGCCATTCGTCCCGTGGTGTGTGCGCGGGTTAGTTTTCCCAGTTTGATTCGTTTATTAAGCGTTGCGTTGAGTTTAATCGAGTATAAGCGTTGCGTTTAATCGCAATACATTTAAACAAAATAATCACACAATAACATAAGTAAATCCGCGTTTCGAGACTGCGTTGTGATAGAGTTGCGATAGCGTTTGCGAATACCATCCAAAACATATATAAAGCACACACAAGTAAAGCACATAAGAACGCACACATATAACATTACTAATACCAATAACCGCGTTTGGAGTTTGCGTTGCGTTGGCGTTGAGTATGCGTTGTGATAGCGTTTAGTCTAAATAAGCGATGTGAAATGTGATAAAATGCATTTAAATAGTATGCGTTGCAAAATAGTGTTTAAGTGCGATAACTGCGTTTGTAATATGCATTTAAAATGCGTCAAAAATATAGTTTAAACCCATTAGCGTTGATCAAAATCTCGGGAGTACAATCATTTACGAAAAGAATAACGGTAACAGGTAACGATCCGAAAAGTCGGGTTGTTCCAGCATGGAATTAGTCGAGTTGCAGACCATGGACAGGGTTGCAAAGGGAAGGAGCACATTCAGGGAGAAGTGCCAACTGAGAATACCAGGTAGAATAATGATTGGAAAATTTTGTGAGTTTCCTATGTTATGATATAATCTAAGAATAATCTTGATTTTCATTAACTTGGTAAATAGTACACGGATGTACGCACGAAACATTCCAGGGCCCTAACCCGAGATCATTAGCCGGTATTGCACGTGATGAAGAGACGGTGTCTCATGAGCAGTCCGGAAGTTGCAGCAGCATGACTTTTAGGATCATCCAGAGTATTGAGTATAAGGATGGAGATGTTAGAAAAAATGAAGCAGAGAATTCAAGGAAGAATTCTGAGGAGAAGCGTGAGAAGAAACACAAGTTTGATAAGTCAGTTGTGGACAAAGCCGATAATTATGGAAAGAAAGCGGTTAAAAAGGATAAGAACAGTGCGGTGAAGGAAACCCCTGTTGACAAGTCAATGGCATGTAGCCGATGTGGGCGAATCGGACATGAAACTCAACAGTGCTATGCCGAAAGCACGAAGGATGGGGTTAAACTTATGGGATGTTACCAGTGTGGGAAGGAAGGACATTTCAAGAAAGAATGCCCTGAGCTTAAGGATCAGTATGTTGGGAGTAAAGCTTGGATAAAAGCTAGGAAGGCTTGGGTTGACCCTGCACCCTTCATAGGTACACTCATGAACCGTTAGTTTGGTTATGTTAACTTTGTGTTAAGAGTAAGTATAAATGAAATGATATACTGAAAACCCTGACGACACCGATGTGGTCATAAGTTAATAAGTTAACTAAGATTAGTATATGTAGAGTAGATGAGAACCAGTGATGACACACGTGGTTGTAATATTAAATAGGTTTGGTTTTAGTGGTATCTAAAAGCTGCTAAAGGTATAGGCAGATATGATACGGTAATAGGATAGAGTTAGCTACCCTAAACTTATGAGCTAAGTTGAAAGTATGAGGAGATTGATGTAAACCCTCTAACTTAGTGATAAGAAGATTTGTAGATTGTGAAGCATAAGAGTCATCGAGATACGAAGACTGAAGAGGAGGACGGATACCTCAAGGATTTCATGGATCCATAGAAGAATAAATGGTTTAACTAATCAAAATCAGTACCTACTACTGAGGTTTGATGATTGACCGTATCGCTTGGAGAAGTTTAGCTGCCGCTTGGAGTATTAGTGAGTGAGTGAATATTCTTGTTGGATTGAGAGTTCAGACATGATATTCTAGAAGTTTTCTTTAAGAATATTATTGGTGAATGCTATCGTTAGGTTTATACAGATAGATTCGACACATCTTGAATTGGAAAAGGATGCCTGAAAAGTAATTATGGATGAGGAATTTGGTAACAAATTTCCTAAAGTATAGACATTGAATGGCGAAAGCTTACTTTTCGTAGCTAATGTCACGGACAATTCGGAAGAATGAAGGACATGTTTGGACGAAGATGTTTGAGGATGCTTTGTGATAGCCGAAGAAAATTGTATAGTGCACATATTCAATCTCTGCCTGAGAGATGTGAAAATTTTAGTTGTACCTTGCGATGCGTCATGTTTGGGCCATAATTGCATGTATCCAAAATGACAGCCTATGTATCCAAACAACTGAAAGTGCATAGGATAGACTATACAATTTGTAACCGAGAAAAGGAAGTGAAGCATAATACCTTGGAGTATTGTAGAGTATGTTTGGAGCGCGAGTAACAATGTGTGATGGAATTGAGATATTTAACTATTATTAGTTAAGTTACCTTATGATTATGAATTATGTGACAGTTTGGAAAACTGCTAAATCTAAAGTTAAGAATAAGAGAAGATGTTAAGAGTCTATTTCTTTTTTAGAAGGAAGAATGGCAGGAGGCCAATGGATAAAGACTGGAAGTGTCTAGAGAAATCATAGATTGATTTAAAGTGTTATGAGATAACCAGAAAGACATTTACAGATTCTTAACGGAACGAGCAATCTGTAGATTGTATGAGTGGTGGAGGGCAATTATTCGAATTAGATATGAGAGGGATAGAAAACGAGCACACTAGATTTGATTCTTTCGAGAGCCCATCTTGAGTTGGATCAATCGTAAGTAGGTTCAGACTATCTCAGGTATAGGACAGCTTATATGCGGTTCAGCATATGTCAGACCTGACATGGTGGAACACTGACCCTACCCTTTTCTGATTTAGTGCTCGTAAGCAATGAACCTTGCAGGAAGTATAGAGCATTGAGACGAGAGTCTAGGAAAAGTTGGATTAGTTAATGAGGGTCTACGAGGATTCTTCGTAAGAATCAAAGTTTCTCGCAGAAACTACCGGACCATAATTAACAGAACAATCTTTCCTGTTTCCACAAAGTGCGCAAACACAACCTGTAAAGTGAAATTTCGGCGACTAAATTTCCTAAATAGGGGGAGACTGTGACACCCGGCTATTCTGAGTTGGCACTGTACTGGCGTGACACGTGTTATGAGTATATGTAGGCACTAAATTATTTACGTTTACATGTATAATATGAACTAATCAAATGAGTTCACAATATACTTAAAAACGAAAAGCAAGGTTGGAGACAATTTCAATAACTCAGATTATATCGAGTCTTTAAGTCAACTATTGACTACTAAAACACAAAAGTACGTGTATTAAATTCTGACGAATCATACGATTTACTTAGCTAGTACCCAGGGGCGTAGCTTTCAAGGGGGGGGGGACCCCCCCCCCAAACTTTTCGCTCAGTAGTGTTATGTGTGTACGTTTCGTATAGAATTTTTTAGGTATATACGTTTTCGACCCCCGGTTTTATAAAAATAAAATTTACTTATATAGAATTTTTAGGTCCGATCACTTCCGACCCCCCGGTGGAAATTTTCAAGCTTCGCCACCGCTAGTACCTCCGTAAAAAGAAGTGCACAATCTAAACATTGTGTAGGCTTGTGAGGGCAAGGCTTCAGCAACAGAGATAACAAAATTTCACCACTTGAAAAAGTTTAATTAACCCTTAATTTCTAAAAAAAAATCATCACTCAAATGCTTTTAAAACAAATTTGTTCGTCCAAATGAACTAAAGTGAATATGCATATGATTTAAGTATTCCACTTTCTTTATATGTGTATAGACTTTAATAGTCAAACTTGTAACAAATTACAGTTATTTTAATTCTTCTAAAAATGATATCTAAAAATGAATGCATTAATTAATTGCTATGGAATCCAATGTTTTTTTACGCTACAACAGCTTCAAAAAACCGTACCTACAAACATGCACCACTTAGAGGCGGAGCTTGACAAAAAGTTTCGGAGAGGCAGAAAATCATGGGACCCTATGTATATATTATATAAATATTTAAGCAAAATAATTGGGGGGCGATCCTTTAAAATTTTATAATTTTTTGACGAAAAATCGGAAATTTTACACGTTTAACCGAAATATGGGTTGGGGGGGGGGGGGGGGGCACCTTCGGGTATCAACTAAGCTACGCCCCTGGCAGCACTAGAGGTGGGTTGGATTGGGTTGGTTATTTGGTCATGATGGTATTGGTCAGGATGGGTTTGGGTTAGGATGGGTTTAGTAAAAAATGGGTCAGGATGAGTTTAGGTTTATTTGGGTTTAGATGGGTTTGGGTGGTTTAGGTTAAGGTGGGCTAGTTAACGAAGGAATGGAATAACAAAACCTCCCAATTAAAATGAGCAGCAATCAATCTTCATTCAATAATCAAAATTTCTAGATCAAATCAATCCAGTAGAACCCAAAACTCAAACTTATAGATCAAAATTTCTTCATAACACCTGATCCAAAAACCCAAATTGAGTATTAATTCTGAGACATTGATGGTTTCTTCCTAAAATTCATTAACATATGCCAGCTTCAGTCAATCTACAAATTATACTAGGAACCACACTTGAACTCAACTTTGATACAAGAATCACTTATACGTTGTTTAAATGATGTTAACATAATATAAAATGTGTGTTGTGTTGTAGTCTAAAAAACCTTCTCATCCTACTTGCTTGGGCTTAACAGTCTGCTGCTGCTGGTTGGTTGTAGGCATCTGACCCATATATCAAAGAAAGAATTTATTAATTTAGTGGATTAAAATGTGACACATACTAAAGAAATAAACCATAGGTTGCATGCATATACTACTTGATTGGATTGGTTAAGTCGCATTTGATTGTTATTAAACTAATAGCAAAATTAAAATGTTAAACAAAGTTGAAACAAAATAATGACCCTAACTATATGAATCCAAATAAGTTTAACCTTATCTTGATAAAAACAGTATAATTCTCATCCACCAAGTTATTAATTGATGTCCGTTGCTTCAAAGTTGTTCAACAATGCTCGAATATGATGACTGATTGTTTAAGGCGTAGGCATTTACAATATATGGGGGGGGGGGGGGGGGGGGGGGGGGGGGGGTTGGAATCTTCAACCGAAAACCCCACTACCCAGGTTTGCATGATGCTAGAATAGTGGAGATCATGGGCAGCAAAAGTCGGAGCTACCAAAACTGTCGAGAACTTCCCTCAACTGCCACAAGAGCGGTTATTTTAGTGAGTTTACGGTGGAGGTTCATTTGCGAGTTGGTTACACTACATGGGCTTAATTAATATATATATATAACGAGATTCTGTCCTAAGGATAAGGACTTAGTGAACGAGACATATATTTAGTTTTTGTAAACTTTTAATGCAGATTCAATTTTTATATAGTAACAAAGTAGATCAAATAACATAAACTGAAGCTCCGACCTCAAACCCACTACACAATCTCTATGTATTCATAGAAATTAGGAAGTCAAAATTGTGCAGCGGCGGTTGACAGGGCCAGCCCTGAGCAAGGGTTGGGTGGGCGCCGGCTCAGGGCCAAAAACCTAAGGACCCGTGGTGGCAATCAGCTTAACTTTGGATCGAAAATACCCCGACAAACAAAAACAATAGCAACGGTTCTGGCGAGATACAGTCACACCACCCGCAAGTCTCGTTAAGCAGAATCAAAACTAATCCGGGTTCCCGATGCAGACACTCCACGGGAGCGAGAATCAGCCATCCAAGATCACCTTCTAAAAACCTACCAAATTTTTAGAATAGCAGTGGACAAAATTTACCCTCGGGCTGCAGAGAAATCAAAAGAATTTAGGAAACTCAAATCTGCTTTCATTTCCAAATTTTCTGGTATATGTTGTAGGCTGAAGGGTGTGGGGGGCATGGGTTAGGTCATCAAAACTAACAAAGCACTACCACCCATGTTTCCTACACTTGTGGAATACTCAAACAACTACTTTGGGCACTACATAATAAAGAAATACTTGAAAACTAATTCCATATATAACTTTTCAACTTTTTTTGTGCATTATCACTTGTAAATTGTGCTTTGGGTGTTTTTCAAAAAAAAAAGTTCATTTTTTCCTTTTAACCCAAAGGTTTTTATCTTTTACAATTTTAACCCACGTAATTTGTTTCTTTAACTTTAACTAAAAACTTTTCATTATTTGCAATTTAACTTCACAACTTTTGTCACTTATACTTTTCATCTTTAGCAAATTTTCGTTTTACGTATAGTTCTAACTTTTTCGAGTTAATACGACGCAACGTGCATGCATGATTCAACGTTTTTACCTCTATTTTTTCCATGTTTGATAGGTTCGTCGCAACACGCATATCCTAGGTCGAGTTAGTGTTGGTGGTCGATGACGGTTGTGTGACATTAGTACTATTTGACACATTTTTACGCCCCGCCGCAACGCGGAGTGTGCTTTGGGGGTTTCCAAAGAAAAAATGGTTATGCACATGGTTGTCGTAACGTTGCCTTTGGGGGTTTTCCAAAAAAAATTGATTTTTTTTTTACTTTTCACCCAAAAGTATTTCATAAATTACTTTTAACTCAAAACTATTTGTTTTTTTTTTCTTTTAACCCAAAACTTTTTATCTTTTGCAATCTATCCTCGTAACTTTTTTTTTTTACTTTCAACTTTGGTCCTTTATAGTTTTCATTTTCCGCAAATTTTTCGCTTTATGGTTGGTTCTAAATTTTGTGACTTAACACATCGCAACGTGCGTCTTTGGTTTAACATTTTTACGTTTCGTTCTAAATTTTGCGAGTTAACACGACGTAACGTGCGTGTGTGGGTGAACGTTTTTACATCGTCTATTTTTTCTCCGTTTGACAGGTTTAACATAACGTGCGGGGCCTAGATTAACTTAGTTATAACTAAAGAATCCCCGCGGAATTACGGCGGGTCGCAATCCTAGTTAAAATAAATTAACAAACTAAACTTGATGTGATAAAAACGTGGGGGCATAAAAGACCGGTGGTATGCGATCAGGACTTTGGAGCTTCCAATTGGACTAGGCTGACCCATTTCGGAGTTGGGCTCGGGTCCAATGAGGCCATTGGGCTGTGGGTCAATGCTTGCCTATCATCCTCTCCATCTTCGAAAGAGTTTGACCTCAAACTTGGAATGGGCTCTTCAGGGTCAAAATACTGTTGCAGATCAGCGACATTGATCAATCTTAAAAGGACCATCTGACCGAGGGCACAACTTAGAACGATGCTAAGCTGGAAATCGTTCCTTTCGAAAATGCAGCCATACTAGATCTCCCGGTTTAAAAAGAAAGTGTTTTCGACCCTTATCTCGCTTATATTTTAGAAGTCCGTTGCTCTTGGTAATTTTATCATAAATGCGCTGATGAATGGACTTAATATCAGCTGCCAAATCACATGCTTCCTGAACTGAACTTAATAGATGTATCCAGAACCGCTAGATCAAGTGGAATGGACGGATTTAGACCATAAACTGCCATGAAAGGGCTTACGCTATTCGTTTAACTAGGAGCCCGATTATAAGCAAATTCAGCCCTTGGTAATAATTCTTCCCACTGCTTCTTATTGGTCGTAATAAGGGCTCAGAGTAGTGAACCAAGAGTACGGTTGGAAACTTCAGTTTGTCCGTCTGTTTGAGGATGGCTGGAAGTGCTAAACTTCAGTTTGGTGCCCAGTTTGTGCAACAATGTCATCCAGAAATGGCTAAGGAATTTGGTGTCCCGGTCATTAACCATAGTTTTTGGTATCCCATGTAGATGGACTATTTCTTTGAAAAAGAGGTAGGCCATTTGGACGACGTCATAAGTAGTATGAAAGGCGATAAAAAGGGCCATCTTAGAGAATCTATCCACCACCACCATAAGTGAATCCTTTTGGCGTTGAGTGCGTGGTAACCCGGTAATGAAGTCAAGGCTAACGTCTTCCCCAAGGGCAACCGGTACAGGTAGAGGCATGTATAACCTGTGTGGGGAGGACTGACTCGTGGCTCAATGACATGGTAGGCAACGTTTGATGAAATGATCAGCATCACGGTACAGTTTAGGCCAATAGAAATGACTACGTAAGATGTGAACAGTTTTATCAACACCCAAATGGCCTGCTACCCCCCCCCCCCTCATGAGCTTCCTGTATTAACACCAACCTAATGTTATAGAAAGGGACACACAACTGCCGCCTCTTAAATAAAAACCCATTAGGAACATGATATTCCCCTGTTGCACGAGACTGGCAACTCACTTACTCACATACAGCTCCCCAAAGTCGGGATCTGATGGGTATTCATTCTGCAAAAAAATCAAACCCAAGAACTTTCGGTTTAAGGGAAGTAAGAAGAGAGTACCTACGCGACAGTGCGTCGATTCCTTTGTTGAATTTTCCAGTTGATGGTGAAGGTAAATGCTTGTAGAAACTCTACCCACTTGGCGTGTCGAGGCTGTAACTTGCAAGGGCGGACCCACCCTTTGGCCAAGGTGGGCGGCTGCACCCCTTGAAAAAATAAATTTAGTGTATTTTTTTAGCAAAAAAACCCGACCGCACCCCTTGAAAATATGGTTGAACACCTCATCCGCACCCCTAACAAATAATTCCTGTGTCCACCACTAGTAACTTGTGTTGACCTTGAATATATTTTAGTGCCTCATGATCCGAGTGCAGCATGAACTCCTTAGAGACCAAATAATGTTGCCAATGATCCAAGGCTCTAATGATAGCATAAAACTCTTTATCATAGGTCGAGTATCGCCTCTTGGCGTCGTTAAGTTTCTCACTGAAATAAGCAATCGGACGGCCCAGCTGTGATAATACAGCCCCTATCCCGACACCAGATGCGTCACATTCCACCTCAATAATTCTGTGAAACAAGGCAGCGCTAAAACCGGGGTGGTCGATAAGAGTTTCTTGAGCTCATCAAAAGCGAATTGGGCCTGTGGACTCCAACTGAACTGCTTACCCTTTGTCACTTCGGTCAAAGGAGCCACAAGAGTACTAAAATTCTTGATGAAACGCCGGTAGAATGAAGCGAGGCCGTGGAAACTTCTAAATTGCTGTATGGATTGTGGAACCGGCAATTTGCAAATAGCTTGAATTTTCTTTTCATCAACTTGTATTCCTTGTTCAGAAACAAAATAGCCCAGAAAAGTAACTTGATTAGTAAAAAAATTCACATTTTTCCATATTCCCGTAAAGCTTTTCCTGATCGAGCGCTTTGAACAATCGCATCAGATGGGACTGGTGTTCAGTTGGGGTGCGGCTATACACAAGAATATCATCAAAATAAACCACAATAAAGTGACCCAAAAATGGCTTCAAGACCTGGTTTATTAAGCGCATAAAAGTGCTTGGGGCATTTGACAACCCGAAAGGCATGACGACCCATTCATATAATCCATCTTTCGTCTTGTATGCTGTCTTCCATTCATCCCCTTCATATATCCGAATTTGGTGATACCCACTTCTCAAATCCACTTTAGAAAACACAGTAGCCCTATGAAGCTCATCTAATAGATCATTCAGCCGCGGGATGGGGAAACGGTACTTGCTAGTAATCTTGTTGATGGACCGACTATCCATACACCTTCGCCATTCCCCGTTTTTCTTTGGCACGAGCAATGTGGGAACTGCACACGGACTGAGAGACTCGCGAATCAACCCCCTTTCCATCAACTTATCAACCTGCTTTCTGATTTCAATCTGAGGGTTAGTGCAATAGGCTGGTTTATTGGGTAGAGGAGAACCTGAGATTAGGTCAATTTTGTGTTGAATGGAGCGTTTAGGAGGTAGGTCAGGGGGGTTTCGATTGGGAAAGCTTGGTCATAGGATTTCAGTATAAGGGTGTTGATGCAACAAATACAAGACCAACGGTAGTAGCTGGGCTGGTTAGGCAAAAGGGTTGAAGGGTACAACTTTGCCTAACGCAGGTCGTGGGGTCCCCCCACGTTTGCAAAACGCGGAAGGAGGTTCACTAGTTAGTTTTTGTTATTTGCTGGAGATCCTTCTCTGAATTGTATCCAGATTCGGATGTGGGGGCAAATAGAATGTGTGTGGTATGTGTGAAAAGGAGTGACTCGCTTGTAAGCAAGTACTCAATGTGAAGGACCAGAGATTAGAGAATCAGAGCTGGCCAGGAGATGTTTTCTGAAGTAAATGAAGTGTCAATTTATAAGAGAAGACATCTCCCGAAGTAGAATGTATTAGACTAGTAACCTTGCTTGCAGTGGAGGGCTTGCCCTTTCGGGGGTTAAAGCCTTTTGACCCCTGGATAATAGCGTGCATTGTGCAGACCTGCTTTGCTTTTGCTGCTGTGAGTTGGTGAAGCGATCTCCGGATGTGACTGGCCACTGTTTCCGCATTGCTTTTCCCACATCACAGCTTTTCAACCATTGAACCGTTTAACCATTTGAGCGTTTACATATTTAGTCATTTTATTTAGTCTTGGGCTACCCCCGTCATCAGCCCCCCAAGTCAGAGGTTTTTGGGTGATCAGCTCGAAGACTTCTGACTTTTATGTGCGTATTTTATTGCCTGAAGGTTTCAAGGGTTCGTTGCTTGAAGGCTTGAAAGGTTGTAGGCGGTTAAAATTTGAATTTTAAATTACTGACCATTGATTTGATTGATGTGTGGCAGTTGATAGGGTGGCGGTTTTGCAGAAGTTACTGTTTTCCATTATTACCCCTATTGTAGGTTTATATTTATTTTATGTTTGCAATTCTTATCCATTTTCTTCATAATTCTTCCAAGTTTCTTGCCATTTCCTTCCTCCTCTAAGGTTAGTTTCGGTTTCTTTACACCTTGCATTCTTCATTTTCTGTTTTCAAAAATGGGTGCTCGTAAGGACTTAGCAAAATCTTTTTCCCGGTTAACACAAGAGGAGGTAGATTTATTTTGTGTGGAATATGGTATTGATAGGAAGTTTAACCCAACTGCTCCTGCTTGTGATGTTTCCGTTGATAAACCGACTCCTGGTTCGATTGCCCTTTATTGTCGTCATTTTGAGTTTTCGAATCTTCGTTATCCCTTTTCGTTTTTTGTTTTGAACTTGTTGGAGTATTATCGGGTTTCTTTTGGGCAAGTTCATCCGAAGGGGATGGCTAGGGTTTTTCATTTTGAGGTTTTGTGTCGTGCTCTTGGATATGATCCTTCCCTGTTTGTGACAACCCGCACTAAACCAGGTATCCGTACGACTTAATTAATGATTAATTACTGCTAAATTACTGTGCTTAACTGAAATTGCTGATAAACTGCTACCTGCATACTGATACATGCACTTACTTGCATCATACTTTATTTGCTGTCACTACATTATTTACATGCTGAACCTTGGTGACAAACATGATGCACAAAAAGCACAGTAGCACTAAACGGATACACAGTGAACATGCTGATATAACCAGCATCAGGCAGACACTGCCTCTAAGGCCTGTGAAGAGCCTCAAATATTCTGGCTACACTGGTAGTGAGTGTAGGGATATAAGGGTTGTAGAACTGCGTCTCTAGGAATAAGATACACTGATTGGATGTGCCTAAAACGTACTTTAAGTACAAAACACAGCACTTTAATAAATAATCCAGCTTCTAGCTGACTAGTAAAGTGCCAAAATATGGGGAAAATATCACTAGACACTTTCTAAAGTGTGGAAACAAAATGTGTCACTAAAAATAACAATAACGACACTTTAAAGCTTTTGTAACGCTTTAACGGATTACTATCCAACTGAACAACCGGACTTTACCCGGAACATGAAAATATTACTATTTTTACTATCTATATTTTTCTGAGCCAGTTAGGGTCCCTGATTACCCTAACACCCGTCATAACACGCCATACTTAACTAACTAAGTTAAACACTTAGTTAACCTACTTAACTTAAACTTTATCCTAACTATCTACTTGTAATCGAACTAGACCCCCCCCCCCCCCCCCACATTACAATCGGCCCCAACCAAGGGAACAAGCAAGTACTAATGTTGATTATTATATTTGGGGATGTCTAGTATCTACACAACACTAAACCCAATGGATAATCACCAAATAATTGCCTATAAGTTCAAGAGATTACATAACATAATCTTTCACTCCACAACACCAACCAACTAAACTCTCTCCCTCCCTATTCACTCTCGGCCGAACACCCCACACCCACCCATCATACTTTCGACTTCCATCTTCATCATTCCAAGGTGATACAAGTGTTAGAGGTCACGTATTAGGAAGCTCGGAGCAAGCGGAACACGAAGGACCTCTTTCGTTAGCTTTTATCCACCCACTTTCCGTCAAGATTCTTCCCTAGCCCCGAGCTAGAGGTATAACACTTAAAACTCGTTTTTGAACTTATCTAAAGTGGATAAAAGGATTTATGTCGGTTAAATATCGTTTACATACGTTTTGAAGTATAAAAGTCTAGTAAAAATTCTAAAAATGATGGTTAATAGCTTACAACTTGTGTAAAAGTTGTAGTATTTGAAAGATGTGATTATCTAGACCCGATCTATGATTGTGGTAGCTCGGATCACCATTTAACCCGGTTTGGTAAGATCGTTGATCTTAACATGAGCTTGTTTTGGAGGGTACAAGGGTTAAAAGGTGAAACTCTACCACACATGAAACATGAACTTGTGTAAAAATGTTTTAACATGTACAGTAGTGTTTAAAACTAGCAGATCTACGTATCTGCAAGTGGTATTTTCAAAGGACCACGCGTTAAAGAAATCATGTTTTCCAAAAAATGGATCTTACAATAACAAGTATGATTTTATAACCCACAAGTGTGTAAACACTTGTGTAACACAAGTTTCGACAAAGTAACTATTTTTGGGAAAAATGACAAGAAGTTGTAAAGACGGATTTCTCTAAAAACGAGGTTTTTACGAGGTTAAAGTTTCCTTATATAAAGATCCACAAAATATAATGGGATTTACACTATAGATGCGGAAAAACTACAAGTTCATGCGATTATGCGATTTACATACTTGTTGACTAGTTAAAATGTTAAAAAAAAGTTGTTTGATAATGTTGAGAACATTGATTGATTGATTTGTTAAAAGAAAATGATACGCTTGAAAGCGTGGCCACCTCCAGTTACAGAGGAAACTCTGGCGAAATTTTCCTAAAAACCTAACACTTGGAATTATTTACACAACAAGTGCTAGAATCATTTTTTGACATATTCTCGAAATATAAATTTCGCCAGAACTTTAATTACTAAACATTCGGAGGTGGGATTTTCACAAAAATTAACGTGATAAATATATTTTGTCACAACACTGTTTATGATTATTTTGTGAAAATACATAAATATTATTTTAGAGTAAAAATAATATTTACAAGCGTTAATGATCCCAAAACTTTGCGAACGCTTTCACCATAACTATATAAGTTACACCGGTAATTACATTACCACACGACTGATAAAACGTAACTTACGCACATGTATTGTATCCCCCATCCTTGGGAAGGATTATAACTACCAAGTATATACAGAACATAAACACGAAATAGTTGTCTAACTATTTCCCGAAGACTTAACTATAAAGCTAAGGCACGGCCGTCCGTCTAATAGAATTAGCACTTGTAGGTCGTCGCACAGCTTTCAGATTTGGAGACACTTGGTAGAGACGCACCGACAGTGAGTTCATGTCCCCCTTTTCTCTAACTGTTTTCAGTTTTCTTAACTGCGGGGGTGAAATACATGTTACTTTGTTTACAAGTACTTTATACATGGTATGATTAACGTAAGGAGGTTTAGATCATGTGAATGGGTAGTTAGAACACCGAGGGACTTAAGCGGTAGATCTATCTGGGTGTAGCGAGCCCAGCTCTAGGCCCAACAGAACGGACCTCTCTGAGGACCAACAGAACGGACCTGGAGTGACTTGGTTGCCCAACGCAAAAATCGGCTAGGGTTGTGTCTTCCTACTTGCATTTCACAACATGCTAATGGCCTTGCAAACCATTGGTGATCACAAGTCCTCTTACACTGCTACATACCAGGAAACTTTTATACTTACAAGTGTTTTACTTACTCACTTGCACATGAACTCGCTCAACATTATTGTTGATTTTTCAACTTACATGTATTTCAGGAAATTAACGAGATCTGGCACGGTATGGCATGTTTTCCGCTGCACTTGTTTCCAAGGTCATCCGGGGTTTAGGGGATGTGTCTCTTTCCTGGACAAGACACAGTCCTTAAACCATGTTTATGTTATGTTTCAGTTTGTAATGTTTGTTGAACAAGATTATGGTAGTCAGGGTATGTTAAAACAATGGTATTGTGTTTGGTTTTTCGAAACTTAATGGATGATCTTGCATGTTTTTAACTCATATAGCTTTGTTATGATTAAGCTATGGTATTAAGAAGTCACACCAAAATTAACCACGCTTCCGCAAAGCCAGGGTGTGACAGCTTGGTATCAGAGCTCTGATCATAGCGAACTAGGATACTTTCTCGAGTCTAGACTATGATCACTAGGGCTCTCACGAAAACATTTTTCTGCATACCACTTAAGTCCAGATCCACAACTTTTTACAAAACAAATGTTGAGCACATTTTATTCATTATAGGCTTAGTCTGAGAGACTAAGGCTCGGTCTGAGAGATCGAGGAAGTTGGCTAGTGAGACTAGGAGAGTTGGCTAGTGGGACTAGGAGAATTGGCTAGTGGGACTAGGAGAATTGGCTAGTGGGACTAGGAGAATTGGCTAGTGAGACTAGGAAAATTGGCTAGTGGGACTAGGAAGAGCAGTCTGAGAGGCTGGGAGGCTAGTGGGACTAGGAGAATGATTTGAATGCTTGCTTGATGACTTATGTGACTATTTGATTATATGATTGACTGTTTGTGCATGTTTGTATGTTACAGACACATGGATTCTACAGGCACTGGTGGTTCAGGCACCACAGGCCCTAGGCCTATCGTTTCAGACGACCTTGAGTCATCGGAGCACGAGGTTTACACGTCCGACTTCACTAGCACAGATGAGGACGATTTCCAGCCCTTCGCATTACCTGACGGTGCTGACGAGCTCGCAGATGGTCCTCTGGCCGGGGATCTACCACTGGCATTGATCCCTGCCCCTATACCGCTTGCTTCGTACCCTGTTTTGCCCATCGACGACGAGGAGGATGATGTCGATATGTTTGAGGAGGAGCCTTTCGAGGAGGATGCTCAGGGCGAGGCCCTACCTGCTGCTGATGATCCCTTGTTAATCGCAGATGCTCCCGCCGCGGAGTCACCTGCTCACTCCCCAGTCCCAGACTCCTTTGAGTCTGTGGCCTCTGTACCCTCACATGTCCAGAGTGCGCAGCACTTCTCTTATGGATCAGATCCTGATCAGGCATCTTCTGTTGCCCCTATCCCCAGTTTCGCTTTTGACCATGTTAATGAGGGGGATTCCGACCCTATGTTTCCTCCGGGATTCGACCCTGATCGTGACATAGAGCTTGTTCCGATGGACCAGTTTATGGAGGATCCAGTAGACGCTGTTGACCCATTTGATCATATTGACCCAGATTTTGATTTCGAGATGGCTTTTGATGACTTCGAGCCTGCCGTTGCTCCTGAGCAGGCAGCCGCTCTAGACCCTATACCTGAGCATGACCCAGTACATGCTGATATCCCGTTTGAGCCTGTTGTTGCTGATCTCCCAGTAGATGTTCCTGTGATTGAGGGCGATCATGTTGCTGTTGATCCCGTTGTTCCTTTACCCGTTGGTGATATACCTGCTGACCATCCTTTAGAGCACCTTGCACCCGTTCACCCTGCTGTTGCTCCCTTACTTGATCCCGTCCCACTAGAGCCCGGACATGCACTGTTCGCGGCACATATGGATCCACCGGATGAGTCCGCACAGCACGGTTGGATACCGGCTGATGAGGATGTTCCACCTTTTCCTCCACAGATTCCTGTTGCACCACATATTGACTTTTCATTTCAGGTTCCTATGTTTGTACCTCCAGCAGGGCCTGGAGAGGGTTCTTCAGCTCACCCTGATGGGCATGTACCGATGCCTATCCCTTTCATGCCTCAGACGTCATCCGTTCCACCCGCTGTTGCTCCATTTCGCGTAGCACCTTTCGACCCTACTAGCGAGCCATTTCTTTGGGCACCTGGCTCCGGTGTGCCACCTACTGACCCCTATCATGCTTTTCACAGGGGATACACTATCGAGGACGTCTTGATGTCCTTTGTCGCACAGCACGAGTCCCACACACAGCGTATCCAGGAGCTCGAGAGAGCTCGGTTGTCACCATGTCAGTGCCATGGTCAGGCACCCTCCCCTCTACAGCCGTTTCGACCATTACCTCCAGATATTGCTGCCCGTCTCTTTACATTAGAGCAGCAGATTGCTTCCATCATTCGTACTCAGCGAGCCCAGGAGGAGGACTGGCTCCAGTTGCGCCGTTTGTTTTATACTCACTTTCCCCCTCCTCCACCACCATCTGCATAGAGCTCACCAGTTACTGATTAGGTAGACGAGGATGAGAAGACGGCGATTGTTGGATTGCACAGCATTTTGGAGACCACTTTATGACTTTGACTTTTGTTGACATGTACTTGATGTTGTATTTGACACTGATTTGTTATGATTTTTGGACAGGGGTGATGTCGCCCCTAGTTGATGGATGATTGTATGACACTATGATGTACTGATACACTTACTCTGTGGTCTTGATGTATGGCAATCGCAGTATTCTCATCATATCTGTTTCGCTTGATTACTTATTTGTATGACATGGGATGTTGTGTGATTGATATTTGTGATGTATTGATAACATGAGATGTTATGTGTTATTACTATTACTATCATAGTAAAGCGTACTATAACATGGGATTTTTACTATGGCCTGACCAATGTGAACACATCTTTTAGAAGATGCCGCCGAAACGCCCAACACCAATGCCTACTAATGAGGCAGAGCTACAGCAAGTCATTGCAGCTGCCATAGCACAGTACGCAGCATCTCAGCCAGGAGGGAGCGGAAGTGTTAACCAAGGCAATAACAATCCACCTCACGGTAATACCAAGCCATTTAGACCTACCATGACCTAGTTGGAGATTTTAGCGATGATGCTAATGCCAATCATATGTTGTACGTATGTGCAGGGTGCACCTACAAGCAGTTCTTAGACTGCAAACCGGTCAACTTCGATGGCACAGGAGGTGCAGTTGCCTTTGTCCGCTGGGCTGAGAAAACCGACTCTGTTTTACGCATGAGCAAATGCGCAGAGGATCAGCAAGTCACATACATTTCAGGGCTGTTTCTAGATGGAGCCCTATCCTGGTGGAATCTACAAGTACAAACCCTAGGCGAAGCTGCCGCCTACGCGCTGACTTGGACCGAATTGAAAGAACTTATGCGCAAAAAGTACTGTTCCCGCGCGGAAATTCAGAAGTTGGAGACTGAATTTTGGCATTTAAAGATGGATGGACCAAAGGTTGCAGAATACGTCCAAAGATTCCACGACTTATCTCAAGTGGTTCCTTACATGGTTACACCTGAATACAAGCGAATCGAGCGCTTCATTTGGGGTTTGGCTCCCCAAATCATAAGTATGGTGACCTCTTCAAAGCCTGCGACAATTACCGAAGCCATTGATTTGAGTGTGGCACTCACAGAAGAGGCAATCCGCCTGAACAAGTTTGATGAGATCAAGACGAAGAAGGCAGAGACTCACGTTGAGTCATCAGGAGGCAACAAAAGAAAGTTCTCGAATTTCAAGCAAGGCATTGGCAGTGTTGGTAAGAGAGGGGAACCAAACGCACCAGCTCAGGTTACAGCTGGTAGTGGAAAGAAAGGAAGAGGATACATGGGCACCCAGCCCAAATGCAATGCCTGCCAACGCCACCATACTGGTCAATGTGGGCAAAAAGTATGCGAAGTATGTGGGAAACGTGGTCACCTGAAGGACACTTGTTGGGCCCCTGCCGGTCGGGGAGGCCAGGGAGGATATGGAAACAGAAACAGTAATCGTGGTGGTAATCGCCCAAAAGGAAATAATGGAGGGAACGGAGTCAACAATGCGAACCAAAACAACCAGCAAGTTGGGGATGGCGCCGGAAGTGGTCGAAAACTTGGATGTTTTAACTGCGGCGATGTTGGGCATTTTAAGAAGAACTGCCCAGATTTAAACCAAGCCCGTGGAAGGGTGTTCCAAATCGAAGCAAGGGAAGCACGCCAGGACCCCAATGTCGTCACTGGTACGTTCCCTGTGAACCAACGCTATGCATCCGTTTTATTTGATACTGGTGCCGATTATAGCTTCGTATCGTTAGAATTTAAGAATATGCTTGGGTTAGCCGCTAATAAGTTAGATATTCCCTACTCGATCGAATTAGCTAATGGAAAGTTAGTTGAAGCCAACGAAGTAATCAGAGGCTGCGTGATAGAATTGGGAGAACGTGAGTTTACTTTGGATCTACTACCAGTCCAGTTGGGAAGCTTCGACGTGGTGGTAGGAATGGATTGGTTATCAGGCAACAAGGCTGAGATAGTATGTCACGAAAAGGTTGTTCGTATCCCAACCAATGATGGTGAGACCATTGTTGTTCATGGAGAAAAGCGTGAGACGCCGTTGAGGATTATCAGCTGCTTGAAAGCAAGGAAGTGTTTACAGAAAGGATGTGTTGCTTTTCTGGCACACATTGTGGATAAGAAGGCTGCTGAGCCGAGAATCGAAGACATCCCTGTCGCGAGGGAGTATCCAGAAGTCTTCCCAGAAGACTTGCCTGGACTGCCACCTCAGAGGCAAGTAGAGTTTCACATTGACTTAGTTCCAGGCGCCGCGCCTGTAGCTAAGACACCTTACAGACTCGCGCCGTCTGAGATGCAGGAATTGTCGACACAACTTCAAGAGTTGTTAGACAAGGGTTTTATCCGACCAAGCTTCTCGCCTTGGGGAGCTCCGGTCCTGTTTGTCAAGAAAAAGGACGGTAGCTTCCGCATGTGTATCGACTACCGAGAATTGAACAAGCTAACAATCAAGAATAGGTACCCTCTGCCAAGAATCGACGATCTGTTTGATCAACTGCAAGGCTCAAGCTTTTACTCAAAGATCGATCTTCTATCTGGGTACCATCAGTTAAGGATACAGGAGGAAAGTATCCCGAAGACAGCCTTCAGAACTCGTTATGGACACTACGAGTTCCTTGTTATGCCGTTTGGTTTGACAAACGCACCTGCAGTGTTTATGGACTTGATGAATAGGGTTTGCAAGCCATACTTGGACAAGTTCGTGATTGTATTCATCGACGACATTTTGATTTATTCAAAGACGAAGGCTGAACACGAGCAACATCTTAGAACCATATTGGAGCTGCTAAAGAAGGAACAACTGTACGCCAAATTCTCCAAGTGCGAGTTTTGGCTACGAGAAGTCCAATTCCTTGGGCACGTGGTGAATGGAGATGGAATCCACGTGGATCCAACAAAGATCGAGGCGATCAAGGATTGGGAAACGCCAAAGACGCCAACCGAGATTCGACAATTCTTGGGTTTGGCTGGCTACTATCGGAGGTTCATCGAGGATTTTTCAAAGATCGCTCAACCATTGACACTCCTCACGCAGAAGGAAAGGACGTTTGATTGGGGAATCAAACAGGAAGAAGCGTTCCAGATACTGAAGGATAAGCTTTGTAACGCGCCAATCTTAGCTCTACCGGAAGGTACTGACGATTTTGTGGTATACTGCGACGCATCGCGACAAGGATTGGGTTGCGTGTTGATGCAATGCCAGAAGGTTATTGCTTATGCATCGCGTCAACTGAAAGTGCACGAAAAGAACTATACCACACACGATTTGGAACTTGGCGCAGTGGTTTTTGCACTAAAGATCTGGAGACATTACCTTTATGGTACGAAGTGTACAATCTTCACAGATCACAAAAGCCTACAGCATATATTTAACCAGAAGGAGTTAAATATGAGGCAAAGACGATGGGTTGAATTGTTAAACGACTACGACTGCGAGATAAAGTATCATCCGGGGAAGGCGAATGTAGTCGCCGATGCCCTAAGTCGTAAAGAGAGAATCAAGCCCATAAGGGTTAGGGCTCTAGAAATGATCATACGAACCGATCTTTCCTTGCGCATTCGCGCCGCACAAAAGGAAGCTCTCAAGGAGGGAAACCTTGAGGAAGAATATCTCCGTGGAATGGAGAAGCTTTTGGTACCAAACGAGGAAGGAACGTTATGTTTTGAGAAAAGGATTTGGGTTCCTCTGTTTGGTGGATTAAGGGAAGTTATTTTCGACGAAGCGCACAAGTCACGGTACTCTATCCACCCTGGATCGGATAAGATGTACCAGGATCTCAAGGAATATTATTGGTGGCCTAGGATGAAAGGCGATGTTGCTATTTATGTGAGCAAATGTTTGACGTGCGCTAAGGTTAAGGCGGAATACCAGAAGCCTTCAGGGCTGCTGCAACAACCTGAGATTCCCAAGTGGAAATGGGAACAAATCTCAATGGATTTTGTTACGAAATTGCCAAGAACGCCAAGAGGCCATGACATGATTTGGGTGATAGTTGACCGCCTAACAAAGTCCGCACACTTTCTGCCAATCAGAGAGAAAGACAGTACCAGTAAACTTGCGGAAATATACATGAGAGAGATTGTCGCACGCCATGGAGTACCTCTCTCAATCATCTCTGATAGAGACGGAAGATTTGTGTCAAGGATATGGCAATCCTTCCAAGAAGCTTTTGGCTCACAATTAAATTTGAGCACTGCGTTCCATCCGCAAACCGACGGCCAGAGCGAGCGAACGATACAGACTTTGGAAGACATGCTGAGAGCATGTGTGATGGATTTGGGCGGTAGCTGGGACAAACATTTACCTTTGGTCGAATTTTCATACAACAACAGCTACCACACCAGTATTGGTGTCGCGCCATTTGAAGCCCTATACGGACGCAAGTGCCGATCACCACTATGTTGGGCTGACGCTGGTGATAGGCAGCTTGCTGGTCCAGAGATCGTCCAAGAGACGACAGACAAAATTGCGCAAATTCTTAAACACATTGAAGCAGCTCGCCACAGACAAAAGGCCTATGCGGATCCAAACCGGAAGCATGTGGATTTCCAAGTTGGAGAAATGGTGTTATTGAAAGTTTCACCCTGGAAGGGGGTGGCACGCTTTGGGAAGCGTGGGAAGTTAAATCCGCGCTACATTGGTCCTTTCAGAATTTTGGACAAAATAGGACAAGTAGCATACAAGTTGGACCTACCTGCTGAACTAAATGGTGTTCACGATACATTTCATGTATCCAATCTAAAGAAAAGTCCAACTCAAGTTGACGTTGCCATTCCCATCGACGAGATCCATGTTGACGACACGCTCCACTTCGTTGAAGAACCTGTTGAGGTCACGGATTGGAAAGTTAACAAGACCCGCCGGAGCAGTGTCAAACTCGTCAAAGTTCGTTGGAATGCCAGACATGGTCCTGAGTTCACCTGGGAGCGTGAAGACCGAATGAAAGAGAAATACCCCCACCTTTTTCCTAAGAACCCTGCATCTACAAGCAGAACTTAAATTTCGGGACGAAATTTATTTAACAGGGGGAGAATGTGACAACCCGCACTAAACCAGGTATCCGTACGACTTAATTAATGATTAATTACTGCTAAATTACTGTGCTTAACTGAAATTGCTGATAAACTGCTACCTGCATACTGATACATGCACTTACTTGCATCATACTTTATTTGCTGTCACTACATTATTTACATGCTGAACCTTGGTGACAAACATGATGCACAAAAAGCACAGTAGCACTAAACGGATACACAGTGAACATGCTGATATAACCAGCATCAGGCAGACACTGCCTCTAAGGCCTGTGAAGAGCCTCAAATATTCTGGCTACACTGGTAGTGAGTGTAGGGATATAAGGGTTGTAGAACTGCGTCTCTAGGAATAAGATACACTGATTGGATGTGCCTAAAACGTACTTTAAGTACAAAACACAGCACTTTAATAAATAATCCAGCTTCTAGCTGACTAGTAAAGTGCCAAAATATGGGGAAAATATCACTAGACACTTTCTAAAGTGTGGAAACAAAATGTGTCACTAAAAATAACAATAACGACACTTTAAAGCTTTTGTAACGCTTTAACGGATTACTATCCAACTGAACAACCGGACTTTACCCGGAACATGAAAATATTACTATTTTTACTATCTATATTTTTCTGAGCCAGTTAGGGTCCCTGATTACCCTAACACCCGTCATAACACGCCATACTTAACTAACTAAGTTAAACACTTAGTTAACCTACTTAACTTAAACTTTATCCTAACTATCTACTTGTAATCGAACTAGACCCCCCCCCCCCCCCACATTACAATCGGCCCCAACCAAGGGAACAAGCAAGTACTAATGTTGATTATTATATTTGGGGATGTCTAGTATCTACACAACACTAAACCCAATGGATAATCACCAAATAATTGCCTATAAGTTCAAGAGATTACATAACATAATCTTTCACTCCACAACACCAACCAACTAAACTCTCTCCCTCCCTATTCACTCTCGGCCGAACACCCCACACCCACCCATCATACTTTCGACTTCCATCTTCATCATTCCAAGGTGATACAAGTGTTAGAGGTCACGTATTAGGAAGCTCGGAGCAAGCGGAACACGAAGGACCTCTTTCGTTAGCTTTTATCCACCCACTTTCCGTCAAGATTCTTCCCTAGCCCCGAGCTAGAGGTATAACACTTAAAACTCGTTTTTGAACTTATCTAAAGTGGATAAAAGGATTTATGTCGGTTAAATATCGTTTACATACGTTTTGAAGTATAAAAGTCTAGTAAAAATTCTAAAAATGATGGTTAATAGCTTACAACTTGTGTAAAAGTTGTAGTATTTGAAAGATGTGATTATCTAGACCCGATCTATGATTGTGGTAGCTCGGATCACCATTTAACCCGGTTTGGTAAGATCGTTGATCTTAACATGAGCTTGTTTTGGAGGGTACAAGGGTTAAAAGGTGAAACTCTACCACACATGAAACATGAACTTGTGTAAAAATGTTTTAACATGTACAGTAGTGTTTAAAACTAGCAGATCTACGTATCTGCAAGTGGTATTTTCAAAGGACCACGCGTTAAAGAAATCATGTTTTCCAAAAAATGGATCTTACAATAACAAGTATGATTTTATAACCCACAAGTGTGTAAACACTTGTGTAACACAAGTTTCGACAAAGTAACTATTTTTGGGAAAAATGACAAGAAGTTGTAAAGACGGATTTCTCTAAAAACGAGGTTTTTACGAGGTTAAAGTTTCCTTATATAAAGATCCACAAAATATAATGGGATTTACACTATAGATGCGGAAAAACTACAAGTTCATGCGATTATGCGATTTACATACTTGTTGACTAGTTAAAATGTTAAAAAAAAAGTTGTTTGATAATGTTGAGAACATTGATTGATTGATTTGTTAAAAGAAAATGATACGCTTGAAAGCGTGGCCACCTCCAGTTACAGAGGAAACTCTGGCGAAATTTTCCTAAAAACCTAACACTTGGAATTATTTACACAACAAGTGCTAGAATCATTTTTTGACATATTCTCGAAATATAAATTTCGCCAGAACTTTAATTACTAAACATTCGGAGGTGGGATTTTCACAAAAATTAACGTGATAAATATATTTTGTCACAACACTGTTTATGATTATTTTGTGAAAATACATAAATATTATTTTAGAGTAAAAATAATATTTACAAGCGTTAATGATCCCAAAACTTTGCGAACGCTTTCACCATAACTATATAAGTTACACCGGTAATTACATTACCACACGACTGATAAAACGTAACTTACGCACATGTATTGTATCCCCCATCCTTGGGAAGGATTATAACTACCAAGTATATACAGAACATAAACACGAAATAGTTGTCTAACTATTTCCCGAAGACTTAACTATAAAGCTAAGGCACGGCCGTCCGTCTAATAGAATTAGCACTTGTAGGTCGTCGCACAGCTTTCAGATTTGGAGACACTTGGTAGAGACGCACCGACAGTGAGTTCATGTCCCCCTTTTCTCTAACTGTTTTCAGTTTTCTTAACTGCGGGGGTGAAATACATGTTACTTTGTTTACAAGTACTTTATACATGGTATGATTAACGTAAGGAGGTTTAGATCATGTGAATGGGTAGTTAGAACACCGAGGGACTTAAGCGGTAGATCTATCTGGGTGTAGCGAGCCCAGCTCTAGGCCCAACAGAACGGACCTCTCTGAGGACCAACAGAACGGACCTGGAGTGACTTGGTTGCCCAACGCAAAAATCGGCTAGGGTTGTGTCTTCCTACTTGCATTTCACAACATGCTAATGGCCTTGCAAACCATTGGTGATCACAAGTCCTCTTACACTGCTACATACCAGGAAACTTTTATACTTACAAGTGTTTTACTTACTCACTTGCACATGAACTCGCTCAACATTATTGTTGATTTTTCAACTTACATGTATTTCAGGAAATTAACGAGATCTGGCACGGTATGGCATGTTTTCCGCTGCACTTGTTTCCAAGGTCATCCGGGGTTTAGGGGATGTGTCTCTTTCCTGGACAAGACACAGTCCTTAAACCATGTTTATGTTATGTTTCAGTTTGTAATGTTTGTTGAACAAGATTATGGTAGTCAGGGTATGTTAAAACAATGGTATTGTGTTTGGTTTTTCGAAACTTAATGGATGATCTTGCATGTTTTTAACTCATATAGCTTTGTTATGATTAAGCTATGGTATTAAGAAGTCACACCAAAATTAACCACGCTTCCGCAAAGCCAGGGTGTGACAGCTTGGTATCAGAGCTCTGATCATAGCGAACTAGGATACTTTCTCGAGTCTAGACTATGATCACTAGGGCTCTCACGAAAACATTTTTCTGCATACCACTTAAGTCCAGATCCACAACTTTTTACAAAACAAATGTTGAGCACATTTTATTCATTATAGGCTTAGTCTGAGAGACTAAGGCTCGGTCTGAGAGATCGAGGAAGTTGGCTAGTGAGACTAGGAGAGTTGGCTAGTGGGACTAGGAGAATTGGCTAGTGGGACTAGGAGAATTGGCTAGTGGGACTAGGAGAATTGGCTAGTGAGACTAGGAAAATTGGCTAGTGGGACTAGGAAGAGCAGTCTGAGAGGCTGGGAGGCTAGTGGGACTAGGAGAATGATTTGAATGCTTGCTTGATGACTTATGTGACTATTTGATTATATGATTGACTGTTTGTGCATGTTTGTATGTTACAGACACATGGATTCTACAGGCACTGGTGGTTCAGGCACCACAGGCCCTAGGCCTATCGTTTCAGACGACCTTGAGTCATCGGAGCACGAGGTTTACACGTCCGACTTCACTAGCACAGATGAGGACGATTTCCAGCCCTTCGCATTACCTGACGGTGCTGACGAGCTCGCAGATGGTCCTCTGGCCGGGGATCTACCACTGGCATTGATCCCTGCCCCTATACCGCTTGCTTCGTACCCTGTTTTGCCCATCGACGACGAGGAGGATGATGTCGATATGTTTGAGGAGGAGCCTTTCGAGGAGGATGCTCAGGGCGAGGCCCTACCTGCTGCTGATGATCCCTTGTTAATCGCAGATGCTCCCGCCGCGGAGTCACCTGCTCACTCCCCAGTCCCAGACTCCTTTGAGTCTGTGGCCTCTGTACCCTCACATGTCCAGAGTGCGCAGCACTTCTCTTATGGATCAGATCCTGATCAGGCATCTTCTGTTGCCCCTATCCCCAGTTTCGCTTTTGACCATGTTAATGAGGGGGATTCCGACCCTATGTTTCCTCCGGGATTCGACCCTGATCGTGACATAGAGCTTGTTCCGATGGACCAGTTTATGGAGGATCCAGTAGACGCTGTTGACCCATTTGATCATATTGACCCAGATTTTGATTTCGAGATGGCTTTTGATGACTTCGAGCCTGCCGTTGCTCCTGAGCAGGCAGCCGCTCTAGACCCTATACCTGAGCATGACCCAGTACATGCTGATATCCCGTTTGAGCCTGTTGTTGCTGATCTCCCAGTAGATGTTCCTGTGATTGAGGGCGATCATGTTGCTGTTGATCCCGTTGTTCCTTTACCCGTTGGTGATATACCTGCTGACCATCCTTTAGAGCACCTTGCACCCGTTCACCCTGCTGTTGCTCCCTTACTTGATCCCGTCCCACTAGAGCCCGGACATGCACTGTTCGCGGCACATATGGATCCACCGGATGAGTCCGCACAGCACGGTTGGATACCGGCTGATGAGGATGTTCCACCTTTTCCTCCACAGATTCCTGTTGCACCACATATTGACTTTTCATTTCAGGTTCCTATGTTTGTACCTCCAGCAGGGCCTGGAGAGGGTTCTTCAGCTCACCCTGATGGGCATGTACCGATGCCTATCCCTTTCATGCCTCAGACGTCATCCGTTCCACCCGCTGTTGCTCCATTTCGCGTAGCACCTTTCGACCCTACTAGCGAGCCATTTCTTTGGGCACCTGGCTCCGGTGTGCCACCTACTGACCCCTATCATGCTTTTCACAGGGGATACACTATCGAGGACGTCTTGATGTCCTTTGTCGCACAGCACGAGTCCCACACACAGCGTATCCAGGAGCTCGAGAGAGCTCGGTTGTCACCATGTCAGTGCCATGGTCAGGCACCCTCCCCTCTACAGCCGTTTCGACCATTACCTCCAGATATTGCTGCCCGTCTCTTTACATTAGAGCAGCAGATTGCTTCCATCATTCGTACTCAGCGAGCCCAGGAGGAGGACTGGCTCCAGTTGCGCCGTTTGTTTTATACTCACTTTCCCCCCTCCTCCACCACCATCTGCATAGAGCTCACCAGTTACTGATTAGGTAGACGAGGATGAGAAGACGGCGATTGTTGGATTGCACAGCATTTTGGAGACCACTTTATGACTTTGACTTTTGTTGACATGTACTTGATGTTGTATTTGACACTGATTTGTTATGATTTTTGGACAGGGGTGATGTCGCCCCTAGTTGATCGGGATCCGGTTCTTATGAGGAGTGGCATGGGTATGCATTTTCCTTTTTTGCCCTCTTTATGTTTTTCTTAACTTATGACTTATGTGCTGTTGCTTTTTGCAGTCATGTCTGCTTTGGATTTTATTAAGAGCGACGATACTTCTGATGTTGTTTTTGAGGATGCTCCGTCTGTTCCTGGTGAGAATGTTGTGGTTAGAACTGTTGATCAAAGGTTTGAGGGCTCAGGTTATGTTAGTGCTGCTACTGCCAAGGGTTTTTCTAAGTCTAATGCTCCCAAGTCTTCAACCCGCCGATCTTCTCATCGGTTGTTGAAGGCTGGTCCTCAATCCACTTCTACTGAACCAGTGGACTTGAGTGATGATATTGAAGTTTCGGAAGATCAAGGTGGTGAAGCAGGTGCTGAGAAGGATAAGGAATTGGTTGTTCATGGTAAAAAGGTTTCAGGCAAGAAGGTTGTTGCCACTCCTGTTTAGGAATCTTCAAGCAGGGACGTTGAAGGGTTGGATCCGGAAGGGATTTATGTGCCTACTTGGTCGGTGAAGAATGATGACAGTTTCAAAGATGCTGCTGTCTGTGAGGATGCTCTGAGTCACATTGCTCCTCCTTCAGTGCACAAGACCATTGCTGGGATGGATGATGACTTGATGTTGTCCCGCATGAATTTGAGTACTTGCAACCTTGCTGCTATGCTTCCTCAAGGCATTGCCCGTTTTCGTTAAAGAATGCAGGAATATGAAGAATTCTCCAAGAAGAAGGATAAAATGAAATCCTCCATGGCTGGGATGAAAAAGGAGATAGCTAGTTTTGCCGAGAAAGAAGCAGCGTGGGACAAGAAGGTTAGTGACTTGAAGAAGATGCATGAGATTGAGATGGGTGATTTGAAAAAGAGCTTTGAGGCTAACTTATTGAAGTTGAAAGCTGATCGGGAGACTTTGGCTGTGCAACAGAAGGCATTTGCTAAAGAGAAGGATGGGTTGAAGGCTTTGGTTGCCCAGGCTACTGGGGATAACCAATGGCTCATTGAGCAGGGTTTCCACCAAGTGGTTACCTATCTGTTGCACTCCAAATAGTTTAACTCTGCTCTTGGTGATGTTTATACTAAACTACTCAATTTAGGAAAACACCAAGGTCTTATTGCAGGTTATAAGCTCCATGAATCTGGTCATCCTTTGGAGAAGTCTCCTTTGTTTCGTCCCGAGGCTTCTGATGTTTTCAAAGGCTCCGTTGAGCAAATGGAGAAGTTGTCCTATCCTTTCATCCATCAAGTTTCTGGTTGCTTTGGTAAGCCTCTTGCTGTGTTGCAGGACTTGAAACCGGAGGGCCTAAATGAGAAGGCCTGTGCTGAAATCTTGGGATCTCTTTCAAGGAAGAGATCCTATTCGGGGGATAGTGATGATACCCTTTC
The DNA here is from genome assembly GCA_030545235.1 of Helianthus tuberosus. Lineage (NCBI taxonomy): Eukaryota > Viridiplantae > Streptophyta > Magnoliopsida > Asterales > Asteraceae > Helianthus > Helianthus tuberosus. The sequence continues at coordinate 76,993,588 of CM060367.1, read as the reverse complement.
AGGTCAGCTGGATGTTCCCAAGGATGCAAGTTTGGAGGCTTCAGCGGTTGGTGGTGATGGAGGTTTGAAGACTAAAAAGTTGAAGAAAACAAAGAAGGCCAAGGGCGAAGGTTCTGGAGTTTCCAAATCTGTTGATGCTTGATTCGTAGCTTTCTTAGCACTGAAAACAATTTATGTTTTGTAATGTTAACTTGAACAATATTAGGTTATTAGGAACCCTTAAGGTTCCTGTTGGTTGTGTTTAAGGCCTATATGGCCGTCGGAACAGTAGTTAAGCTTGCAAGTTATTAGGACTTGCTCTAACTTGTGTTTGAAAGTCTTTTAGGGCTTTCTTTTATATGGTATGATGTTTAATTGTGTTTTTATACTTGTGCCTTTTTGGTTAAGGCAGTTTGTTTGGCTTTAACCTTCCAAGCCTTTTGGATGTTCGTTGGTAGGTTGAGGCCTTTGAGGTATCATGTTGCAACTCGGGTGGCTTGAAACCTTGAAGGCTTCTTAGTCTTGTGACCCTTTTGGTTTGTATCTTTATAACTTTTTGTCTAAGTCTTATTGTTCTTTAAGGTTTTCTTTGTCTTTTTGTAACTTTGCCTTTGTCGAGTTTGTGCTACCCTTGTGTTATTTATGCCTTAAAGGGTTCAGTGCTGCAGACACTTAGCCTTAGGACTTTTAACAAGAAGACATAGCACCTATCCTTTATATTATTTCTTTGTTTTTTAGCCTCTTTGTGGATTATATTTTTTAGGCTTAGGGAACATTTGGTGTAGGCTGCTCACACCCGTCTATGAGACAATTTTATGTTTTCTTGGCAAGTCTCATGGAGTTGTATTGATTTAGGAACTCACCCCTTATATAGGTTCTTTTTAACCCTTGAACCTATTGAGCGATGTGGCCTGGGAGCTCATCCCCTTACATGGCCCTTGCCATGGAGTTTTATGCTAGGTTCTCAACCTGGTCTTAGGATAGAAAGACAAGTTTGATAAAACAACTTCATTCATTCAAACAATACTTGCTTTTTACAAAAGGTATTCATAGTGTTGTTCAAAATAAATTTTGCTACAAACCAAACTTTTTTAAACGTGGAACCTTTTTAGGGTTTTGTCGTTCCAATGCCTTGGAAGCCTTTTGCCTTCTGAATCTGCCAACTTGTAGGATCCACCCATGTGTGCTTCAAGGATGGTGTATGGACCCTCCCATTTTGGGCCAAGCTTTCCTTGATTTTCTTTCTTGCTGGCTTCGTTGTTTCTGAGGACCAGGTCCCCTGGCTTGAAACGTTCGTTCTTGACTTTTTTGTTGTAGTAAGCCTCCATCTGTTGCTTGTATTTGGCCTCTTGAATTGCGGCTTGATCTCTTGCTTCCTCTAGGAGTTGTAAATTCAACATGGTCTCTTTTTGGTTTGTTTCGGGATCCATGTTGACAATTCTTTGGGTTACAACTCCTATCTTGGCAGGGATCACAGCTTCGGATCCAAATACCAAGCTGTAAGGTGTTTTCTTATGGCTTATTTTTTCGGTTGTTCTAATTGCCCATAAGACACTAGGAAATTCTTCAAGCCAGTTGCTTTCGTATCTTCCCAATCTTGTCTTGATGCCTTCTACTATGCTTCTATTTGTTCTTTCAACCTGAACGTTTGATTGCGGGTAAGCCACTGAGCTAAAGACCTGATCGATTTTGTACTCTTTGCACCAAACGCTAAAAGGCTTCTCAGCAAATTGCCTTCCGTTGTCGGTGACAAGTACTCCCGGCAATCCATAACGGCAAATGATGTTCTCCCAGACAAAGTCAATTACTTGCTTTCCTGTGATCTTAGCAAGTGGTTTGACCTCAGGCCACTTGGTGAAATAATCTACTGCCACCAACAAGAATTTTACCCCTCCTTTGCTTGGGGGAAATGGACCAACAATGTCCATTCCCCATTTATGGAATGGCCATGCCGAGGTTATCGGGACTAAATCATGCTTGGGACTTTTTGGGATCGGTGCATGGATCTGGCAAGCATCACATTTATTCAATTCTTTGGTTGTATCGCGATGCATTGAAGGCCAGAAATATCCGAGGTTCATGAGCTTTGCAACTACCGACCTAGCTCCAAAGTGAGCTCCGCATACACCTTCATGAATTTCCTTGATCAAATACTTACTTTGCTCGGGACCGACACATCTTAGCAAGGGAGCAAGGTAACCCTTTTTGTAAAGGGTTTCTCCTTGTAGTATGTATTGCCTTGCCTTGATTTCAACCCTTTTAGCTTCCACTTGATCATTGGGTAATTCACCATTTTTGAGGAACTTTTTTATGGGAGTCATCCAGTTTGGATCTTCTTCGGTAACCACGTCTTGAACCTCCAATTCATTAATGGATGGGGCCTTCAACACTTCTACCAGTACCTTCTTGGTGAGGTGGGCAAAAGTGAGAGATGCAAGTTTACTTAGGGCATCGGCCTTTTTGTTTTGAGATCTGGGGATCTGTTTGATGTTACACGCTTGGAAGGTACTCATCAGTTCCTTGGCTCTTTAGCTATGTAGTTGTCATTCACTTGGCTTGAGACCAGCAACGAATCCGTGAACACTTCAAGCTTTTCAACCTTCATTTCTTTAGCCAGCCTTAGGCCGGCTATTAGTGCTTCGTATTCAGCCTCGTTATTGGTGGTCTGAAAATCAAAGCGGAGAGCATATGTGAATTCCAAACCTTTTGGGTTGATCAAAATTAACCCAGCCCCTGACCCTTCAACGCTTGAAGCCCCGTCGGTAAAAAGCTTCCAGGCTTCAGGGTTGGAAGGTTCAGTGATGGTAGTGTTTACTTCAGTGGCTGTTTGGTTTGGGACTTCCACAATGAAATCAGCCAATACTTGGGCCTTGATAGCTTTTCTTGGGACATAGGTGATGTTATGTTCACCCAGTTCTATGGCCCATTTGGCTAATCGCCCCGAGTTTTCAGGTTTTTCAAGCACACTCTTAATAGGTTGGTCGGTGACCACTTGTATGGGGTGTGCTTGGAAGTACCTTCGAAGCCTCCTAGCTGTTTGAACTAGGGCTAGGGCAAGTTTTTCAAGGGGAGGATATTTTGTTTCAGCTAATTTTAAAGTTTTGCTGAAAAAATAAACGGGTACCTGGGCCTTGTCTCGCTCAATGGTGAGGACTGCACTGATGGCCTCGTCCGTGATTGAGAGGTACACCGATATTAACTCCCTGGTTTTTGGTGCCGCAATGTCTGGTAGGGAAGCTAGATGCTGCTTCATCTGGTTGAAAGCTTCTTCAGCTTCTTCAGTCCATTTGAAATCCTTCTTATCTGAGCAGTTCTTGAGCGTTTTGTAGAAGGGCAGAGATCTTTCGGCCAACTTTGAGGTAAAACGCTTCAAGGCTGCAAGCTTCCCGTTCAAGCTTTCAACCTCCTTCTTGGTCTTCGGTGGCTTGGTTTCAAGGACGGCTTTCACTTTGTTAGGGTTGGCCTTGATGCTTTGTTTTCCAACAATGTGACCCAAGAATTTTCCCTCCTCGAATCCAAATGAACATTTTTCCGGATTAAGCTTCATGTTAACCCTTCTGAGGTTCTTGAAAGTTTCTTGAATATCATCGAGCATTTGATATTCTGTCTTGCTTTTAATAACCAAGTCATCGACATATGCTTCCATGTTTTTGCCAATTTGGCTTTCGAAGGCTTTGTCAACGAGCCGTTGATAGGTCGCTCCGGCATTTTTGAGGCCGAAAGGCATCTTTTGATAACAAAAGATCCCTTTGTCCGTGTGAAAGGCTGTCTTTTCCTCATCCTCTTTCTTCATGAGGATTTGGTGATAACCTTTGTATGCATCAAGAAAGCATTTGAACGAGTAACCTGTGAGGGAGTCAACCTTGAGATCAATTTCCGGTAGTGGATAGCAATCCTTAGGACAAGCTTTGTTAAGATTCTTAAAGTCTATGCACATCCTCCAAGAGTTGTCTGGCTTCTTGACCATAACCGGGTTTGCAACCCATGATTGGTACTTGACTTCTCGGAGAATACCGGCCGACACAAGCTTTTCAACCTCTTGGCAGGCTGCCAGACTTCTCTCGGGTGCCAAGCTTCTTTTCTTTTGGACCACAGGATTGACATCCGGTGGTATTCTCAACTCATGCTCGGCAATGTCCCGAGGGATTCCGGTCATATCTTCTGGACACCAAGCGAATACATCGTTGTAGTGTGTTAGCAATTTTTCAAGGTATGAAAGGGTCTCTTGAGAAAGGTTTGGATTGACCCTTATTCTTTGTTCGGGGTACTTAGGGTTTATGACCAACCTTTGCCTGTCTTCTTCACTGTTTGAGCTTTCACCTTCAACCATATAGGCTTCCTGGGAGGGTTGAAGGGTTGCTATGCCCCTCTCGGTAGGAAATTTGACTGTGCCATGGCCAACAGACACGGCCATATAAAATGCACATTGTCCTGGTCTTCCAATGATCACGTCATAGCTTGAGGGAATGTTAATAACCACAAAGGTGAGTGGTTGGGTTCTTTCTTTTAAACCTTCACTGAAACGAACATTAAGTGTCAGTTGCCCTAAAGGCTTGAGGGGTATGTCGGCGATACCTTTTATAGAGGTTCCAGAGGGTTGAAGCCTTGAGCGTTCTTCGTTGCTCAAATGGTTGAAGAATTTTTCGAACATGATTTCAGTGGCTGCCCCCGTGTCTATGTATGCCCTATACGTTTGCAATGTTCCCACGGTAGCTTCTACCACAAGAGGGCTAGAGAGAGGGTCTTTCTCCGTTGGGGGGAAGCAAACACACTGAAGCTCCCAGGCTTCCAACCGCTGTCTTTTATGAGGAACCCTTCCATCGAAATCCACCATATTGACTTCCTTACCCTTCCCTTCAGCCATTTTGTCCCGGACTCCCTTTACCAAATGAGCGAGTTCTCCGGACTTAACAGCCTCTTCTATTCTTTTCTTGAGTTGGAAGCAATCATTGGTGTGGTGACCTTTTTCTTCGTGAAACTCGCAGTATTGGGTGGAGTTCTCGTTCTTCCTGCTCTTGGGGAGAGGCCTAGGAGGCCGAAAGTTTTGTTTAACTTCTTCTGTTGCAAGGATTTCTTGAGGGGTCTTTGTGAGGGGTGTGAAACTTATGCCTTTTTCCCTGCTTGAAGGGTTCCGACCTTCAGACCTTCGAGGGTCTGAACCCTTTGACCGCCTGTCATAGGAGTTGAAGTTCCCCCTTTTTCTAGTTGGGCTATTGCTTCGCCAGCTGGATCCTCTTTTTCTTTGCTCTTTAATGTCTACTGCCTCCTCTCCCCGGATGTGAGCTTCAGCCCTTTCGAGAGCCTCTTCCAGGGTCTTGGGCAGGGATTTGTTGAAATCTCTCGTGAGATATTTAGAGGTGATGGCGTTCATGAAACCGGCCACTCTCATTTTCTCGTCTGCCCTACATAAGTCAGACCTTCCTTCTTGTATCTTTCAATGAACGCACGAAGACTTTCATCATCACGTTGTTTTATTTGGAAAATCACCGTTGCGTCCTTGACATATCGCCTTTGTTGGGAGAAATTGGCCAGAAAACCCTTGCTAAGGTCGTCGAAGCTTCGAACGCTTTGAGCAGGTAAGTCGTTGAACCAGATTCTGGCGGATCCAACAAGAGTTTGCATGAACATTAGATAACATTCAGCGTTTGACCATTTCTCTATCCGGGCTGCACCGGTGAAGATCTGAAGATGGTCCTCAGGATCTTCGGTCCCATCATACGTTCTGATGTGGGACGGCATTTTAATCTTTGATTGGAAATCATAATCGGCTATCTGCCTTGAAAAGCACGAAAGGTTACTGGGCTTGTATGTTTTAGCCAAGTCTTCTTCAGCCCTTGCATCCATATTGTTGCCATTGCCGACATTTCCCTGGGTAGCTAGCACTTGATTAATGAAGTGTTGCCACGGGAAGTTGGCCATCATCTGGGTCATCATATTGGGCATGAGGTTGAAGCCTTGAAGGCTTCCTGAGCCAACTGAGCAGTTTATCCCGAGGGGAGCGCTCATAACAGCACTTCGTGCTAAAGGGAGCACGGACAGAGCTTGCTCCCATGTGGTTATTATAGATGTTGGATAGCTTGTGACTGGGGACTGTAGGAGCTGGTCAAGGGTTAGCTCATGTCCCAAAGGAGCACCACTAGTAATTGGTTGGGAAGAGAAGATAGGATGCATCGTAGGATTTGTCATAGTGGACAGATAAGGGTGAGGGTTTGAAGGATTACTGGGACCAGCCTCACTTCTTGTCGTAAAAGGAGGGGGAGGTGGTCCAGGAGACAACGTCGGTTCAGGTCCATCATAGTCTAAACGAATCCTCACTCCTTTTTCTCTTTCTCTACTCACGTGTTGGTTGAGAAGGGACCTCAACTCAAGGAAGTTGTTGGCAACCCCTTCGGGGGTGAGTTCAACACGTGCTGGGGCGTCAGAGACACCGATATTGGGAGATGGAACCCCGGATCTGGACGGGGTTGGTGTGTTGAAGTTGAGGAACTCGGGTGTGCTCCCCGGAGTTGAGAAAGAAGTTGGTATGGCCACGTGAGCTTGGCTACTACCCGGAGTAGAAGTGTTTGGGATCTGATTTACTTCTTCCGGGGATCCACTTTCAGACATGGTGGTTTTAAGTGAAGAGAGCTACACTACTAGGTCTTTTTGAGAAGAAATAGCGGCGTAGCCCCACGGTGGGCGCCAACTTGTTGATGCAACAAATACAAGACCAACGGTAGTAGCTGGGCTGGTTAGGCAAAAGGGTTGAAGGGTACAACTTTGCCTAACGCAGGTCGTGGGGTCCCCCCACGTTTGCAAAACGCGGAAGGAGGTTCACTAGTTAGTTTTTGTTATTTGCTGGAGATCCTTCTCTGAATTGTATCCAGATTCGGATGTGGGGGCAAATAGAATGTGTGTGGTATGTGTGAAAAGGAGTGACTCGCTTGTAAGCAAGTACTCAATGTGAAGGACCAGAGATTAGAGAATCAGAGCTGGCCAGGAGATGTTTTCTGAAGTAAATGAAGTGTCAATTTATAAGAGAAGACATCTCCCGAAGTAGAATGTATTAGACTAGTAACCTTGCTTGCAGTGGAGGGCTTGCCCTTTCGGGGGTTAAAGCCTTTTGACCCCTGGATAATAGCGTGCATTGTGCAGACCTGCTTTGCTTTTGCGGCTGTGAGTTGGTGAAGCGATCTCCGGATGTGACTGGCCACTGTTTCCGCATTGCTTTTCCCACATCACAGCTTTTCAACCATTGAACCGTTTAACCATTTGAGCGTTTAAATATTTAGTCGTTTTATTTAGTCTTGGGCTACCCCCGTCATCAAAGGGCATTTGGTACTGGCGGGGGTTTGTCATTCTCTTCATCAAGTCCCAATAAGACGAACTCTTTGAAGGAATGATACTCATGATGTTTAGACTGTAACAATGTACTTAAGGTTGTTGAAGGGTTCGGGGAGAGACACGTATTCCTTTTCCCTGATTGAGCCAGTGAATCACATACGCGGAAGGGTGTGGTTGTGTAGGGAGATCCAATCTAGAGACCAAAGTTTGGGAGGCAACATTAATGCAACTCCCTCCGTCAATGATCACGATACAAACCTTCCTAGCAATTGTACACTATGTATGGAAACTGATTCCCACTGAAGATTTTCTTCTTGAATCGGTGTAGCACTTAGTGTCCGTCAAACAACTAAACACGGACCTTCATCGAGACTGGTCACCAGCTCATCTACTTCAGTTGGTGACGTCAAAGCTACAATTATATCACTCATATTCATAGCCACCAGCGAGTTTGAAATCTGTTAATGTGATGATTCGCTTATTTGGGCATTCAGGGGCGATGTGCGCTAAGTCTTGCCAGCGGAAACAGCAACGGGGAGCTTTAGGGGGTTCAGTGGATGTACCAGAAGAAGAAGCTGGTTTTGTACTGGGTAAATTAAGTGATTGTGAGGCATTACTTTTGTTTTTTGTTTATTATTTAAAGTCAACATTTCACAAAACAAGTCATTTATTGTTTTTGGTTAAATAATTAAAAAAACAATAAACCAAACACATGTAGATATCCTTGTGACAATATTAAGACTTTATTTTTTGGACAATGCATTACGAAAATAGTTGGAAATTTTTACCGGATGCTTCATTAAGGGGCAACCAGGTCAAAAATAAAGATAATATGTGCCTTAAACATATATATCATATTTGCACAAACATTAACAAGCATACCATCAGTATTAAGTTGCTTACGATAACCATAGTCGGTCCATACCCGTACATACAAACCTAAAGGTGAATTTGACCAAAACATTCAGACAGTAACAAGTTTCACAAGTCAAACAGGTGATACGATATTCCTTCTTGAGCGTGGCCGACCATGTTTTCCTCTTAATTCAGTTTTGCAACCTATTAACCAACAGACCAGAAATTAAGAATGCTAGTTACTTAAAAGTTGCAGCAAGTCATTTTACATTAAAAAAAGAAGTCGAATGAGTTGTTACCGGATGCAACGTGGTCGGCGATATTTGACTTCTGTAACCATGCGATATCCATCCTCAAAGCGATATACGTAATAAATATCTGAGATTCACATTAGGATATATTATTATTTTTAGAATGTATTTCATAAATATACCACACCAACGCAGTGAAAGGGATATTTTCTCGTCTATAAAGAGATGAAATCCTTTTTATAAATCATTATGATATATATATATAGAGGATTAGGAATATATATATTTTCCAGAAACAGTATTCCTGGGCATTGGATGTTGTTGCTTCAGAAACCTTTTTCTCAAAGGATGCAAGACAAAAAATAAAAGAAATTATTTGTTTAAGCTTTTAAATAAAGAGGTGAATATAACTCAAATGGAATTCGTTGTTACCTGAAGCATCATCTACATTTGTTGATGAAAACACAAGGGGAGTGAGGGGCTCGTAAAAGGATTCTTCGGTCACCAGTTCATAAGTGACACCTATTAGATGTAAATAAATTGTTCAACAGAAACATGATGAAAATGAAAATAAAAAAGACAATGTACATATCATAACAATAAACACAAGATGTATTAAAAAAGAAATAGCATACACACAACAGCAATTCAATTGTTGACAACTAATATCCGACATAACACATCGTATCCGGGAGCACAGATTAAGTACCTTCTATCTCTGCAGGGTCAAGAGCAGGGTGCGTGGGTCTTTTACCTATCAATTAACAAGACAAGATTAGATTGATCCAACTAATGGTCAGACAAAAGGGAACACTTTCACGAAACAGGTCAAGATCGTCATAGATAACAAATACTAAACATTTTGTATGTACGTACCATGCACACCTACTAATAAGCCAAAAGTAAAAGATTCAACGGTTGAAAGTCATTTAATGTACATAGTTACTTAGCCTTTTACAAAATAAATAGAAGATCAAAACAATCAAGAAATCTTACTAATATGTTTTACAACCCAACCAAACAAGTGCTTACCAGTAGGTGCCGATGCAGAGCTTGGAATCTCAACCAAGGATGCAGAGCTTAGATTCCCTTTCACTTGATCTTTTCTACCTATGTACATATTAATTAACAAACCGTTGTTAAGATTGCAGATATCTTTGATTAATGGTCAGACAAAAACACTTTATACAAAAGTGAGCTTAACCATGAATGAAATTTAGTTGGGCCCGTTTTTATAACAATGGAACAAATTTAGAATCCAAATATCCTAATATGTTGTACAACCCAACCAAACGAGAAGTTACCAGTAGTTGCTGATGTAGAGTTAACAAGATCCTCCTCACGAGGGCACTTGAGAGCCTGTCTGCCTATTAATTAACAAGACAAGACGAAATTAAGAATAATCCAAAAATCTTGACTAATGGTGAAACAAACAGGAACTTGCTCACTATACCAGCCAAAATCTTGAAAATGGATCCTCCAGACACTTCAGCATTGGTACCTGTCAGGTATAGATAAATTGTTCAATAGAAACATGATAAAAGTAAAGATACAATATGGTTACTTCTCATAACCATAGATAAAAGATACAAAACAATTCAAATATCTTAATAACCCAACCAATTAAATTAATCCAAACATAATTAAGCCAAGATCATCTTCTCTAAGTAAGTGGTTAAAGTTGCTTAAATGAAAACACACGGTCTAAGCCATTTACTTGAGCACGAACAGCAATTCATTTAAACTGTCAACAACTAGCAAACCATAAGTGATCAAATTCCAAAATTGTACTGTACTGGAGCATAAATTACGTACCTTCGTCTTCCATCTCTGATGGAGAGTTAACAAAAGGGCGCTTGAGAGTCTTTCAACCTGTTAATTAAACGAAAGAAAATTCAATTCGCTATATCGTATCAATTTCTTATTTTAGGGTTTTTGAATACGGGCTCTAGTGATATAACGCCCTATACAGCCCTCGTGTGACGTGGCACGACACGTGTCGCATACGGATGACCTAATTGCAATGAAGCAAATTGGGGTCCGTCGGATGCTTTTCAACTTTCACTTTGCCCCTCTATCAAACATACATATGACAACATTCTCCAACAACTAAGGACATGTTTGGCTAAGCTTATTTTACCTAAAAAGGATTTTTTCGTGAAAAAAACTTATTGACTTATGACTTTTTGTAAAAGAGTTTTTAAAAAAGTGTTTGGATTAGCTTATGAGGTGGGAAAAGTCAATAAGTTGTTTTTTAAAAAGTGTTTGACTTGGCTTATTGATGTAAAATGGCTAAAAGTGACATTCTTTCATAAGTCAACAAATATAAGGAGTGTTAAATCAGGGGTAATCTAGTAATTTGGTCTTTGAAAAGTTACATTTCTCTAAAAAAAAGAGTAAATTGCAATTTTAGTCCTTGAGTTTTTGTCTAAATTGTCATTTTAGTCCAAATAGTTTTTTTTCTCCTCTGTGTCCCTGACTTTTCCTTTTTCTTACCATTTTGATCACATTACTTAACTAAGTCTAAAAACCAGGTTATAATCAGGGGTATTTTTTGCATTAAATTATGAGGTTTATAAATTATGTTGTAAATTACCGCTGGTTATCACTACACAACAGTTATGCCAAAAATACCCTTGGTTATAACCAGCTTTTTAGACTGAGTTACACAATGTGATCAAAATGGCAAGAAAATGGAAAAGTCGGGGACCCAGAGGAGAAAAAAAACTATTTGGACTAAAATGGCAATTTTGACCAAACCTTAGGAACTAAAATGACAATTTACTAAAAAAAATATTTTCTAAAAGCTCCTTTAAGGAGGAACACTCATATCACATACTCTACTAAACTAGTTTTATGCCCCATCCATGTGGCTGGGCGCACTAAATCAGATAATTCATGGTTTGATAACATTAGTTCATAATCATATATGTAAAGCAAGAGGCTATTAAGTTTGGTACTTACCTTGCCTAGTGATCTTCCAACATGATATTCTCAAATTTTTGTGTTGGGTCAAAACTGTGTTATTTCTACATTCAACACATAACCTACAGGCTCAGTTGCAAGATCGATATGTGTATTTTTGCCGCTTTGCTGATTGAAGAAGTGATTAGCGATTGTAACACCTCGAAAATTCACGTCCTATAATGTGTTGACACGTGTCATAAGTTTGAACGTGTGAAAGAATGTTCTGAAAGGACTATAGTTGACAATCATGAAAAGTATGTGAATATACGAATTCTAAGTGTCAACAGTGAATAAATATATTGTACATTAACCCTACATGATGCTCATACCTTCAAACGAATAAATCATGGATCATACGAAGCTAAAAGTGAGAGATTACAAACTACAGGGGTTAAAGGTGTCAACATGTTTAAGTTATACCTCTGAGTGACCTTTTGACAAACCTGAAGCTTTGTAACGGTTGAGTATGCTCACTAGAATGCACGATATAAATTTCATAAAGTTTCGTTATCGTATGAGAAATTTATGATCAAATTCGTATGCGAGGGGTTAAAGCGTTAACGTTGAAAATTATGACTTTTCGGGTTAACCAGAAGTGACAAGGGGCTTGGCAAAGTGGGTACAAGTCTTAAAGCCCTTGTAGGTAAATAAGAAGGGGTCAAATTGCAAGAAATAAGCTTAGTTGACCTTTAGAAGAGCCAAGGGACAAGATGCAAAAACATGAAAATGTTTATTTCTGATTTCAAGACCCACGCGGGCCGCGTAAGAGTTGTTAACATCTTACGCGGGCCGCGTTAACCGCCCAGATGCTGAAAATCGTTTTTTTTTTTTTTTTGGCTGTTCAGCCTTAGAATCGACTTTAATCAGTTGTTTCACTCCATGGGCGACCCCTAAACAACCCCTAAACACTAGGGACACTTGTGGGAATGTTGTGGTCAGTTGATAGACTTAGATGTCAACATTTTGTGGTGTTGAAATCACTATAAAAGGCCAATGAGTTGCAACCTTGTTCTCACACCTTCTCTTGCACTTCCTGATCATTCCTGGAGCTCAAGACTCCTCTCAAGTGATCTCTGGTCATTCATAGGACCTTGGTAAGTATGCTTAACCTTTCTTAATTAAGTTTTAGCTTAGTTATAGCTTAAAAGTCAAACCGTCGTAATTAACGGTTGACTTTAAGATTAATCCCTAATGGTCCAGTGATTAGTCGAATCAAAAGTAGTTATAAGTTGGTAATTATGTGGGTAATAAACCCTCAAAAGGGTTCCCCCTGATTCCCACTCTAACTAGGTCAAATGTCGGGTCAAACTTGTTATTAAAAAGTCAACAGGATACTTAAATTCTAAATTATGCACAATTAGCAATGTAGAACATATACAACCTGTTTGATCATTATTATAACTTGGTAATTAGTGTAAGAACATGTCTAAACATGTTCAACCCGACAATTTCCTGTTTAGACCCGGTTCGGAACCGAAAGACGCAAAGCTTTGACTTTTGCTTTGACTTCAGTTCTGACCCGTTTTGGTATGTTTTAGAAATACCTAAGAGCTTCATTTGGACCAGGTTACATGCTAGTATAACCCTCTGTGATTATACACCATGGTTCATTAGTTAACCGATTAATACGCATGATTCCGTTAATTGCTCATATGTTGACCATTATGCCCTTTTCACCTTGAAATGTGATTTTTGAAAATGTAAAAGAGTAGAAACCTTAATTACTGATATATAAACTTGTATGCAAAGTTTGACATCAGTTTGAGGTGTAGATTAAGAATTATGCTCGTTAGCGTAAAATGAAAGCTTTATGTTAATTAAACGACATAATTAGCGTATAGCCTATTTTAACATACTTTTTGATATCAAAATCCTTACCCACTGATGAAATATATTATTTTTGGATTTTTGAAGATTTTTAATTAATTTTAGGCTGAGCATAACTTAGAGTCGTAGGCTTAATCCGATAATTGTCGGTTTTGCCCTTACGGGCCATAAAATGAGTTTTACATATCTAAACGACTCCAAACCTTTTTCTACTGATCACATATGTTAAATAAATTATTTTAAGCCTTCTGGAATAATAAAAATATCAGCTTTATGTATCGAACCCGGAAATGGCTTCTAATCGCCTTTTTAAGCGTTTTTTAACGCATAGTATGTACTAGAATTATTTTAAACATACAAGGGTTGATACCTACTGATATTTGAGGCAAATTATAATATTTTAACAGTAAGCAAAAGTTGTTTAACTCAGACTTCAGTTTTGAGCTTTACGGCTTATGTGAAATTACCAAAATGCCCCTACGGTGCATAGTTTGGTTATAATTGATAAATTTCACATATATACAATACCCTACTGATATAACTTAGCAAATTGATTATTTTTGCTGATTACATCAGACATGTAACTCAGGATACTACTTAAACTCTTTTATCACCTTATAAATGACCAAACTACCCCTACGGGGCATAGTTGTGTTTAAACTCGTTTTGGGAATAATGAAAGACATCTTACTGATGTCACAACATATTTGAAGCATATTAAGTTAGGAAACCTGTAAATGGCTCATATGTATACCCGTTACGCTTATCACGCGTTCGGTTCGATTTATGTAGCTAGTTTACATAAATTAGCCTAAACGGGTCAAACCTTATCGGTTTTATCTCAAAATCCAGAAGGTGGTTAGATTACCCATATTATACAAGTCTTCAAACTTGTCGGGTCTAAAACACATTCCATTCCGGTCTTCGCTTAATCACGCGCTTGAACCGTATATTTCCTTAAGACTAACCGGTCTAAGCTTAGGCTTAATTAAAGACCCGTTAGCATTCTAATTGGTTATTTATACCATCATTCCAGACTAGAGCCTTCCGGTAAATTGTACCTATGCTTACTTAAGTGAATACGGCTGAGTTATTATAATTCTTGCTATTTAAGACAGGAGCTAGCTCAGGTAAATACTCTTAACTTATTTTCCTTATTACGGACTTGGGATACGGTAATATAAATACCGCATGGTCAGGTATGGGATTCAAAGACCAATAAGTCAGGAAATCCAAATAACCTGTTTTAACTCGTATTGCTTGACTGAAACATTGGGGGTTAATGCGACCGTGTCCTGGATATCCTTGACTCATTAAATGCAATGGCCACGACTTAAGCACGGGGTGTAGGCATACACCTGACAGATGCTATATGCTAATTAATTAATCATACCCAATAAGGGAATAGTGGTGTGTCGGTTAATCATGAACCGGCATAGATCCGGGCCCCGTATGTAGAGCAAGTTATGTAAAACTGATAACATGAGATATAGTTTGTCCCAAAGCATAAAAGATTAATTTTGCCTCTGTGCATTTTAATCAAGTTATAAAAGATTAATTTTGCCTCTGTGCATTTTAATCAAAGTGTCAAAATAAATTGTGACTGGTGCATCTAAATCAATTTTCTTAAACTCTTTTCAAATGAGTCAGTTGAGTGTATTTACCAGTGAAAACTGACGTATTTTCAAAAGTCTAAGTGACAGGTACAAGTACGTAATAGGCTGGAAGCGGCTCAGGACGTTAATAAGGAATCTTGCAAGTTCTAGGCGTCTAAAGTCTGTTGAACAATGTTTATATTTTTAAGATCCGCCTGTGGATCCTTTACTTTCCGTTGTAATACTTGATATTACTTTATATTCGGATTGTAATATATTTATCTTTTGCTTCCGCTGTGCATTTATATATTGTGTTGTTTGACTATAATGATATCAACTACATCACGATACTCCCCACCGGGCCCACCGGTGAGACGTGGAAAGTCGGGGTGTGACAGGTTGGTATCAGAGCCAACATTGAGTGAATTAAACACTAGTCGTTAGTGTTTAATCTCAGTGACACAGTAGCACATTCCTTGACCTTTTGAGTCTTGACTTAACTTAGGAATATTCTCAATCCTAACCTGGAAATTTTTGCTTCCAAATTTTTATATATACGTCGCCAAACGAAGAAGCTGTAATAGAACTTCTCCACATCTGGAGCCTTGAAAATGCTGAGCTTCGTACCACGGCTAGAATGAAACGAGCATCCAAGGAGAGGACACTCAGAAATAAAATAAAGAAGAAACTCCTCTTGCTGAAGATCGTTTCCTTAATAAGTCCTTATAAGGACACAATTATCTTTCAGTCCCTACGAGGACAACACTATTCCTTTCAAGTCCCGCTTAGGGCAATTTTATACTTTTATTTTTATATAGTGGAATGATTAAGTTTAAACTTTCATTCTAAACATGAAATATGAAATAAATGAAAAATAACATTCTCTTTATAAGAACTACCATTATAATAAAATGGCAAAATCTAAAAAGGACAAGACCTAGCCTCGGGTCATATTAAGACCGGCCAAGATGGCAGTTCCTCAATTTAGATTCAGATCCTTATTAACATTCCTTTTTGCAAGATCTACCATTATAATAAAATGGCAAAATCTAAAAGGACAAGACCTAGCCTCGGGTCATATTAAGACCGGCCAAGATGGCTGTTCCTCAATTTAGATTCAGATCCTTAATAACATTTCAATTTAGAAATTGTTCTACTTTATTTATTAAACAGAATCTTAAAGGTAAAACCTAGCCTAAATGTCAATGCTGACATGGCCAAGATGGTAAAACCTAGCCTAAATATCAATGCAGACGTGGCCAAAATGGTAAAACCTAGCCTAAATGTCATTGCAGACATGGCCAAGACGGTAAAACCTATTCAAAGGATTCCTAACCCAATATAACGATATTTGAATCATGGGTTTACATCATCACTTGAGATGATCATATTTTGACCATACGTGGTAATATAGCGCCTACGGGCCCTGCTCATTTCCACATGAGCCAAAAGACAGTGGTAGCAATGACTCCCTGTCAAATAAAGGTAATGAACTAGGTTCAAACCTTCATGCTTTGATCCTATGAAATCATAGCTTATAATTTATAAATGTCCTTGTGACTAGGCCTGTTGTGCCAGTATACCTTAATGCCTCGATTCTCTGAAATCATGGCTTATAAATTAAACTTGTCTACGCGACTAGGCCATTTGTGCCATTATGCCTCGATTCTCCGAAATCATGGCTTATAAATTAAACTTGTCTACGTGACTAGGCCATTTGTGCTATTATTAACTTATAAATTAGGATTTATAATAAAAATCCTGAATAAAATAAATATCCTTCTTTCCCTACCAGTATACATATGAATAAGAATCTTAAGAGTGAAACCTAGCCTGGATATCATTATAAAGACCTGGCCAAGATGGTAAGACCTGTTTAAAAGATTCGTATCCCTGTTAACATCTGAAAATGTGTTAACACTCCTGGCAGACGTGATTCATTAAAATCACACACGTCATTCTTATATAAGGATTCTTCAAAAGATTCCTAACCCAACTTAATGATCTCTGCATCATGGGTTTAAATCATCAATTGAGATGATCATATTTTGACCATGCATTGGTAAGATAGTGCCTACGGGCCTTGCTCATTTCTACATGAGCCAAAAGACAGGGGTAGCGATGACTCCCTGACCGAAATAGGTAAGGAACTATGATTCAAACCTCAATGCTTAGATTCTCTGAAATCATAGCTTATAATTTATAAATGTCCGTGTGACCAGGCCTTAGTGCCATATCCTATAACGTCCTAGAGACAAGGCCATTTGTGCCGCACCTAAATGTCATTACGACAAGGCCTTTGCGCCATATGATTACTTATGTCCTTCATGACTGGGCTTTATGCCATATATTTCTACGTCCCTCGCGACAGGCTTCTATGCCATATATGTATATATATATAACCAAAGTCATGTAAGGCTAGCCTTTGAGCTATTTATAATCGTCCTTGTGACAAAGACAGTTGTGACATTATGGTCCCCTGTCAAGCAGGTATTGGTCTCGCTCCAAACCTTGGATGCCATTAATAGACCTTTAGTAAACCATAAGATTAGCAAACTTTTGATTGCATACATAAGAACTTCAGATATTAAAAATAAGGTATAATTTACCAATGGAATCTTTAATGACTCTCTCTCCCATCCTCGGAGAAAATCCTTTCATAAGAATCTAGAGTACTCTTCCCCAGAAAGAGTACAACAATATATATTATTTTATTCTATTATTTTTCGCATTATGTTATATCGCCTGCGAATGCCAAACTATGTTTGATAAAAGTGCCATATGAGGATTGGCGTATCTTAGTGTGTCCCATAGATTGCTTCCATGCCTGATCAGTATGGAGGTTAAATGCATGGAACCCCTGAGATATCCCAATGGTCATATTGTACTAAAGTCGACTAGTAGTATTCAAAGAAGGTATGTAGAAAATGGAATTGTCCAAGTAAATGTTCCCGATTAAGGAATTCGTGGACTTATAACAAAAATGTGTCACTTATTTGACACGAGCAAAGATGGATGAACTGGAGCCTGAGATTGAGAAAATATCTGTAACCTCCTTGTATCCTGATTATCTTCTCCTAAGACTGCCCTGTTTACCTCCCAAGGGGCAAGTAGAGTTAAGACTAACATCCCGCTTTGGGTTGAAGTGTTGTAACAACTCATGTTGATTATGGAATAACCGAAACCCTGGTTAAGTAAATTTTAAGATATAGATTCATATAGCCTGACTCAATATCCGGAGAATTCGGTATAGTTAAATATAAAAGACGGTTCATTTTGCTTATGCATTGTTACCGCAACCCTACTTAGGCAACAATTAAGAATCGCTATTACCTGCCCAGGATCGTCGATTCGTTCGACTAACTGTAAGGATTAGCTATTCCTTAAGAATAGTTTTAAGCAATGGTTGGAATAACCATCTCACCTTAAGATAAGCGTTTCCTAAATAAGTTGTATATAAGTATCAAGGTGGCTCCTTTGAAGACCTTGCATAGAGGAAATGTTAAAACGCCTATTGAAAGGACAATAGACTGATAAGTCCAATTATCAAGATCTGAAGTTGCATTAGAAACAACAAATAAGATCACGCAAATACATAATCATCTGTAAGATGCCAGTATTCGGTAGAAAAACCAAGGATTAATGAAAGTAGCAAACCTCCTGAATTCTTGTTAAGGAAGGGAGTGCCAAATTGTAAAAATTATCAGGCTAGTTAAGCTCTGAATATATAGAATCATTCGAAGGAAATCGAATGTATCAAGATCAAGTAGCCTTTAAGCTAAAACCGATTTAAAGAGCTTGGCGGAGCTCGCAATACATTGCACATCAGTAATTGAAGGATGTGTTTCGCCAATAAGTCAAGAAGCATTATCACATAATGATATGCAGATTTATAATATGATGAGCAACCTGTGTCGATTAAGGATCGACAGGATTAGAAGCTCCAAAAAGATACATGTGCCTATTATAAAGGTCAATTATAGTGCCTTAGAGGCTCAAAGGTACTGGGAAGATTAAGCCCAATATAAGGTAGAAATTACTTCCTTTACTTTAACAAATCTCGAGGTCGAGATTTCTTTTAAGGGGGTGAGGATGTAACACCTCGAAAATTCACGTCCTATAATGTGTTGACACGTGTCATAAGTTTGAACGTGTGAAAGAATGTTCTGAAAGGACTATAGTTGACAATCATGAAAAGTATGTGAATATACGAATTCTAAGTGTCAACAGTGAATAAATATATTGTACATTAACCCTACATGATGCTCATACCTTCAAACGAATAAATCATGGATCATACGAAGCTAAATGTGAGAGATTACAAACTACAGGGGTTAAAGGTGTCAACATGTTTAAGTTATACCTCTGAGTGACCTTTTGACAAACCTGAAGCTTTGTAACGGTTGAGTATGCTCACTAGAATGCACGATATAAATTTCATAAAGTTTCGTTATCGTATGAGAAAGTTATGATCAAATTCGTATGCGAGGGGTTAAAGCGTTAACGTTGAAAATTATGACTTTTCGGGTTAACCAGAAGTGACAAGGGGCTTGGCAAAGTGGGTACAAGTCTTAAAGCCCTTGTAGGTAAATAAGAAGGGGTCAAATTGCAAGAAATAAGCTTAGTTGACCTTTAGAAGAGCCAAGGGACAAGATGCAAAAACATGAAAATGTTTATTTCTGATTTCAAGACCCACGCGGGCCGCGTAAGAGTTGTTAACATCTTACGCGGGCCGCGTTAACCGCCCAGATGCTGAAAATCGTTTTTTTTTTTTTGGCTGTTCAGCCTTAGAATCGACTTTAATCAGTTGTTTCACTCCATGGGCGACCCCTAAACAACCCCTAAACACTAGGGACACTTGTGGGAATGTTGTGGTCAGTTGATAGACTTAGATGTCAACATTTTGTGGTGTTGAAATCACTATAAAAGGCCAATGAGTTGCAACCTTGTTCTCACACCTTCTCTTGCACTTCCTGGTCATTCCTGGAGCTCAAGACTCCTCTCAAGTGATCTCTGGTCGTTCATAGGACCTTGGTAAGTATGCTTAACCTTTCTTAATTAAGTTTTAGCTTAGTTATAGCTTAAAAGTCAAACCGTCGTAATTAACGGTTGACTTTAAGATTAATCCCTAATGGTCCAGTGATTAGTCGAATCAAAAGTAGTTATAAGTTGGTAATTATGTGGGTAATAAACCCTCAAAAGGGTTCCCCCTGATTCCCACTCTAACTAGGTCAAATGTCGGGTCAAACTTGTTATTAAAAAGTCAACAGGATACTTAAATTCTAAATTATGCACAATTAGCAATGTAGAACATATACAACCTGTTTGATCATTATTATAACTTGGTAATTAGTGTAAGAACATGTCTAAACATGTTCAACCCGACAATTTCCTGTTTAGACCCGGTTCGGAACCGAAAGACGCAAAGCTTTGACTTTTGCTTTGACTTCAGTTCTGACCTGTTTTGGTATGTTTTAGAAATACCTAAGAGCTTCATTTGGACCAGGTTACATGCTAGTATAACCCTCTGTGATTATACACCATGGTTCATTAGTTAACCGATTAATACGCATGATTCCGTTAATTGCTCATATGTTGACCATTATGCCCTTTTCACCTTGAAATGTGATTTTTGAAAATGTAAAAGAGTAGAAACCTTAATTACTGATATATAAACTTGTATGCAAAGTTTGACATCAGTTTGAGGTGTAGATTAAGAATTATGCTCGTTAGCGTAAAATGAAAGCTTTATGTTAATTAAACGACATAATTAGTGTATAGCCTATTTTAACATACTTTTTGATATCAAAATCCTTACCCACTGATGAAATATATTATTTTGGGATTTTTGAAGATTTTTAATTAATTTTAGGTTGAGCATAACTTAGAGTCGTAGGCTTAATCCGATAATCGTCGGTTTTGCCCTTATGGGCCATAAAATGAGTTTTACATATCTAAACGACTCCAAACCTTTTTCTACTGATCACATATGTTAAATAAATTATTTTAAGCCTTCTGGAATAATACAAATATCAGCTTTATGTATCGAACCCGGAAATGGCTTCTAATCGCCTTTTTAAGCGTTTTTTAACGCATAGTATGTACTAGAATTATTTTAAACATACAAGGGTTGATACCTACTGATATTTGAGGCAAATTATAATATTTTAACAGTAAGCAAAAGTTTTTTAACTCAGACTTCAGTTTTGAGCTTTACGGCTTATGTGAAATTACCAAAATGCCCATACGGTGCATAGTTTGGTTATAATTGATAAATTTCACATATATACAATACCCTACTGATATAACTTAGCAAATTGATTATTTTTGCTGATTACATCAGACATGTAACTCAGGATACTACTTAAACTCTTTTATCACCTTATAAATGACCAAACTACCCCTACGGGGCATAGTTGTGTTTAAACTCGTTTTGGGAATAATGAAAGACATCTTACTGATGTCACAACATATTTGAAGCATATTAAGTTAGGAAACCTGTAAATGGCTCATATGTATACCCGTTACGCTTATCACGCGTTCGGTTCGATTTATGTAACTAGTTTACATAAATTAGCCTAAACGGGTCAAACCTTATCGGTTTTATCTCAAAATCCAGAAGGTGGTTAGATTACCCATATTATACAAGTCTTCAAACTTGTCGGGTCTAAAACACATTCCATTCCGGTCTTCGCTTAATCACGCGCTTGAACCGTATATTTCCTTAAGACTAACCGGTCTAAGCTTAGGCTTAATTAAAGACCCGTTAGCATTCTAATTGGTTATTTATACCATCATTCCAGACTAGAGCCTTCCGGTAAATTGTACCTACGCTTACTTAAGTGAATACGGCTGAGTTATTATAATTCTTGCTATTTAAGACAGGAGCTAGCTCAGGTAAATACTCTTAACTTATTTTCCTTATTACGGACTTGGGATACGGTAATATAAATACCGCATGGTCAGGTATGGGATTCAAAGACCAATAAGTCGGGAAATCCAAATAACCTGTTTTAACTCGTATTGCTTGACTGAAACATTGGGGGTTAATGCGACCGTGTCCTGGATATCCTTGACTCATTAAATGCAATGGCCACGACTTAAGCACGGGGTGTAGGCATACACCTAACAGATGCTATATGCTAATTAATTAATCATACCCAATAAGGGATTCCCAATAAGGGAATAGTGGTGTGTCGGTTAATCATGAACCGGCATAGATCTGGGCCCCGTATGTAGAGCAAGTTATGTAAAACTGATAACATGAGATATAGTTTGTCCCAAAGCATAAAAGATTAATTTTGCCTCTGTGCATTTTAATCAAATTATAAAAGATTAATTTTGCCTCTGTGCATTTTAATCAAAGTGTCAAAATAATTTGTGCCTGGTGCATCTAAATCAATTTTCTTAAACTCTTTTCAAATGAGTCAGTTGAGTGTATTTACCAGTGAAAACTGACGTATTTTCAAAAGTCTAAGTGACAGGTACAAGTACGTAATAGGCTGGAAGCGGCTCAGGACGTTAATAAGGAATCTTGCAAGTTCTAGGCGTCTAAAGTCTGTTGAACAATGTTTATATTTTTAAGATCCGCCTGTGGATCCTTTACTTTCCGTTGTAATACTTGATATTACTTTATATTCGGATTGTAATATATTTATCTTTTGCTTCCGCTGTGCATTTATATATTGTGTTGTTTGACTATAATGATATCAACTACATCACGATACTCCCCACCGGGCCCACCGGTGGTACGTGGAAAGTCAGGGTGTGGCAGCGATAAGCCATTTGAGCGGTTGTTTCGCTACCCATATAGAAGACAGGATTACATGAGGAAGGCACATCATCATGGTTTGAGCCACACTATTTGCGTTTCCTAGCGGATTGCTGAAGTATAATGAAAAC
Source organism: Helianthus tuberosus (assembly GCA_030545235.1). Taxonomy (NCBI): domain Eukaryota; kingdom Viridiplantae; phylum Streptophyta; class Magnoliopsida; order Asterales; family Asteraceae; genus Helianthus; species Helianthus tuberosus. Next base: position 76,970,889 of record CM060367.1, on the reverse strand, counting down.
GGTAATTTCACATCCGGAAAAGCCGATACTTATTAGCCTTCTTTAAACCTACTTTTTGCCTTTTCCAATGTTTCTTTTTCTATTAGTTCCTATGCTATAAACATAGGCATATCTTACAACAAAAAATCCCATAAAAGCGAATTTACACCATTGTGAAAGGTGATGACAAGCTTAAAGGAATTTACACCATGAATTGTGTTTTTATTATTTGAAATATAAGCTTTATTGTTGTTTCTTTAAATCAATAACAAAAAAGTTGTTATAAAAAGATGTGTACAAAAATTGATGACGAGCTTCATGTAAATTCTCTAAAATCAATAATTAGAAGTTGCTTAAATCAAAGGGTGTTAATAATAACACATGGTAATATCTTATGCTTTGATGGTGTATATGGGCCGTATAAGATTATACGGTCGTATAAGGCTATACGGCCTGTATACACTAGGGATGTGAAAATATGATTATAGAGGTATGTGAAAATAAGATGGTAAATATTTGGTTTCCATTTGAAAACCCAATGTTTTAACCCTTGCTTTATTGAATTCAATTTATAAGTAGTTTGTGAATTTGGCCACTAAAATTTTTGTTTCCTTTAAACTTGGCACAAGTGCACAACATATGAAAAAAATGACGAGTGTGCCTCTTTTGATTCTTTTTTGCCAACTTAGTTTATACGTGGCATTGTCGCAATGAGCAACTGTTTCAATTTTAATTAAATTTCATTGTTAATGTTAATCTATACTATATTAGAGCATTCACATCCAGTCCATCAATTTGTGTGTGTGAAGTTTTTATAATATAAAGAGTATAAAAAATGGTTGTGAGTAGAGGAGAGAGAAAATGTTACTATTCATCTGTATATTTGGGGGGACACTGTTCACCCAGTATAATTTTTTAATATATATTGAAAGTGGTTGTGAGTGAAGGAGAGAGAAAAATGTAATATATATTGAAAAAGAGAGAGAAAAAGTATTTGTTTTTAGTGGAAATATATTGATATAGGAGTTGTTTTTTAGTGGAATGTATGTATATTTTTAGTGGATTGGATGTGAATGCTCTTATAATACATGAGGGAAGGATTCCCAAAAATTAAGAACTTCTTCCCCCATTATTTATAAATAAACCCTTAGAATGAGGGTAAAGTGGTCTTTTAAACCACATTTATTTTTTAGTCCCTCAATCTATTACATTTAAATCCTTGACATTTAACATAATTATGGGTAATTAGTTACTCCCCCCCCCCCCCCCTCTTTAATTCTTTAATGTATTCCTGTGATATCTTACAACCCGTAATGTTTTAAAAAAATCCGAAGGTACCATGACGATCGGCACATTTTTTTAAACGTTTCGATAGTTGTCTTTTTTAGTTTCGCCGTGCGTTCATAAAGTACAAATAGCCGATGCGTAAATGTACAATTGATTAAAGCCAACATTTGTTTTTTACCGTGCATTAACATTTGTTTTTTACCCAAGTTTTTTTGTTTTGAACGGCATTAATAAACTAAAATATTCCCTAATTTTACTTGTACAGAGTCAGTTTGTTGTGGCATGTTTAATATAGTATAGATAAAACTCACAACAAACTTCCTATTAAACATGCCACAACAAACTAAACAGGATATGTGCATCTTATTTTAAAAACTTAAAACTCACAACAAACTTCCTAAATAAATGGATAACCAATCTAAAACTAAACCCTAATGGACTACTATAAATACTTAGCAAACACTCACAATTCTACATTTCTATTGCTAGACAGATTTAAAATATAGAGCCAGTTCTGAATTCACTTGATGCGAAAAAACAAGCATGCGATATTGAAAAATCTAAGGTCGGTTCTATGATAAGTTTTGTTATATCGCAATAATAAATAATTGTTTTCTTTTATTTACTTTTATGTGAATACTAACTTATTTGATTTTTCAGATTCAACACACCAATTTAAACACCCCAGTTGTCAAACAAGCTTTTGTTAGTTTTTAAGTAATATTTTCGCTTATAATCTTTCATATTAACAAGTTCGTTATGTTATTATTTGGTGTTTTATTGTAGGATGATGGTGATAATAGTGTTGAATTTATTTCTTATGGTGCAATGTTCAGTCCATACAAGTCTAATCTTCAACGTCAATTTAGTAAAGAGGTAATTTTAAAATTTATTTAATCTTTTTTAATTTTTTTATTCAATATTTGTTCTTTTTATAAAATTTATTTAATCATTTTTTAACTTTTTTATTAAATTTTTGTTTTTAGAGGATCGGAAGTATGAGAATCAAAAGAAAAGATCTAAGAGACTCTCTGAATGGAAATGGGTCGAGATTATAAATTTAGATGATTCTGAGGACGATGAGAAAGAAGATGAATTAGATGATACTGCTGATTCGAGCAAAAACAAAAATGGTCAAAACATGAAAACTACCACTTGGTTTACATTAAATTCAAGATTGTATTTATAAAGCACACTAAACTTATTCAATTTAACAGTCATGTTCCACGAGGATTTCGTATATATCCATTAGTGCCTTCTATAAAAAAAAATGTTGGACGACACCAGATATGAAAAAATAATTATATAATATTATAGATTTTTCGAATAATTTGTATTTCTTAAATAAAAAGATAAAGTTAATAAAGATATAAACTTTTACATCCTATTTTTTTATAAAAATTGTTTTATAAAAATATGATTTTTTAAATATTTATAAAAATGAAATTTAACATTAGTTAAAGGTGTTTAAAACGTACCTACAAGTCACCTACTATTTTTTACTTTTTACTTTTTCAAAAACGAAAATTTTAAAATTAAAGTTTATTGAATGAGTATGATGTGGATATTTAAAAAAGTTATGGACTTTAAATAATAAAATTATAAACTTTATAATTTCACCAACAAAATAAACTTACTTTATAACGATAACAACTTATCTTTTATTTTTTTGTCATTTGTTTAGTATTTTTTATTAACAAACGAATCTTTACATGTTTAAAACAGTTTTTCTATACTTTATTTATTATTAATTTTTATAACAAAACAAAACTTTGATATTTAGTAGATAGAAGATAAACTATGTTCCAAAATTTTAGGAATTATTTAATACTAATTTACGATATTAGTAGATAGATAGTAAACTATATCTCAAAATTTTTGGAATTATTTAATACTAATTTACGATATTTAGTAGATAAATAGTAAACTATGTCCCAAAATTTTAGGAATTATAAGTAAACTAATTAGGTCCTTCAAGTTAATTATATGGGATGAGGCATCGATGGCGAAACGTCAGGCGATAGAGGCAGTTGATCGAACATTGCAAGACATTATAGGTGTTAGGCTCCCATGTGTAACACTTATGACATATATCCACCACAATAATGTTATCATATACAAATAAGAAAACTACCAGCAACGAGTGCCGCAATCCAAAGTGTCGCCCCCGCCGCATCGCGCGGGCACCCTACTAGTGTTAATATATACATAAGTGGTAATTGTCTTATTTATTGTTTAATTTAATTTTCTTTTAATAATTTGTATTCATTAACTTCTTACAAAAATTACAATACGTATTTATGTTTATTTTTTTTCAACATGTAAAGGTTAATTAAAAACAAAGTTGTTTCAAAATAAGTTTGTTGGTAACATATCGGTAACGTGATAAACTGAATTAATTTTGACTCAACATCAGTACCAGTATCGATATTATCGTAGCCGGTACCGGTTTACCTTCAGGCGTAATGTATACAAACTCTAGAAAGAATCCCACCCGCGTTGCGACGGGGAAGGTTAATTAACACTAAACATTAGCCATGTAAAACCTATGACAAGACAAATGACATTGACCTTCTACATACTTTTATAAAGCTTGTTCGGATTATCATCCCTTGATAATAACAACCCTTCTTGAACCATGTTCTTCTATCTACTTTGTACCCTCCAATGGTGTACCTTCAAATTGCACAAAACTTACTTACAATAAGCGCACATTATTTTGGGTTTATATCTCTTCCATACAGGTAAAACCCTTGGTACTTTGGTTTGTCTTATTCAAACTTAGACATTTCAGAAATTTAGGTGATAAACCTTTAATATAAACCCATTTACTAAAACATACAAACTAAATGTACCTGTGTAGTAAGAGACTATAAGCTAATCACTTCCTTGGTGACATGGAATCAAGTGGTGATTTTCTTACCAATAACTAAGCGGCTTGAGATTTGGGATCTGAAGAATGCATTCTGAAACTATCAAAGAAAGAAATAAAGCTGGATTATTTTCACTAAGCAGTTATGTTTCAAGAATAAAGGACATTAAAACAACCTGAAACAGTCTCCATTGCTATCGTTATGCTTTCCTCGGTTGAACTGTGAAAATTGCACATTGGTGTCAAAATCAAATGAATAACAATAGCATAGAAGCATTCGAGAGTATGTGCGAATCGAAAGATATACTCATTGGACAATCGAAACAGTCAGAGATATTAAAATAAGCAATTCAACCTACAACAAAGTTGTAGGCTTCTTTTTGCGTTCTGATGTCGAATTCAATTACATTAGATAAAACTATTAAACAATTGGCTATTGGGTTTTCTAAAGTAAGCTAGTGTATTGTTAAGGTAAGAAAGAATAAATTGCTTCATATTTCATATGCTTTGAAGATCTTATAAGCATCCAAATACAACCGAAAGTGAAATCAATTTTTAAACCAATAAGTAAGTTGATCAGCCTTTAAGAAATACAAGTGGGGTGAAAGGCTGAAATTACACACTAAATGCATTCAATCACAACCTTTAACAAATATAATGTTAGCCCATGCATTCAAGCCCAGAAGAACAGATGATAAGGAAAGCCAAAACTGGTTCTCAAACAGTTGATCATCATAAGCAGTGCTAGTTCTAGATTCTCCCCTTGACAGTGGTTATCTATCAGCTGATGAACTCTAAGTACTGATCTTCTCAACAACTGATAGCCAAAGACCTGATGAAGTATAAAGACTGAAGCCCTAACTACTGCTGTCCCTCAAGTACTGATGAAGACCAAAGCACTGCTCATTCAAGTACTGATCACCCTTTGAAGAAAGCACTGATCCTCAACATCAGTGCTTAGGCTACAACAGTGGAAAGCTGCTGTAAGGACCTGGAAAAATGTCCCAAAAACACTCCGTAAGTGAAAACCCGGACCCCTCAAACCCTAAATTTCATGAAAAATCAAGAAATCCAAATTTATTGATCTGTCGCGGGCCGCGTAAGAGTTAACCAAAGCTTACGCGGGGCGCGACAGCCTTACAACTCTCCGGATAAGCTTTAGGCCACGTGTCAGACACGTGGCAAACATACGCCATGACACGGCTGCCCTAGTCGTAGCTAGGATGGCCCTCGCGGGCTGCGAAGGAGTCCCTTCCGGCTTACGCGGGCCGCGTAAAACTCCAAAATCAGCTATAAATAGTACGTTGCATGGCCTTTCGTCTGTGCTCGAAAAAGTTCTCAAAATCACCAACTTTCTGCTTTAAAATCACGTTCAAGGTATTGAAACGCTGCTGCGATACAGGGTAATAACTCGATCACTGCTACGATACAATGTCCGATCTATTGAAACTGATCCGATGGATGTTTAAGTGCTGCCTGAATTCGGGCTATACTTTATCATTCGTCGTGAGGGTTTTGATTTCGTGAGCTTATCGTAAATGTTGTATTAAGTTACTAACCTAGTTTTGTTTGCATTACTTAACTAGGTTACCAGGCTAAATCAGTAGGCAAAATCTGTCCAGTAAACTTGCAATGTGAGTCATTCTCTTTTTATCAAAAGTGCTTTACAATACCCAAATGTTTTCCAGTTATATGTTACAGGGATTAAGTCTTTGTTATCTTAAATTACTGGCAGTAAGTGGGGTATTGTGCACAATTACTACTGTTTTATTACTTTTAGGTGAAAGGACCTAAATAGTGATACTCGTCACTATTGAGTGAAAGGACCCAATAGTGGTATGACCACAGTCATAGATCCGGTCGAGTGACAACTGAACCAACTAATTATAAGATAGGGGCAATTGTAATCGCTCTTAATACTGTTGTTAGGGGAGGATTTTCTAACAATTAGTGATCCTTATTCGTTATCCTAATTAATGATCCTTACTTCTGTGACAGGTGGTGATCCTCAGAAGAGCTTCAGGATCAGGATCATGGATCACTTTAAGGATCCTCATACTGACGATTGTTTGTTTATGTTTTGTGTTGCTTCGCAGGAGTAACAAGCTTGACTTGGTCTTGGCAACGGTACTATGGAATATTCCACAGGTATTTCGTACACGATTGACCAGAAATGGACGTTGTGGAGAACGTGGGAGCTTGGCACGAAAGTCGGATAGTTAGTTATTGTAGTTAACTTCTATTTTAAAAGGAGTAACGAGCTAGAATTAGAACACTTAGCCATTTTCAGCTACACACACTCTCATATACTCGCACTCTTGAAGCTCTCGACGAACACTCATTAGTTTTCATTCACTTTTACACATTTCACGATAGTGATCCTTGTACCTAGCTCGTTACTATCCGAAGTTGTAAACATTTATTCATTTATTTGAGCTTGGTGATCGGTAGTTTCCATCACCCGGGGTTTTTTGTGCCGGAGATCAACTCTTGATCAAGGGCTTTTTCCCCGTACAAATCCTTGTGTCATTTGTGCAATTTACATTGAAGTGATCCTTGTTATTATTCTAAACTATAAGCATCATACCCCGTAACAGAGAGTTTGGTTGCAATATCCTCATCAGATTTTTTGACCAAAACAGTTTGGCGCCCACCGTGGGGCAATTGGTGCTTCATCCTTAGAAAAATTCCCATTTCTGTGCTCATTTCAGTTCACTACAACCAAGCAAATGGCTTCCTCAGCGAAGAATGCTTCAGATTTGATGCCCTCATTCACTTCTTCACAAGGCATTCCCCCTTTGCCTCCACCACCTTCTGGATCCCAGAAGAATGCTGAGAATGCTGCGAAGAAACCAACTCCCATTTTCTCAAAACCTCCAACTTCTTCTGCTTCTTACACTCCCACTACTAGTGACATGTTTACTTTGATTTTGCAGATGAAGGATCAGATACGGCAACAGGATAAGACCAATGAAAGGATTCTCAAAGAAATCGGAGATCTCAAGAAGCAAAAGAAAACGGCAGAGGATCATTCCCCACTGGTGCCAAAATCTTTGAATTTTTATACTCCGGTGATTACTTCTCAGCCATCAGTGGTTCCAGATGTTCAATATGTGGGTGGACCAAAAGGAGTGCACTACGGAACAACAACAGTGACCCAGGCATCAGGTTCATATTTCCAGCCAGTGGGATCCTATCCTCAGCATATGGGATCCCTCACGAATTCAGGAGGATATTCAGGAGCGCACCAGGTTCAAGGATCCTCCTTTGTTCCAGGATCATCCCAGGTTCAAGGATCCTCCTTTGTTCCAGGATCATCCCAGGTTCAAGGATCCTCCTTTGTTCCAGGATCATCCCAGGTTCAAGGATCCTCCTTTGTTCTAGGATCATCCCAGGTTCAAGGATTCTCCTTTGGTCCAGGATCATCCCAGCTTCAAGGATCCTCCTTTGTTCCAGGATCGTCCCAGTTTCAGGGATCCTTCCAGATGCCAGGATCCTTGAGGAGTTTGCAAACAGGAAGTTCAGATGTCCATCAGGGAGATTTTATTCCAATGCAGACCAATGCTTCTATTGGTCCCTCGATCATTCCAGAGCCCCAACAATATGGATTAACATCCATTCTTCCTAATTCGAATCCGATGGGAGGTAACACTTTTAATAATTCTTATACTACTAACCATGGTCTTATGCAGGATCCAGGTATCAATCATGCCATGGCCAGAGAATTGCAAAAGCTAAAGGATATGATATCAAGTGTTCCAGGAGTGGTCAAACCTATCCCAGAGATTGCAGATGGGAGCCACAAGATATCTCGTTTTGCACCACCAATCTGTGATGCTGAGATACCCAAGAGGTTCCATGTGCCAACAATGAAGCTGTATGATGGTTCGACGGATCCTGAAGAACACATAGCACAATACAGGAATCCCAGAAAGGTTAAAGGAAGCGTTCCTGTGCAAGGGATTCGGATCCACTCTTACTGGATCAGCTCTCAAATGGCTGCTAAGTCTTCCCCCCTACTCTATTACCTCATTTGCTAATCTAGTTAACCTGTTTAATAATCAGTTTTCTTGTAGTAGAAAAATTGAACGATTAACTAGTGATCTATATAGGATAACCCAGGGTCATAATGAATCATTAAGGGATTACATTACCAAATTCAGTAAAGAATCCTTAGACATTCCCAACTTAGATATAGCTACGGCTGTTGAGGCCTTTAAAATGGGACTGCTTAGGGATTCGTCGTTCTATGATGATCTTGTTATGACACCATGCAGGAACTTAGATGAGGTAAGAACACGAGTACTTAGGTTCATTCGGCTAGAGGATGACAAGAGGATCCAGGAGAGGTTAGCAGGATCCTCAAAGCAGGATAAGCAAGGATCCTCATTCAGAAACAACAAGTTCAGATCCTACAACAGATCTGATAACCAGAACGTGCATTCTGTTGATCAAGAAGAGGATGATGAGGATTATCCTCCAATTTCTGAATATTGTTTTTCTGTTGATAATAATGAACTAATCCTTGTGATGCAGAATCTAGGTGATAAAGCTAGATGGCCCAGAAAAAATGATAGGCCAGCTGCAACTAAGGATAAATCAAAGTGGTGTGCATACCATGAAGATTTTGGGCATCTTACAGAAGAATGCATTGCACTAAGAAAGGAAATTGGATACTTGTTGAGCAAGGGGCATCTAAAAGAATTGTTGGGAAGAAAAAAGTCAAGGACTCAGGATCCTGAAAGGATCCCTGAGAAGGCTCCAGCCCCTCCAACAGATGCACAAGTAATAAACTTTATTTCTGGAGGATCAGACATTTGTGGCACATCCTTCTCAGCAGCTAAAAGGCATGCAAAGGAAACTAAAATGGATAATGGAGAAAGACCTGTTCGAACATCAAGTGTCTCCAAAGGAAAAGTCATAACCTTTGATGAGGATGATCGTGTTGATATCCAGGATCCTCATCACGATGGCTTAGTTATTACTCTTTTTATTTCTAACCATTTTGTCCGCAGGATCCTTATAGACGGAGGAAGTTCAGTGAACATTATCCAGCTTGATGTTCTAAAGAAGATGGGTATCCCTGAATTAGACATCATACCAAGATCCTCCGTGCTCGTGGGATTTAGTGGCGAAACTAAGAATACCCTGGGGGACATTAAGCTCCCAATATACATCGAAGGCCTACACTCTTATCAAAAATTTTGTGTTATTGACTGTTTATCTTGTTGTAATGTTATCCTTGGCAGACCCTGGATACACGATATGAAGGCAGTCCCATCTACTTACCATCAATGTGTGAAGCTCGCTAGTCCTTGGGGAATAGTCAAGATTGATAGTGATCAGCAGGAGGCCAAGAATTGCTATACTTCATCGATGAATCCGGCCTCGAAGTCAAGGGAGCAATAGCAATCAAAGTATCCTCCAAGGGATGTCTTGGAGGCAAGAGAGCAGGATGTGGTAGAAGTCCTCATGGATCCTGATGATCCTGAATCCAAAATCTATATCGGATCAGGGATCCTTGGCGAAATGAAAGAAGACCTCATATCCTTCCTCAAAAGGAGAAAGACTACCTTTGCATGGAAACACGAAGACATGACTGGTATATCTAAAGATGTTATCACTCACAAACTTAGCCTTGATAGGTCCTTCAAACCGATCCATCAAAGGAGAAGAAAGTTTGCACCGGAAAGGAATGCCATTATCCAAGAAGAGGTAGAAAAGTTGCTCCGGGCAGGTATGATTAGAGAGGTCAAGTGTCCAAGATGGTTGGCCAATGTGGTTGTTGTTCAAAAGAAAAACGGAAAGTGGAGGGTATGTGTCGATTTTACCGATTTAAATAAGGCATGTCCCAAGGATCCTTTCCCATTACCCCACATTGACTCCATGGTGGATGCAACTGCGGGTCATGAACTGTTAACTTTTATGGATGCTTCATCTGGATTTCAACAAATCCAACTGGAACCATCCGACCAAGAGGATACAGCCTTCATGACTCCAACTGGTATATACTGCTATATTGCTATGCCGTTCGGATTAAGAAATGCAGGTGCAACATATCAAAGGCTGGTGAATATGATGTTCAAGGATCAAATTGGACAAACTATGGAGGTTTACATAGATGATATGGTGGTAAAATCCATAAAAGCTGAGGATCACCTGAGGGACTTGGAGGAAGCATTCGATATCCTTGACAAATATAACATGAAACTTAATCCTTCAAAATGTCACTTCGGTGTTAAAGCAGGTAAATTCTTAGGATATATGGTGACCAAGAGAGGCATTGAAGCTAGCCCGGAACAAATCAAAGCAATAGTGAACATCAAATCTCCGGCCAAAGCTAAGGATGTTCAAAGGCTAACAGGCATGATAGCAGCTTTGAACAAATTTATATCCAAATCCTCAGAGAAGTGCAAAGAATTCTATGATATCCTAAGGAAGAACAAGAAATTTGAGTGGACTGAGAAGCATGAAAATGCTTTAAGAGCTCTCAAAGATTACCTATCCTCAGCCCCAGCCTTGATGAAACCAGAAAAAGGCGATGTGCTATCCTTATATCTTGCAGTATCCTCAAAAGCAGTAAGTGCGGTCCTTGTTAAGGATCATGAAGGTACACAACATCCTGTCTATTATGTAAGTAAAAGTTTACTTAATGCCGAATCCAGGTATTCACACCTTGAAAAGCTTATTCTTGCATTAATTATGGCATCCACTAAGTTGAGACATTATTTTGAAACTCATGTTATTGTTGTTAAAACTAATTTCCCAATTAAGAATGTCCTCAGAAAGCCAGAGATGTCAGGAAGGATGGCTAAGTGGGCAGTGAAGCTAAGTGCATATGATATAAGATATGAGCCTAGGACAGCCATCAAATCCCAAGCATTAGCTGACTTTGTGGTTGATTTCAGTAGTGATTTACAAAAAGAAGCTGAGTTAGAAGTCCAGCAGCTAGAGGAGACCAAGGATCCTTGGATACTCTATACTGATGGATCCTCAAATGTCAAAGGCACAGGGCTTGGAATACTACTAAAATCGCCATAGGGGGACATAATACCCCACTCTATATCTTGTGAGTTCCAAACCACTAACAATGAGGCTGAATATGAAGCCTTAATTGCTGGTTTGCAAATTGCAAAGCATATGGGGATCAGGTATCTTGAGGTACATGTAGATTCATTGTTAATTACAAACCACTTTAATGGATCCTATGCTGTTAAAGGTGAAAAGCTAACCAAATATTTAGAGATAGTCAAAAGTTTGGCACTCTCTTTTGTTTCCTTTAGTTTGACGCAGGTACCAAGGGAAGAAAATACAGAAGCTGATGCATTGGCTAACTTAGGATCATCCTTGAAGATCCCGGAGGATATCAAGATCCCTATTATCCATATCCTGACCCCGGCTACCGAGGATCATGTGGCTATGGAGATAGGAAATGATTCTGCAGTTATCCCTAGTGAGGATACTCAATCCCATTCAGGATCAGGATCATGGATCTCACCAATTATGAGATACTTACAACATGGAGAGATTCCTACAGGTGAAAACCCTAGGGCTTTCAAATCTAAGGTATCTCAATTCACAATTTTAAATAATATGTTGTATAGACGATCTCTTGCAGGACCATACTTGAGATGCATTGAGGATCCTGAAATCCAAGAAGTTTTAAAAGACTTCCATGAAGGAGATTGTGGAAACCACACTGGGGGCAGGGCATTATTCTCAAGGATCCTGAGGACAGGATACTACTGGCCAACCATGAAAAGAGATGCTGTGGAGTATGCTAAGAGATGTGATCCTTGTCAGAGACACAGCAATATCCTTAATCAACCAGCTAAATTATTGCATCCTATATCCTCCTCTTGGCCATTTATGAGATGGGGTATGGATATAGTGGGTAAGCTCCCTAAGGCACCTGGTGGAAAAGTATTCATGCTTGCTATGACTGATTACTTCTCCAAGTGGATAGAGGCTGAAGCTTTTGCCCAAGTCAGAGAAAAGGAAGTTATATCCTTCATTAAAAGAAATATTATAACTAGATTTGGAATTCCTTCTGAAATTATATGTGATAATGGTTCCCAATTTATTGGGGGCAGAACCACTAACTTTTGTGACAGCTGGGGGATTAAGATGATAACATCAACACCAGTCCACCCACAAGCTAATGGTCAAGCAGAATCATCCAACAAGATCATCATCAACAATTTGAAGAAGAAACTTGGATCCAAGAAAGGGAAATGGGCAGAAGAACTACCCTATGTGCTTTGGGCTGATAGGACAACCCCTAAGAATGCTACTGGTCAAACACCATTCTCTTTGGTATTTGGGGCAGAATCAGTGATCCCAACAGAAATGGTGGTTCCAACTGCTAGAACAAGTACTCGTGATCCTGAGGAGAATGATGAGAACTTAGCTCAAGACCTGGATACTATTGAAGAAATCAGGGATCTCGCTAGGATAAGGATGGCCAGTTATCAACAAAGAATGGCTGGTGCCTACAACAAAAATGTCAGGATCAGGAAGTTTCAAGTTGGAGATATGGTATTGAGGAAAGCATTTCAGAATACCACCAATCCTGCTGATGGAAAATTGGCTCCAAAATGGGAAGGCCCTTATTTGATTGAAGCTGAAGCAGGAAAGGGGGCATATAGATTGCTAACCATGGAAGGTGATTTGCTACCAAGAGCTTGGAATGCTGTCCATTTGAAGAAATATTTCATATGAACAGGATCCTCATGGCACAGATGATCCTCACGATAGGGGTATCCTTAAAGGATCCTTAAAGTATCAGTGATCCATACTTGGGTAATATCCTAATCTTGAACTATTTCATTTCTTTATTTTCTCATATAGGGATAAGGATCATGTGTCCTTTATCCATCTCTCACGTGATTTTAAGTTTTGAAAGTTCAGGTATCCTTTGCATAACATTGGTTATCTGCAGAAGCAATCCGTTCCTTGGGTTTAACCCCGGTTATCCTTGGGCTTGACCCCAGTTCTGCCTGTAACGCATGATGATCCTGGTATGGTTCAAGGCAGTGGGACCAGTACTCGTTTTAGGGGCTGATAATTCCATTGTACTGGCTATGCCTAGGATCCTACGTATAATGGTAGACGTACCATACATCCGTTCCTAAGGTTTCTAACGTTTTCACGTTAGCTAAGGTTTCTAACGTTTTCACGTTAGCTAAGGTTTTGGCATTTTCATGTCACTAAGTTTGGATAGTCGCCAATTAGGGCCATACTCCAGTTTACATACGATCCTTGGGCTTGTCCCCAGTTATCCTTGGGCTTGTCCCCAGTTGCTAATTCTTATCTTATATTGGCTTAGTCCCAAGTTATGATCTATTTCAGGTCCTTGAAGACAAGCAACTAGGGATCCTTGATCCTTACTTCTCTCTAAGGTTTATCTTATAGTTATCCTTATTATGGTTAGGATCCTAACTTGGACCCTCATGTATGATCCTTAACTATTTTTAATCCTATTCATTATTTATTTGAATAACCCTTAAAAAATTTGACAACTAGACTTGTGATCCTTAAAACATATTGCTTTTTGGGATTCTTTAACTATAGGATATTTGATCATGGATCATGTCCTAAATATTTTCAATCTGACTTATTCAAAATTGTTTATTCAATGAATATGCATCAAAACAAAGGAAAATTAAAGAAACAAAAGGATAACAACACAAGATAAGCGACAAAAGGTTAAGATTTTATTTATTAACAAAGGAGTAACCCTTAAAAGGTTGTCAAAATTACCTACCCCGAGCATCTACCAGCAAAACGTGGCCCGTCCGCTGGGGTAGGTAAAGGGTGTCCATGATAATAAGTTCAAAAGTAGTGCAGGAATATAAAGGCGGCAGGATCACAATGGCTTCATCCCCCAAACAGAGGATCCCTCCACCATATGCAATCCTGCCTATTGTCCAAAGGATCATACATGATCCTTAATCCTAAAAACTATTGTTCAGTACAAACCATTAAATTGTTCAACATCACAACCACAAAAACTACTGCCAAATTTAAAAATTGGGCTCCGGCTGCGTCTAGGAATGTCCATCATCGCCCAATTGTGCAGCCTACACCTTTGCTGCATCCTCTTCCCCTCCAGCTGTGGTATCCTTCATCAGATCCTTTCCACTGCCACTTGCCTCAATCGCCAAGACCTCAGTAGCCTCCTCCTCATCATCCTCAAGATCAGCCAACCTTGCTTTCCAGCCCTCAACATCCCAGCTGTTTCTATCGAAGTTAGGATCTTGAGCTTCCTGGGCCATCTTTAATTTTGTCTGATACATTGTGATGGCAGCAGAGACCTTAGCATTTTCTATGAGATCATGCTTCTCATAGTCAAGGTCAATCAGAAGTTTAGCTGTCTTAGTCTTGGCATCTTGGAGTTCCTTCTGAAGATCAGCAATGGCAAGGTCCTTAAGCACGGCAACCTGTTGGAGGTCAGCAATCTTCTTGTCCTGCTCCTCAACATTCCCCACGTAATCTTCAATCTCAGCAAATTTCTGCAAAGAAAAGGATAAAGCAGTTCAAGATCAGGTGATCCTCATACGAGTAGGATACCTAGGCAGAGTTGGTGATCCTTACATCGTTGAAGTATTCAAGGAACTGGTGGCGGATCAGTGGTAGGCCTTGAAGATCCTCAGTGTCAGAAGTTTTCCTCTTCTTGCCACCCTTTTCCTTTAGTGGGTGCCTTGGGAATGGAGATGCTAGGACTGGTAGTGGCCCTCTTCTTCCTAGATCGAACAACATCAAGGTCAGCCGTGTTGAACTGGGATACAGGCTTGGCAGATTTTCCGGCACCTACACATTCAAAGCAAGATGAGTATCCTTATCCTATTTCAATTTACTTATTTATTTTAATATTCAAACTATGTAAAAGGCAGGATACTTACTCGACATGGTGATGGAACCTGAGGATACTTCTTGTGAGTCTTGGGTGTCTATCTTGAATGTCCTTGTTTCAGGATCAAGCTTCCAAAAAGCAGCGAGCCTATCCTTGGTTTCAGGTGTTGTGATGATGTGTGAGACAGAAATAGCTGCATAACACAAGACAAAAAGTGGTTAGTGATCCTTATACAAAAACAGGACTACCTGGTGATCCTTCTCAGGATCCTCTGGCCTACCATGGGTGGACCATGTCCTTGGTAGATCCTTTCCGTTTGGAATGGTATTTCTCCTGACAAAGAAGAAGCGACGTTTCCAATTTGTGTCATTCTTGGTGACTTTAAGAAGGGGGTGTTCTCCGCCGGGTTTTCGTTTGAATAAATAGCGATGAGAACCAAAGGTAGTAAGATCATACAATTGTGTCAGCTCTGACATTCCTAAATCAATGCCCTCCTGTTCGATGATCCTCTCCAGGGTGTACAAAACCCTCCAAATCATCGGCATGGCTTGGATATAAGAAATGCCGGTAAGGGAAAAGAAGGATTGTGTAAATTCTGGGAAAGGATAGGCGTACCCAATGGCGAATGGAGTAACTGGAAAGGCAACCCATGTTTCTGAAACATAATCGCTCAGAATAGTAGGATCGAAGGGTTTGAAAAAGGCACTCGCCGGAAAGCAGTGACGAATCTTGTCTATCTGAGCATCGTTAAAGTAACACCTCTCATTTGTGGAGTCTTTGATGATCTTTTGACTCTTCAAGGGACTATCCTTCTGGTGATCCTTGGCGGGGGAGGACCGAAGCATCATTCTTGAAGAGATAACAGAAAGAAATAAAAACAGAGCAAGAGAAGGAAGAAGATGAAGAGGGAATACCTGTTTATCTTCGAAATGCAGTTATAAAGGGAGTCTTTCTGAAATTTTAAATGCATTTGATCCTATCTCTATCTCCTATTTATAATCATGATCGTGCAGGGTTGTCACTTCTGTGACGTCACGATTGCAACAGATAGTTCAACAATAACGGCTATATTTACGATAGTTAGTTGCGGATAAGATCAAGAAAACATAACTCGCTCATTTTACATATCACTCCTTATATTTTGGGGGCAATTGTTAGGGGAGGATTTTCTAACAATTAGTGATCCTTATTCGTTATCCTAATTAATGATCCTTACTTCTGTGACAGGTGGTGATCCTCAGAAGAGCTTCAGGATCAGGATCATGGATCACTTTAAGGATCCTCATACTGACGATTGTTTGTTTATGTTTTGTGTTGCTTCGCAGGAGTAACAAGCTTGACTTGGTCTTGGCAACGGTACTATGGAATATTCCACGGGTATTTCGTACACGATTGACCAGAAATGGACGTTGTGGAGAACGTGGGAGCTTGGCACGAAAGTCGGATAGTTAGTTATTGTAGTTAACTTCTATTTTAAAAGGAGTAACGAGCTAGAATTAGAACACTTAGCCATTTTCAGCTACACACACTCTCATATACTCGCACTCTTGAAGCTCTCGACGAACACTCATTAGTTTTCATTCACTTTTACACATTTCACGATAGTGATCCTTGTACCTAGCTCGTTACTATCCGAAGTTGTAAACATTTATTCATTTATTTGAGCTTGGTGATCGGTAGTTTCCATCACCCGGGGTTTTTTGTGCCGGAGATCAACTCTTGATCAAGGGCTTTTTCACCGTACAAATCCTTGTGTCATTTGTGCAATTTACATTGAAGTGATCCTTGTTATTGTTCTAAACTATAAGCATCATACCCCATAACAGAGAGTTTGGTTGCAATATCCTCATCAGATTTTTTGACCAAAACAACTGTAATCTATAACAATGTGTCATTTTATGCAAATTGAATGACTTGCCAGTATTTCCCCGCTGATAAAATTTTATACATGTTTCAGGTGATTTACTATGAACCAGGAAAAGTGCCACGTAGCACTACCAGCTTGGATAAAGTGGCTCAGTAAATAAATAAACATGTTTTTGTAAACAGGGAATTTCCCAGTGAAATTCCTTTATTGTAAATGACGGGATTTGTCCCAAAATTTGAAATAAAATAATTGGGTGGTTTCAGTTTTAAAAGATCCTGTTAAAATTTCCGCTACCTAAATAAACACCCATACCACGGGTTTTCTGTCCCGCGGCTTCTGAACCGGGTAAAGCCGGGACGGGGGCCGTGACAGCTGCAGCAGTGTTTATATATTCAGTTATTTGTTGTAATTAGTGTTTTGTATGTCACACCCCTTTCTAAGGCGGAAGCACGAGGTGTGATCCTGAAAGGTTCTCATTGCATACGAAAGGTAAACATACTACATACTCGTAAAAATAACTCCAAATGCCATTATCATTGCATAATTTAGAACATAACATAGGTTAATTGTTTACATCACAAGACAGCATATTGTCTGAAAAGTTTTACATCTTATTTTAAAGACAAACATGAAGGCTTCGATTCTTATATCCCACCCAAGATGGAATATAGAAACCAAATCCCACAAAACAGGCATCGGAGTCTTGACACAACATAGCTAAGAACATAAACAACATCCAAGAGCAAGAGTGCGACTGCGCGTACATCCACCTTAGTTACCTGAAATACATGTGAGTTTTGGAAAATAACCATCAACATAATGTTTGTGTGAATTCATGCAGTTTTTGTATTGAACGTTTATATACTTGAATGAAAACATGGTATGTAATTTGTATGAAACAAGTATTTCTGTAAATATAAGGAAATCGAGATCGCTAATGGTTTGCAAGGCCATTAACATGTGACACGACATAGGAAGCATCCAAACCATAGGCATTTTTAGTTGCCGATTCCACGACTAGAGACACAAAAGCACTACTTGGTAAAAGAGTGGCCAAGAGTGTGGTTGCCTGAAACCCATTAGATCTAACCTTTTGTTTCGCGGTCTTGGTATGTAACTGATTAATGGTGCTTATGGCACCCTATTCGTGACATGATCTAAAGTATCATTCCTTAGTTTTTGTATCCAACATACCATAACACATGTATTTTCCCCAAGTTTAGAAAACAAGTAAAAGTTTAAAAGTGGGGACATGAACTCACAACTTTGCGTATCCTGCACCATAAACTTCACCGGTTGGTTTTATAGCGTTGTGACCTATACGTGTTCTATTAACATTAGTCACTAGACTTGTATCGCACAAGTACAAGTCACCATCTTTTATGTATGTGTTCTTTATTGTTAAAAATAATTTATATTTTTAACTATGTATCTTACTTATATTATTTTCCCCACAATAAATACAAGTATTTTGTATTTTTCACCAAAAATCAAGACTTTGATTTTTATTACTTTCCGGATTATATTTCTTAAAAATAATATATTTTTAAGACTTGTACGAAATATATATATTTTGTCATGCTATGAAATATATATGTGTTTATTCTTGTTATCCACCCGAGTTATATATTTTCGTCCAAAAATACATCTTAAGTTCATAACTTGTCCAAGTTAAATAATATATTATGAAATATATTTTCATAAATATATTTTCTTGTATTTGTCCATGCATATTGTATGTGTATTTTTGTATTTTTACTCGTTAGGAGTATTTATTGTATTTTCAAGTCCTAATACACTACTACATATAATACACATAATGTACACTTAGTACAAAATTTGGTGATCAATAAATATATATATTTTCCTTAAAAATATACATACTTAATATCAATTTTTATCTTGAAGAATTTATCATTTCTTAACTTGAAATTTACACAAAAATTAGGGAAACCTTGGTAAATATTTTTAGGTGAATTTTTAGGGAATAAGTTTCACCAAAACTTATATTTTTCTAAGTGTCAAAATTTTATAGAAATTTTGACATAGTTTCCCCTAAAAGTGGAGGTTTTCCATGTTTTCAAAACATGTGTTTATTTTCTTTTTAATCATTAAAACAATTTCCAACAACAACCATCAACAACATATACTAATTTCTTTATATGAAACATCATGGTGAACTTGATTTTTGTTAAACATGTGTAGTCTTTTAGATTTACACTTTACATAAGGTGATCTTTCCAAAATAAGTGTTCTTGTAAATTCTTAACCAACTTTTAATAAGACTTTATTTCACTAACCAACTCATCCATGAGTTTAATGGTTTCAAAGTTTGCAATTCATGCTTGTAAAACCACTTTTATGTTTATTAGAAAGATCATTGTTTTTAATCTCATGTTTACCCATGGATCTTTTAAAACAAGCTTTATGTTATATTTTTAACAAACTTTCCATTAGTTCTACACATACTTTACCACTTCAAAACTACAAGTTTATGCACGAAATACATATTTCAAGTTCACATTATGTTTCATATGTTCACCTTCAAGTTTAGCCATGGATCCTTCAAGATCCATGCTTAAACTTGGTAGATCCTAGCATTAACATACTTGATCTAATCATAAACACAAGATATCACATCAACAAATTCATTACATACACTAAAATTTGATGTAATCACTTATTTTCTTCATGAATATGTTAGATCTTCTTATTTTTAGCATTAAAGGTTAAGTTGTTTAGATGGTGAATCTTGTACATAACATAAACATGACTTAAATTAGTGATCAAGAATCTTACTACTAGCTCTAATGGCTAGGGATGAAACTCAAGAAGATGAAGATGATAAATGTGGTGGATAAAAGCAAATGGGAAGGGTCCTTGAATCTCCAATGCCACCAAGCCTCCTTATCTGATGGGTTTTCGGCCGAACACAAGGGAGCAAGGGAGAGAGAATTTTGCGTGTTTAGTAGGTGTAAGAATGATGGTTATGATCTAACATACCTTTTTATAAACCATCTTAACACTTTAACTCTTGGATAATATGTTTCATAAGTACAAGGCATGATCCACTAAGATATCACAACAAATCAAATAAAATTAAGGGTGGGGGTCACCCTTGAAACCGTAAACGTAAGGGGGGGGGGGTTTAGTTGTGTAGTGATGGTAAGTTAGGAGATTTAGTTAGGATCTAATGGTTTAGTTAGGGTGTTATGTATATTATGTGTTATATAGTGTGTTAGAGTGTTCGGGGCCCATAACTAGCTTGGAAGCATTAAAACAATGCTTCTAGTATAATTTTGGTGTTTCGGGTAGTGTCCGGTTGTTCGGTTAGATACTGGTTCGTTAAATTGCTAAACTATACCGTTTAGTGTTCTTTATGTACCCTTTTGTGACAGTTTCAATTCCCGACACTTTGTAAGTTATTTTGGACAATAAAACATAAATTCTGCATGATATTTTGAGGTTAAAAAGCTGATTATAGCTGAATTATGGCTGATTTGAGCAAAATTCTACATTTAAAGTGTGTTTCGGGTGCTTTTTAGTGCATAGTTTAGCTTCCGGAAAGTTTATATGTTAACCCTTGTATCCATACTTGGGTTTTAATGTATTTTAGACATTGGACCTACTCCTAGGCCCTAATTTTATTATTTGACTGCTTTCTGCAGGGCTATTGACACAATGTGTCTTATCGGTGAGTTTACTAGTCTTTCTGACGCAACGCTAACAGTAATGCATAAAGCAATATTTGAAGTATAAAACGTGCATGAATTCACATGAATAGCATGTAATCAGACAATGTTGACATTTAAGCACATAGTTGCAGATATTAAACAATAAGAAAACTGTACGGAAATTACCGGTTTTGTGCCAGTTGTCACATTGTATTATCAGTGGTTAGAGGTTGTTATATTGTTAGACGTCACTTTCTAGGTGACGTCAGCAAAGATGCTCAGTGGTTTCATTTGTACTATAAATAGAACAGTACCCGTACTGTTCTATTAGCTCTTTTGCACCAAGTCATCTTGTACTAACAAATCAGTGAGCTCAGGCTGAGTGGGAGTCTAGTTGCATGCATGCATAGTTGAACTTTGTAATACATACAATCTTTCGACTAAATGAAATCATGTTTGCTGAAAACTATTCTTCTTTGATTGTGTGTTAAAGTTTATTTCCATTTTCGCTGCATATTAATCTCTGTTTTCATCTTCCATCTTTGTTAAACAACACAATCTAAGAAACTCAGATCCTAACAATTGGTATCAGAGCAAAGGACAGTACAATTCGATCCAATAATCAATTTGACATAAAAGTTCAGCTCAAATTTATTGATACTCATAGTTGTTCGTATCAGTTGAAAAAACAGAGTAAGAGGTAATCACGTACAAATGATTATTCTGAAAACTTTTGTAAAATCAACCAAGATGACATCACAATCACACGACCCTCACAACACCGGAACACTATTCAAGCCACCTATGCTTGTCAGATCCGATTACAACATATGGCAACATAGGATGGGCCATGTGAGCAATAACCGAACCATTAATCGAAATCTAATAAAAAACAGACAAAAATGAAAATCGAATTCAGTAAAAACTGATTAGAATTAACCAAAAATTGGTTTTCTGACTTTCTGTAACTCGGTTAACCGAAATCAACCAAAGCGAACCATTTATATTTTTATATATTTCATGTTTTATGTCTCGATATCATTTCTTTATGTTTTATATCTCCATTTCATCTATTTATATCTCTATTTTATGTATTTTAAGTAATACTATTTGTCCAGGTTTGGTTTTAGTTATTAATCAAAATAACAAAAAACTAACAATCTAACCAAATAAACCGAATTGTTTAACCAAAGACTAGTTGGTTAATTAAATAGATTAACCGATGACTTCGGCTTTGGTTGAGGTTAATTACCAAGTCAAACGGAATCGTGCACACCCCCGGCAATGTTTGTGTTCCCCGCAGCATCGCGCTAGCAACCTTATAGGTTTTTAATATACACACACTATATTATAATACACTAGGTTAGAAACCCATAAATTAGGGTTTAATAATTACATTTATAACAATTTCTTTTATTTCCAAATTTTCTAAGATTGTTAGAATGAATGATTCGTTTTATTTACCCTTATTATAGCAATATATTGTGTTCTACATAGATCCTTTCACACATATATACTACACACAAATATCAAATAATCATAGCAAGTATAAGTCTAAATTCCATTTTATTATGTAAATCAAATTACGAAACATATTTTAATTTCAGTTTCAAGTAAGAGATGTCATCATATTCATTCTATTGAAATTTTTTAATTATTTTCGAATATTTATAACAATTTCAAGTAAAAGATGTCTTCATATTCATTGTATTGAAAATTTTTAATTATTGTCGAATATTTATAAAACAAACGACCCTTCGTAAAATGGTGTGAGTGGTGTCTTGGAATGTTAGAGACGTCAATTCAAGGTTTAAAGCTAATTAGATATTCATGGTATTAATTGGAGAGTACAAGGCTATGCGGTATGATTGAGGATCATCCTTGGAGGATGAGTCGCCACAAGTGCCACGTAGGATGGGTGTGAGGATAGAGCAAAGGAGATGCAACTAAGGAAATGAGGGATGCGCCTAAAATATATACATATGAGTTCTATGTATATGTATGTGCGAGTATGGTTTTATCTTGTAGTGAAGCGGCTTCAATGTCAGGGTGTAGACGTGTGGGACGACACCGGGGGGGGGGGGGGTAGGTGCGGCGACGATCCAGAGCGGGCTGGGGACGACCCCCACACCCTCCAGCCTAATACCGAATTGTTGACAATTTAGAAAACGAAAATGGAGGTGGTCCATGAACATAAAGTTTACATTGTTTCGGGGAATAATGATTCGATATGGTCCATGAACATAAAGTCGCCACTTCTCAAATTTTATAGTTAATAAAGATATTTTAAACTTTTATACAAACTTAACAAATAAAATATTTTCATTTCATAGTGGTGCACAAAGTCGCAAATCTTAAGAACCGGTTCCGTAGTCACAAGTAAGATAAGTGTAAAAAACCCTCCCTATAGGAACGGTTCGGACATGGTATAAAATTAGGTAGTGAATAACCGGATATTAAGTCTAGTTAAAAAAAAACTATTTTAGACAAAAATAAATATGTTTGATAATTTCCAAACTATAAATAAGCAACACTTTCTTGCTTCATGTTGTTATAAATTTGTAATATATGCTTTAAGAGTTTTTCAAAAAAAAAAAATTTTTTTTTTCACTTTTAACCTAAAGGTTTTATCTTTTGAATTTTAACCTCAATGACTTTTTTACTTTTAATCCAAAGTTTTTCATCTTTTGCAATTTAACCCCAACACTTTTTTATTTTCAATTTAGTCACTCATATTTTTCATCTCGTAAGTTTTTCGTTTCGTTCTAAATTTTGCGAGTCAACATGCCGCAACGTGCGTGTGTGGTTCAACGTTTTTCGTCTGTTTTTCCCGTTTGACAGTATTTTTCTCCATTTGACAAGTTCGTCGCAATGTACGGGTTTTAGATCGACTTAGTTATTCTTTTCTGTTATTTATGTTTCTGCCTAATTTCTTAGCATTAACACGCAGCAACGGGCATGCGTGGTTGAACGATTTTACGTCTGTTTTTCGTTCGGTGTTATTTTTACTTTTTTTATTTTATTTTTACGAGCTTTTCTAATGTTGGTGGTCGCTGACAGTGGTGTGACATTAGTGCTACTTGACACGATTTTACGTACGTATTTAACATATTAAGGTTTTTTACTAATGCCTTGTTTCAAGTTTAACGCTATATCTCATTTACTTACGACAAACTAATTTTTTTACATACATGTTTGTATGTACGTATCGGTATAAATTCAATTTGCTCTACGTTTTGACGTAAACTTTTTCTGGAAATTAGTCAGGTCAAATATAATACGTTTCTGTTTTAAAAAACCATTTTTACGTGTATATTTTTATGTGTGTTTTGGTATAAATTTGAGTTGATGTATGTTTTGACGTAAACTTTTTTGAGAAACGAGCCAGGTCAAATATAATATTTTTTCGCGATTAATTTTATGAATGTTTTGTAAAGTTTGATTCGACCCGAGGGGAGTCAAATTGTGGTTTCTTTTTCCCTTTTTTCAAAAGATTTAATTAATTTCTTTTGATTATACGTGTCAGCTTTTTCGTTATACACGCTACGTTTTCTATGTGAGACTCGAGTCACATATAATACGTTATCATTATACGGTATAAATTTGATCTACTTTATGTTTTGATCAAATTGCAATGGTTATATAGGTTACATTGAGTTCAATCAGATACGTGGAAACGCGTGTTTTCATATGGTTAATGCATCACATAACGTTTGAACTAATCTATTCGATTTTTGCGATTTACCCGAACCGCAACACGCGCAGGTGTTATTGTTAGTTAAATTTGCTTTTGCAAGTTGTAAGAATAATCAGATTAGAATAAATTACAACAAAAAATCTTTTTAAGTAAAAGCTATTTACTTTACTTGGTTGAGTTATAATACAAAGAGTTTAAAAATAAGAAGGGTAAGAAGACACCAGAGAGTGACAAGTGTCCTAGGAGAAATTAAATGGAAAGGGTGATTTTGTATACAAAAGGAAAGAGAATATGCACATGCAAGTCACATGTTATTTCCCCCCAATTTTTAAACGTCCGTAACTTTTTTATACATCATTTGTTTTTAAAAAAAATTATACCATAAAATCGAGCATTTTTTTATCTTTAATATGAGTACCATATTGTTATATTTTTCAAAAAAAAATTCAAAAACCCAGTTGCATATTACACAATGGACATGATGTAAAACACAATGTAAAGTAGATCAAAAACACAATCAATGATAACAGATAAAGACACAATGGTCAACATACTAAAACACAATGATCATAACGTATAACACAATGGCGATAACATATAACACAATAAGTATCAGACTAAATAAAAACACAATTGATGACAACAGATAAAAAACACAATTAATGACAGCAGATAAAAGACACAATGGAGAGCAGATGAAGACACAATGGAAAACAAACTAAAAACACAATACACAACAAACTAAAACACAATGAACAAAGATAATAAAAAAAATTGAACAAATTATTAAAACACAATGGACAACATATTAAAACACAATGAATAACATATTAAACACAATGACCTGAACTAATAACACAATTTATAGAAAACCCAAATATAACACCATCTTCATTGTGTCATATATTGTGTTATAGGTTCTTATAAAAACGCAATGGATAGAACCCAAATTAACATTGTGTTATAGGTTTTTATAATAACACAATGGACATGATGTAAAACACAATGTAAAGTAGATCAAAAACACAATCAATGATAACAGATAAAGACACAATGGACAACATACTAAAACACAATGACCATAACGTATAACACAATGGTGATAACATATAACACAATAAGTATCAGACTAAATAAAAACACAATTGATGACAACAGATAAAAGACACAATTAATGACAGCAGATAAAAGACACAATGGAGAGCAGACGAAGACACAATGGAAAACAAACTAAAAATACAATACACAACAAACTAAAACACAATGAACAAAGATAATAAAAAAAATTGAACAAATTATTAAAACACAATGGATAACATATTAAAACACAATGAATAACATATTAAACACAATGACCTGAACTAATAACACAATTTATAGAAAACCCAGATATAACACCATCTTCATTGTGTCATATATTGTGTTATAGGTTCTTATAAAAACGCAATGGATAGAACCCAAATTAACATTGTGTTATAGGTTTTGATAATAACACAATGTATAGAAACTCTACTGACCAAAACCCAGTTAAAAGACACAATGACCTGAATCTTTAACACAATGCAAAAAAACCCAGTAAAAATGAAAATTTTTATTTGATTTTTATATGATAATATGGTACTCATATTAAAGATAAAAAAACGCTCGTTATTAAGGTGAATTTTGTTTTTAAAAAAAATGTCGTATGAAAAAGTTATGGGCGTTTTAAATAGATGGGGGAATTGGCATGTGTCTTGCATGTGGAGAGAGAAAATCCATAAATGTAGGATTCCCTTTATGCCCTTCTATTATCTTCATTTCCCTAAAACTAATCTCAACCCTCCAAATCTAAGATCAATGGACTAGAATCCTTCTTACTCTTCTTATTTATTTTATCCTTTGTATTTGATCCTAACCCTTACTTTATAATATGTATTTTCATTTAGTAAAGTAAAACATATAAATATACTTTAAATATTCGCTTTCAATTTATTTTTTAGATTTATGAATGTTAACATAAATTGCAATAAATTACATTACAAATTACAAAACACATAAAATTACAAATGCATCTCATTTACTGGTGTTTAATCGGCTTCGTGTTGTTCGGTGAATCATCATCTTTTTTGTTGTTCGGGTATTAAAAAAATGGTTTCGGGTATAGCGTATATCCAAGTTCAGGTATACAATTAGGGTATAAAATCAGTTTTAATTACGGGTTCTAGGCTTAAATGTGTACTTTATTTATACTCTACGAAGGGTCAGGTTTCAAATCGGTTAAACTATAACTGGATATATAAATCTGTTTTGGTTTTTTTTTTTGATCGAATATTGGCCCGTACCCGATTTTTTCACCACTATAGGTAGAGGTGTACAAACCGGATATTTTTAATAAGCGGTTCCGGTTATGGAACCGTTTTCGGTTCCTCGTTTTAAGGGTTGGAACCGGTTATTGCTAAAACCAGTTCGGTTCCAGTTTCGGTTATTTTACAAAAAAAACATACGCTATGTGCCCGGTTCTGGGTAGGGTTCGGTTATAGTTCTTAAGAAACCGTGTATTAAAATACCCTATTTTCGGGTTTTTATATCCTATTTCCGAGTTTTTTAGTTCTATATTTTTGTATTTTTTTTAATACTCTATTACGTTTTTATTACCCTATTTTCTCGTATTTTTTGTATTCAGTTCTGAGTACGGTTTTTTTGTGCACCGGCTCTAACTATAGGTAGAGCCGTAGTGGATTATACTAGTGGTTTAAGCGGCCCAAATTATTCTAACCTGCACATCCATTGGGCCTACGCCTGTATAAATGAACTTTAAGCTTCAAAATTGAGTCTTTTCAGCCCATGCAAATGCAATTGTATATAAGTTATATAATAGGTTCCCTTTCTTCTAACTTTTATAGTTGTGTTATCTACCTTCTAACTATAGTTTAACAAATCAAAACATTAGTTTCCACTTAACACTATTTTTATGGTTGGTATTTATTAAGTTTTCGAACAATATCCAAGTTTATAAAGTATTTCATGTTTACTCGAGAATGCGTAGGCAGGTGTTACAATCCAATGATATAACGCGACAGCTAAAAACTCGTGAATTGTAATGAATGGGTACATACATTGACATTCTTGCTAGAAGGAAAACAGGCACAAAATGAGAAACTGCGTCCTCAAAGGGAACAAATGTATAGCTAAATGGTTGATAACACGTGTCAGTCAATCAGGGCTCGTCTTTTCCTGGCCAGAAGAAAAGATAACATCGTAAACTTAACTAGTTTGCCCCATACTTTAGCAACAAAACATAAAAAAGAATCCAATGTATAAAATTACAATGGTTTAGGAGATTAAAGGTAGCCTACCAATGTTGGATAATGTGTTATTTACTTTAAAGCGTGGCTTTTGATTCAACAAAGGTTGTAGGGGACCATATCTAAGTGTTGATGAATGTACTTGGTTTTATGAAGTTAAATATATTTTAATAACATATGTTTTTAATCTAGAGACAAACACTCTAGGATATGGTTAGCTATTTCATGGCTATATCGTTATTTATGGATAAAACAACCGATGAAGTGTAATATAATTTTTAAAGTGTTTTTTTTTTTTTTTTTTTTTTTTGCAATTATATCTTCGTAATATAATTTATAAAGCGAGAAACAACAAGAGATTTAATGGAAAAGAGATGTCGGTCTCCGATATTGTCCAAGAGGTGAAGGTTTAAGGTTTTTTGTGGTATCGAAATAGGTCTAAGAATAGAAATATAGCTTGGAGCGATTGGTGCTCTTTCAAAATTATGTAAGTAGTCTCGTTGTGGTTTGTTGTTTCGGCCTCCCTCGTCGTTGAGGGTTGGTTTGTGAATAAAAATATACTTTCAAAAAAAATTGACCTTGTCTAGATTCAACATTTATTGCTAGATTCAATAACCACTCAATGATATTATTTTAGTACACACAAAAAAGTTTATCTAATGGGTTGACTTGTACTAATTAAAGTAGTTAATTAGAGACTTAATGGCATACCAGAAGATTTGGGGAAGAAGCAAATGGACATAGTTCACGGGCTGATCATCATCGCTTGTTGGAGCATTTAGAAAGCGCGAAATGAGAATGTTTTTCCAACAAAAACTGCATCTTTAAGGATGTTATATGAAGTCAGTAGTTTTTTTGTGGATTAAACATAGATCTAAATTTAAATCTGTCCAATGAAGAGAATTGTGTAATTGTTTCTGTTGTTACCTGCCACTGCTGTTTTGATTGGGTGTAAGTCGGTTTTAACAAAGTTCACACTTAAAAAGAGTTAGTTAAGCCTTATTAAGATTTTACCTATTATGTTTATCTATTGCTCAAAAACGTTGGCGGTGGTTAGACACTTTGTAAGGGGAGGAGGGGTGGTCATTAGTGATACATTTCTATCACTACCAACCACCAGTCAACTCATGCCATGTCATCACCCAATATTCTATCATTAGTGATAGAAATGTAGGGGGGGTGATATCACTAGTGATAGAATTCTATCACTCCCAAATTTTAAAAATATTTACTCTCACAAAAATGCAGTGGGTCAACACGTGTAAAAAAAGCCAACTTCAATCCTGCAGAACAATTGGTGAAGTTGGTCAACAGGACAGGTATCAAACATGCAAACAATTGATAATTTAAGTTTAACGCGTTATGCTTTCAACTCGTTATTTTTTTAACGAGTGATAGAAGGGGAGGCAGCGGTGTTCGTGGTTTTATAACGCGTGGTCGGGCGTCCATCACGGACCGCCCCGCCTGGCCTAATAGGTAAACTATTTAAAAAAAAGGAAAAATGTGTGATTGGTTGAGAATGTATGGACCCCACCACACACCCCCTCTCTCTCTCTCCCCGATTCGGTAAGCTTTAACCGATTTCTCCCCCAAAATCGGTATTGTTGAACGGTAAAAATCCAAGGCGGTGGTCACCGATCGGTGCCGACCCACCTTTACCGCTCCACACCGTACCCCCTAAGGGGTGTATGCCTAAAGAGATTAGACAAACTTTCCTCACACCCAATCATATTGTGTCATGAAATTTGTCTCTCATTCTTGCCTATTGCCCAAAAAACATAAGGGGTGCATACCGAAAATGAGATTAGACAAACTAATTTAAAAAAAAAAAAAACATCATTGGTTGAATACTAGTGGGTCACACCCAACATTCATCACCTTTTCCTTTCCCCATCGGCAAAGTCTCCCCGATTTCCCTTCCCCCATCGGCAAACCCAACCTTGGCGGCGGTGTTGCCTATCGGCAACGGGGTTGCCGATTCCCCTTGCCGCGACCACCCCGTACACCTTAAGTCAGCAATACAACATCTACTTCAACCATAGAACACATCAAGATTCAAATATAATCCAATAACCGATAAAGCTAAAACAGAACACAACATAAACAAAACTCGAATCAAAGGTAAAAAAAAAGTATAAACATAACAATATAGAATGGAGCATAGTTAACTCTACTCATCAAATCTAACAAAGAAACATGTAACATCGAGTAAGAACAAAATCCAGAAAATGACTAGAACAAAACACATTAATAGTGTCAGATATATAAATATTTGGTACAAAGAGACGTGGTCATGAAGAAACACTGACTTGAACGGTAGGCTCCGACTAGGACTTCAACTCTTGGCGATCCGAACCACTAACTACAAAACAGAACACCGCTAGGACTCGTTACAGGAATGGGGTTATTCCTGTAACCACCCTCCAGCGTGAGAATAAGTTTCGGTTTAGGAGTAAGAGAATATGTGTAGAGAGAGAGTAAACGAGAGCAGAAGTTGCATAACTTTGATGTTTACCTCTATTTATAGTTTACCATTAGGGTTTCCTCTAACTTAGGATGGATTCCGATAAGTTAGGGATTTGCATGATCATCCCAAAAGATTGGGGATTCGGTTACGTGGTTTATCCATGCAGAATAGAAGATTCTAGAATAAACATGTGTAATTATATATTTATAATAAAATAATAGGTAATGATCGGGTCAGGTTAGCCATTCTGGGTCATACCTCGTCACGTCATTACACAAAAAAGAGTGTTGCGTACTTATATGCACATGACACATCATGTATGGCACTACTAACGATATAAAAACCTAGCGGATCACACAAATACATTATGTGTGACATAATTTGATTATGAATGTAGACAAATTAACCATTAAACTTGTACTGTTTGGTCAAACGGAACTTAAGTGTCACATAGGTAAAGTTACATATTAATGTTCATTGCATATTAACACTTACTATGTAGCATTGATGGTATCATGTTATGTCGTCTATGTGATGTTACTTACCAAAGGGTTATAGCCTAGTGCCTAGAGGTATCAATGTGTGTATACAATGGTTTTTTGTCTCTCATGAGGTTATGGTTCAAACCAGGGTTGGCCCGTAAGGCTTATCAATCTAGGCTAAGACCGAGGGCCACCAAAAGACAACGGCCTCAAATTTTATTTCCTTTCGTATATTAGACTTGTTTTTTGCCATTTAAACAACGTTTCTAGGCCCAAGATTTAGGATTTACACTAGGAGTCTGCATTGTCCACGCACACAACACATCAACCCTCGTTACTTGCGGCATCTTTTGAGTAACCAATGTGTCACTGATTGCGGATTGAACGAAATTAGGGCCAAGATTAGGAAAAATCATCGCTATAGTTATTCAATGCCTCAAATCTCAATCTCAATTCATTTATACCAATTCAATAGGGTCCTGACTTTGTGGTTCGCTTAGGGCCTCCAAAAACGTTGAAACGGCCCTGGTTCAAACCCCATAGAGGATCATGGGAGTAGGAATAAAGTGGTTTGTGTATTTGTTGTTCTAAAAAATTAAATGTGATGTTACTTAGGGTGAACGAGGCACTATGCGGGGAGTGGTGCGGTGACCCAAGTCCCCGAGCAGGAACACCGCCGCCATCACTTCGGGGAGGGGGATCGGGGAGGGTTCACCGCACAAGAATTGCACAAGGATCGAGGATGTATACGTTGGGCAACAGTCAAATTTAAAAAAAAAAATCAATTTTAACCAATATAAATAACCAACTTAATCTAATTTTTTACCACACCCATTCTCAAACTCACTATAAAAATCTATCAAATACAACACAAAAGCCAAACCGAGCAATGGAGAACCAACCCCGCGAAGCCAAGAAAAAATCTAAGGGACGCGGCTCGCAACCGTCTCGTGGTGGTTCGAGCGGTGCAAGTGCACAACCACAACCCCCTTTCGGATATACTTCACAACCCCCGTTTTTTTACCAACAACCTTCACACTCCTCCTTTTACACTACCCAGCCACAACCCACTTTCGGCTATTTTCAAAATTTGTTATCAATGGATCCTCCCCAATCCCCCGCCTTCGACCCGTATGGTTTTCGTTCCCCACAAGTTCCATCTACACGAGAACGTCCTCTACCTATTCACGAGGACGAGGACGAGGAAGTAGTGCCCGAAACTCAAAATTTGGGCGACTATGAAGATGACACCGGCGACGATGAATATAATGTGGATGAAGACACTGACAACAAAGAAGATGACGCTCGGGATAAAAAGGAAAAAATGGAGCGCCAAAATTGGACAAAGGTCCAAGAAGAGGCGTTGGCGAAGGCGTGGGTACATTGCTCTACCAACAAAAAGAAGGGCAATCAACAAAACCGCGATAGTTTTTGGCGTAAGATTTTAGATCATTATAACGCCACCGTTGGTGGAACTAACCGGACCGTACATCAAGT
Source organism: Helianthus tuberosus (assembly GCA_030545235.1). Taxonomy (NCBI): domain Eukaryota; kingdom Viridiplantae; phylum Streptophyta; class Magnoliopsida; order Asterales; family Asteraceae; genus Helianthus; species Helianthus tuberosus. The sequence goes on along the minus strand of CM060367.1, from coordinate 76,938,928 downwards.
ACGGTCTAAATGGACCCCGATGATGACGAAAATAAACTTTTTCAACGGCCTATACCAACAAGCGGTAAAAATTATATTTTTTAACGTTGTATATTTTTTAATTTAGTTTACTAAATTCATATGTTTTTAACACTTGTTATTTTATAATATGTAGGATCGCACACGAGGAAGCGGGTGCAGCGATCTCAACGTGATGAAAGTCGCTTCAAAGGAATTTAAAGATAGATATCCGAGCGGTTTTCAACATGTCGAGGCATGGGAGGTCGTTCGAAAACACGACAAATGGGCCCAAGTCCCATTGTTGGGTGAGGAAGGGGAAGGTTCGGCACAAAAAAGAAAGCCCGTTGAGGTGGACCCTTCCATACCCGATATGAACGAAAACCCCTCGCCACAAAGAACACAACGACGAGACAAGCGTTAAGCGACATCATCCGAGGGCTCGGCCGAGTTGGCGGCACAATTCAAAGAGTACACCGCCATGAAAGAAGCAAAGCACGCGATTGAATTGGAGGCGATTGAATTGAGGAAGAAAAGAGAGTCGGAGGCTCGCGAGCTCATAACGGAACAACGCGAGACGATGAGAAACTACGCGCACGATCGAGATATGAAAACATTCCTCAAGCCGCACGACGATGTTCCGCCGGAAATGTTGCCGTTCATCCTCGCCCGAAAGCGCGAGATCGCTAACAAATACGGGTGGCCGTGCAATTTCTAAAATTTTTATGTAGTATTGCGATGTAATTTTTATTTTATTAAATGAAATGTAGTTTGTTTTTTTTATTTTTCTAGTTTGAATGTAATTTTTATTTTTAATTTAATGAAATGTCTTTTATTAAATTTTATTTAATTTTTATTAATATTTGTTTAATTTATAAACATGCATAATTACAACAAATAAAAAAAACAAAAAAAAAGCAAGTCCCCCAAGAGAGGAGTGCCGCCATCAAATTGAGGGTGTGAGGGGAGTTGACGTGGCGCGTGCTGATTGGCCGTACGTAAGAGAGGGGACTCCCCTAAGAGAGGAGTGCCCCTCTCACCCTTAGACCATGTGTAGTGGTAAATCAAAATAATGCCCCCACCATGGGGCATTATTCGACACGTGTCATCCCAGTCAGCATGAGGCATTATTGCAAACGTGGTGTAGTGAGGCATTATTCCAATAACGCCCATGCAATCATTTCACAATTATTATTTTTTTAACTTTAAATACTTCATTAAATTAAAAAAAAATACAATACTAGAAATAAAAAAATTAAAATAAAAAAAAACACTAGTTTTCGTCTTCGCTTTCTTCACCCTCGCCAACTTCGTCTTCCTCGTCCTCCATTTCTTCCTCTCCCTCAGGTGGTACATACCGAACCGGCCATGCGTGGTGTACCAAATCAACCATTAACTGGGAATGGTACGGTTCGTAACGCAACTCTCGCGCATTATTCACTCTTTCTTCCATTGACGCCTGTGGATGGTCCTCTTGAACGGCTTCTGGCACATAATTCTGGCATATCGCCTTTCCTTCGTCTTCCAAAATCATGTTGTGCATGATTATACAAGCGTACATAGCATCTCTCATTTTTTGCTTGCTCCATGCACGACAAGGATTTCTCAAATATTGCCAGCGTTGTTTAAGAACCCCAAAGCATCTTTCAATGTCTTTTCGTGAAGACTCTTGAACCTTTTTAAAGTATGCTCTTTTTTCATCAATAGGATCACTAAACGTCTTCACGAAAATCGAATACCTAGGATAAATTCCGTCGCTCAAATAATATCCATGAGGGTAGTAGTTTCCATTTGCGTAAAACGACGCTTTTGGAGCTTTGCCAGAAATCCACTCCTCTAACAACGGAGATTGTTCAAAAACATTGATATCATTGCATGACCCGACCACGCCAAAGTAAGCCGACCAAACCCATAGGTCCTGTGAAGCAACCGCCTGAAGAATAATAGTGGGTCCTTTTTGGTCACCCCGTGTGTGTTGGCCTCGCCATGCGGTCTGACAGTTATCCCAACGCCAATGCATGCAATCTATGCTCCCGATCATACCAGGCAAACCATGCTCCGCCGTATGTACCTCGTAGATCTTTTGAAGGTCGTCCCATGTGGGTGTTCTAAGATAACGCACACCGTACAAATCAATAATACCTTTATAAAAAAACATAGACAAACATAAGCTTCAAAAAAAAAAAAAAATTTGTAAACATACTCGTCGTTTAAAAAAAAGTAAAGTATAGGAATTTTACCGCGACAAAAATGCTCCAAGCTGTCTCGCGTTGTTTTCTCGGCCATTTTTAGATACTCGTCGCTGATGTCGGTAGTGTTTCCATAAGCAAGGATTCGTAACGCCGACGTACACGTTTGGATACCGGTAAATCCAAGTGCCCCTCTCGCATCCGCTTTTTGTTTAAAATAATCGTAGTTGGCTTCCAAGTCGTCGACTATGCGTAGAAACAACCGCTTACTCATTCGGAAACGACGCCTAAACATTTCGTTTGAAAATGTCGGCGCCTCATCAAAATAATCTTTCATCAAACGATCGTGTGCCGCGCGTCGGTCTCGTTCAATATAACCTCTTTTATTTTTTTTCTGCTTGGGGGCGACGACAATGCTTCACATATCTCACCGCTAGTTGACAAGCACTCGTAACCGCCTCTTGCTCAACCTCCTCATCGGTGGAACCATCGGCATCCGCAAAATACTCGTTGTAGTAAAAATTTACCATGGATGAAGAACTAGAAGAATCCATCAAGTTTTTTATAAAATGGTTGTGTTTTTTAGAGAGTTTTTTGAGATAGTTTTGGTTGAAAATGAATGAGTTTATATATATATATAGTTAAAAGGTTAAAAAAATAAATAAATAAATAAAACAACTAGCCGTTATCTAGCCGTTGGAGACTTTTGATTGGCCCGGTCAAATGGAGCAAAGCGTTTTAAATAAAACGCCAATTTGATTTTTTTCGAAAAAAACGCCCAGAAACGCCTACCGTAATGGGGGGGGGGGGCGTTATACGGCGTTATTTTTCAATTTTTTTTTTACAAATACCGCCCCACTACGGGTGGTCTTATGAGTTATGACCATTGTACCTTTGATGGAGATTATCTACAATTTTGATGCAAAATAACGAAGAGAAATAATTCTCATATAATATTAATTGCTTTAAAACTTGCAAAATTAAGAAAAAGCTTGATGTTTGTAAGACTTGCATGATTAGAATCTTACGATGAAGGAAGACATTGTTCATATACAATAATACAAATACTTTACATGCATTTAAATCTTTGTTCTATATATATAATTGTTATATAATATTATACGCTTCCATTCTGCATGATTTTTTTAAACTTTTGATCAAACCTCAACAAGACATGGTCGAAAAATGTCTTCTCGCACAACTCTCAGCACAGGATCATTTTCCAAGACAGTGGCCATTTGTGCCAAGTAAAAGAGATAAAAAAAATGGATTCAATCACATAATTTATTTGATTAAAGAGCTGGATATATAATATAAAGAGCTTGGATAGAAAGTTTTTTTTAATGGCCGACAGAAAATTTTTATTCATAGTAGCAAGGTGCTACACACCAAATGTACAACGTTTTACACCAAGTAAACCAAACCAAACACGATTACATCATTACATAACACCTAAATTAAACCGAATCCAGTCTTCCCATGTCAATGTATTCGCTTTTGACCGATTTTTAATCCATAAAAATGCCATCGATTTTATCTTACCGCTTGCCTGATACTATGTCGTTCCTCGTCTTCCATATACGCCAAATAGCCACCAGAACTATAGCATGAATGACTTTTCTTCTCCTTGAGCCCGAGCTTGATCCATGAAGTGTGAGAAGATCCTTAATTCCGAATGCTATAATCGGTTGCATCCTAAGCCATCCCGCCAAGTTCTGCCATACCATTTGTGCAAAGTGACACGACACAAATATGTGATCACAGGACTCTACATACTCGCCACAAAAAACACACATTTGGTTCGGAACCGGTACATTTCACCTTGCCAACGCACTCTTAGTCGGTAATCTCTCCATTTCTGCCCTCCAGGCTACAATACAAACCTTCTTTGGGACCCAGTTGTTCCATTCGAAGACATATTCAGGGCTGCCACGTCCAGCAAAGCATAAAATGTTTTTAATGCTTGCTACAGTGAAGACGCCATCCACTTCGTACCTCCATTTCCAACTGTCCGATCCTACAGACATGTGGCTGCAACATAAAAGTGACAACAATTGTTGCATCTGGCCGAGAACATCTGGGCCGAGGACTGGCCAAGTCCAGGCCCAACTCCAAACCGGGCCGGTATCGCTACTGATCCACCTATCCGCAACCAAACATTCTTTAAACCTCTCCTCCTTAAACAGGGCCGGAAACTTTAGATATTGAGGTTCCGGGTCGATCCAGCTATCTAACCAAAATTGTATATCTTTACCATTACCCACCATTGCTGAAAAAGCGTTTTTAATATCGATACCTGCAACTAATAGAGGCTGCCAAATACTATGAATACTCCTCCAAGGTCCTGCAACTGAAATCTTTACCGGGATATCATTCCATTTCCTTGAATTGTGATGGATAGCCCAAACAACCCTTCGCCACAAACCCGTTTTCTCCGATTTAAACCTCCACCACCACTTTGCTAACATAGCTAAGTTAGCGTCCCTGAGTGAGCCAAAACCCAACCCCCCATATTCAATAGATGCGATTGTTCTATCCCAAGCTACCCAATTCATTTTGGCTTTCTCTTCCGAGCCACCCCAAAAGAAAACTCTACGAATCTTATCTAAGGCGTCTATGACTTTCAACGGAGCTTTAAACAAAGATAGATAATACGTTGGTAGCGCATTCAAAACTGATTTAATTAGAGTAATTCTCCCGCCATATGATAATGTTTTTGCTTTCCATATTGATAGCCTACTTTTAAAAATATCAATCATTGATTTCCAATTCCTAGCCAAGTTCATATTCGCACCAACCAATAAACCGAGATGCTTAAAAGGGAACGTACCTTGTCTACATCTCAGAATATGTGCCATATCTTGGACTGCCTCCTCATTAACTCCTACTCCGTAAATGCTACACTTAGCTAGATTAACTTTTAATCCGGAGACAAGATGAAAACACCTCAGAATCCGCCGCAAATTATTAACATTTGATAAAGACCACTCCCCAACAAACATTACATTATCCGCATATATCAAGTGAGACAAAAATGGCCCCTCATTCGTTACTTTGATCCCATTAAACAAACCAATCGAAGCTGCTTTCTTCATAATACCGGTGAGAGCTTCCATTACAATTACCAATAAGAAAGGTGATAAAGGATCACCCTGTCGGAGCCCCCGTGAACATTCAAATTCTCGGGTTGGTGATCCATTTACCAAGACTGAAGCTCTTGCTGAGTACAAAGTCGCCATCACCCAAGACCGCCACCTGTTCGGAAATTTCATCTGAAACATAATCTAATCAAGAAAAGCCCAGTTCACAGAATCATACGCCTTATTAATATCCACTTTAAAATACATTGCACTACGCTTAGACTTTTTTAACCAACTGTAAACTTCATTGAGGATGAGTGGCCCATCCATAATATTTCTACCTGCTAGGAACGCCGATTGTTGCTCAGAAATCAAACCCCCACCACACCTTTAAGTCGATTAACAAGAACTTTCGAAATAACTTTGTTGATAACACCGATAAGGCTAATTGGCCTGAAATCTTTTGGGCTCACCGGATCTTTAATTTTTGGAATCAAAGCTATAAAAGAGGAGGTGCAACTCGAATTCAAAGAACCCATGTCATAGAATTTGTTGAACAGCTTAACAAAATCATCCCGAACTTCAGCCCAACACCTCTTCATAAACTTAAAGTTAAAACCATCCGGTCCTGGGGCACGATCCCCGTCACAATCCCACACTGCTGCTTTAATTTCCTCCACTGTAAATGGACTCTCCAGCATAATAGCGTCATTATCCGATATGGAAGCCATATTCGGGCATACCAATTCTGGTCTAACATTCATTGGTTTCGAAAACTGATGAACGAAGAACTCAAACAAAGATTCCTTGATAGACACAGGATTCGTAATCCAAACATCGTCAACCATCAACCCATTCAACCGGTTCATACTAATATTGGAATTAATAACTTGGTGGAAAAAAGCTGAATTTTCATCCCCCTTGATAGCCCACTTGGATCTAGATTTTTGTCTCAAGTCTAACTGCTTTAATCTGTCAAATTCAGCCATATAATTTCTACATTCTGCCCTCTCAGCCAACTCCTCTTCCACCAACATTCTTTCTTCCGCCACATGTTCAATATTAGCCAACCTCCTTTTTTTTCTATCATAAAGACCCTGTCTGTTTTCTTTTTCCACTTTCAACCATGCTTTAATTTTATTTTTTAGCCACCTCAATTTTATTGCTAGAGCATGATCATCCGGACCCGAGAACGAGAAGACACCACACATTTGAAGCACAAAATCAAAAAAACCTGGGAGCTCGAACCAAGAATTAAAAAATCTAAATGGAATATGCCCAAAATCCGATTGGACAGTAGATAAGACAATTGGGCGATGATCCGACGCTACCCTGTCCAATGCAAGCACCGTTGCATTTGGCCACTGTTCCCTAAAACCCAGACATACGAGAAACCGATCTAGTTTGCTTAACTTTTTCCCATTGTCGGAGATATATGTGTAATTACCCCCACCCATATTATACTCCACCAATCCGGCTGAGAGGATAAATTTGTTAAACGCATCAGCATTAGTTTCAACAAAATCCGAATTTAGGCGTTCACTAGCATCTCTAACCTCATTAAAATCACCCATTAGCACCCATAAACCTTGAAAAGAATTCTTGACATACAAAATCTCTAACCACAAGGCCCTCCTACTCAACGCCTCATTTGGTGCATATATATTCATGAAATTAATTCTACAACCTGATTGCACAAGAAAACCCGACACTACAATAAAGTACCTGTTATGGATTACATCAACGCACCTGAAAACCGATGGACACCAAATGTGACAACTGGCACGAAACCGGTAATTTCCGTACACTTTAATTATTATTTAATGACTGCAATTATGTGCTTAAATGCCAACATTGTCTGATTACATACTATACAAGTGAATTCATGCACAATTAATACTACAAAATATTGCTTTATGCATTAACGAGAGCGTTGCGTCAAAAATACTAGTAAACTCACCGGTAAAACACAATATGTCAACAACTCTGCAGAAAGCAGTCAGACATTAGAACTGAGACCTAGGTGTAGGTCCAACAACAAGAATGCATTAAAACCCAAGAGTACATACAAGGGTTAACGTATAGACCTTCCAGAGACTAAAATACGCACTAAAAAGCACCCGAAACGCACTTTAAGTGCAGAACTTTGTTAAATTCAGCTATAACCAGCTTTTAAACATATAAACATCATGCAGAAATTATGTCTTATCATCCAGAATATTTCCCTAAGTGTCGGGGGTTGAAAGGGCTACAAAAGGACACTTTACGGAATAATTAAACACTTAACGAACCGGTATTTAACCGAATAACCGGACATTACCCGGAACACTGAATTTTTGCCAACTACCCTGTTTATTTATTTCTTGGCTAGTCGTGATCCCTGAACACCCTAACACCCACTAAATATCAAATAAATAACATAAGTAAAGTGCATGCTTGAAAGCTAACTAGTCTTTACCATCTAGCTGGAAAATTTGCAACCAACCCCCCCCCCCCCCCCCAACCGAATCGGTCACAAGGACCATCACCCCCCCCCCCCCCATACCTCAATCTTGCTCAAGATTTAATCTTATTATTTTAATGGATTGTTTACTTGTGTGGATGACCAAAATATATGAAGTGTTTATAAAAGCATGGTCCATAGATCACTCACCATACTCCATATCTTCACACCCTCACCCTCACTCTCTCTCTCCTCCTCTCGGCTCCCCCACAACCGCCACCATCACCACCATTCTACCACCATCTCTTCCATTTTTAAGCTTCATCTAAGTGCTTGAAGGTGAATCAAAGGTGCTTGCTACTTGTGGAGCTTCAAAGGAGACGTGTTTCTTGCATTTTCATCATCATTCCTTCATCATTTTCACTAGAGATTTCTACCCTAGCCTTGTGCTAGTAGTAAGTCTTGTTACACCTTGCTTCATCTTGTTTCTTAGTTAAAATATGTAGTATGATGTTCATGTTTAAAGCACAAGAACAAGAACAATAAGATGATGAATATGAAACTTTACATGAAACTTGAACATAAGAGATTACATGAAGAAGAAATCTTGTTAGATAAGGGTTGGTTAAATCATGCATGATATTTGATCGTTGGTTTCTTGATAAACCCGTTGTTCGGACATTTGTGTTGGGAAAATTAGTGAATGGATATTTAGTTAATTTATAATTTAGTGAAATTATAATTACTAATTAAACTCCTTCATATGGTGAAACTCTTGAGTAGAGTTTTATATCACTTGATTAGCTTTTATTAGAGTTTTTATGGCTCTAATTAAATCACTAATTAAGTGAAACTTTTATTAGAGTTTTATGTCTCTAATAAAATCACCACTTAAGAGAAACTCTTCACAACACACAACTCTTGTAAAAAAAAATGGTAGGCTATGTGACTCATTGGAATTATGAGAAAATTACAAGAGAAAGATAATATGTATGAAGAATTCTTGGAGAAGTGGTGAAGACTTGAACATCCATATGTTGGGAATTATAGAGAGATAAGTTTTCTCTACTCGATTCGATCACTTTCATATCATTACTTTTCCACAAGTTCAAACACTATAATTCTATTCGGTGTAACCTCGGGCGTGTGGCCATTTCCGGCAGTACATACTGCTTCGGCTGTTGTACCCTGGGAGACAGACGCGTCGTCTTTAGTAGAGGCGCGAAATCTGTTTTAAGGGAAGCGCGTTGAACACGTGCCTCAACCAAAATCGTCAACGTTTTAGTGTTCTCTTTGTTGCAGTCAAGGAGTATTTTTCAAGACTCAAGATGATGAATACTCGAGTCTAGGATGCTATCAAGTGCGCGTGAAGGACGCACCAGAGATGCGGCTTGAATCAAGATTGGTATATATAATTATATTATATATTCTTTTTATTTAATTATTGCAACCGATATTGTAATATGATATTTCCTACGAATAACGAGAGTCTCGTTATTATATATTTTGTAATTATATTTTACAAAAGGTGAACCTAATTCCTACAAACTTAAAACAGATTTCATGAGATTGTTGGTACAATCTTAAAAACCTTATTTATAAGGATTTTGGGTTTACGAAAGGATTTATAATAGAATTAAAAAAAATATTGTTAGAGGTTATGATCTTATAAATATTTTTTTTTGGAAATATGTATGTAGTACAACTTGTTGTGTTTGGATTTTTTGAGATTGAGATACAATCTTAAATCCTATACCACGGTACAAAACGAATAGTTCTGGTTCCAACATTTGGTTTTAAAACGATTTTGGGAATCGTTAATTTTTCTAACTTTTGTGTTAGATCGGGTTTATTAGTGTAAACCATACGTTTTTTGTAAACGTTAAATTCTCTAACATGTGTGTTAAACCGGAATTATTGGTGTAAACCATACGTTTTTTGTAAACGTTAAATTCTCTAACATGTGTGTTAGACCGGAATTATTGGTGTAAACCATACGATTTTTGTAAACGTTAAGTTCTCTTAAGTAGAGTTTTTGTGTCTTTAAATAAGAGTTTTATGTTACTTGATTAGAGTTTTATGTATCTAATTAAGTCTCTATTTAAAGTAGACTTTTCATCCACCCATGGATTGATATGAACAAATAAGTCTTATAATGATTTTTGTAATCATTTGTCTTCTAACATGTGTGTTAGAAACATTCATGAAACGCGTTAGTTTGGAAGCAATTTTTAATTGTTTAGTTTCTAACGTGTGTATTAGAAATGACTTATTTATTTGAACCATATATGTGCTTTTAGCAAGTCAAATTAACATTTTGTGAAAATGTTAATATTTCTAACGTGCGCGTTAGAATTTCTTTCATTTTAACATGATTGTTAAAAATGGTTAAAATACAAATGCTTTGAAATGTTTTATGTAAACATTTTATATAAGTAATTTGTTGTAGCATTGATTTTAATGCTTTGTATGATTTAGAAATAAAAGGTCATACATTGAAGTTGATGTTTGATTGGCTTCAAAAATTAAATCACAATAAAGTGATAGTGTAGTTGTGTGGGATTCATAACCAACTTTAATTTGTGATATCTAAATCAATTGGAGTGAAATTTTAATTACTAATTAAACTCTTCATATGTGAAACTCTTGAGTAGAGTTTTAATGGTGACATTTGATGAGTTTTATTAGAGTTTAAATATATAATTATTGAGACTCTTAACTCTTCATATGTGAAACTCTTGAGTAGAGTTTTAATGGTGACATTTGATGAGTTTTATTAGAGTTTAAATATATAATTATTGAGACTCTTAACTTTTCATATGTGAAACTCTTGAGTAGAGTTTTAATGGTGACATTTGATGAGTTTTATTAGAGTTTAAATATATAATTATTGAGACTCTTAACTCTTCATATGTGAAACTCTTGAGTAGAGTTTTAATGGTGACATTTGATGAGTTTTATTAGAGTTTAAATATATAATTATTGAGACTCTTAACTCTTCATATGTGAAACTCTTGAGTAGAGTTTTAATAATAACATTTGATGAGTTTTATTAGAGTTTAAGTCTATAATTATTGAGACTCTTAACTCTTCATATGGTGAAACTCTTGAGTAGAGTTTTAGTGATGACATTTGATGCTTTAATTTGGTCATGTTATATATATATATATATATAGGGAGCTGCTAGAATGAGAACCACCTCCAGTTATGAGAACCATGAGAACCAATCTCCACCAATCAGAATATGACAACTCAAAGGGTAGTTTGGTCATTTACCCCATATGTCATGTCCATCCTCTCACCTCTCACCTCTTTTAATGCAGACTCTCTCTCCTCTCTCCTCTCTTTTTCTATTTAAAGTTGCAGACTTCTCTCATTTATTTTCTTTCATCTTCAAACTTCAACAAATAACCACCACCACCACCACCGTCTGGTGGTGGTGCTACGAATGAATAGATCAGAGAGATGAGGAGAAAGAGGAGGCCGACGACCCAGGTCCGGCTGCTCTCGATCTCCTGTCCGGCTTCTCTCGATCTTCTGTTTCCGGCAAGACACCTCCCCCCCTGCTTGATGAAGACCGGCGACCCAGGTCCTGCTCCTCTCGATCTCCTGGAATTTGGGGTCTTTTGTGATTCTTGATTATGTGGTTCTTGGATTTGGGTGGTTTGAATATGGGGTTTGAATCAGGGTTTGAATATGGGTTTTTGAATCTTGTGGGTTTGAATCTGGGTTTTGAATCTTTGTGGGTTTGCCTTGTGGGTTTGAATCTGGGTGGTCGACGGCGGAAGACGGGGGTGGAAGGCGGTGGTGGTGGCGGCGGAAGGCGGTGGTGGGGGCGGTGGTTTGGTGGGAGTTGTGCAGAGGCGGAGGCGGTGGTGGTTTAGTTGGTTCAAGGTTGGTGGTGGTGGTTCGATGGCTGGGTGGTGGGCCGGCGGCAGCCCCGCCGTGAGCGGCGGAGGTCCCGGTCTCCTCCTGTGTTGTTGATTCTTGATGATTTCCCAAAGGTTTGATTTGTTTCTGTTTTGATGTTGTTGTTTGATTCAAAAAGTTTTGGGTTTTATTCTGCTTGAAATTTGGTGGGTTTTGATTTATTTTGGTGGCTTTGTAAAAAACAGTGGTCTGTTCATTTTGGTGGGTTTGATTCTGTTGAATGATGTTCATTATTGTTGCTGGGGTTTCATTTTTGATTTGGTTTTTGGGTATGTACAACATGTATTGTTGTTATGGTGCTTTATGAATCTGGTGAATCTGCTTGAATCTGTTGAATGTGTTTTGAATGATGTTCATCAGGTGCTTTTGAATGTTTTGAATATGTGGGTTTTGATCCATTTTGGGTTTGGGGCGATGATGATGCAAAAAAAAAAAAAACCTCCCATATTTTGATGACGAGGGCGCGGCAAGATGGTGGAGGGTAGGTTTTTGAACCCGCAACCCCACTTTGCAGCCTCTGATGTTCGGAAAATCTGAGCCAAAACTTCGTTTTTTTAACCCGTTTTTTTTTTCGAGATGCACTTTGTTTTGATGTTGTTTTTTTTTTATTTTCCCCCCCCTAGTCGATGATGATAGCGATATATCTGAGACACCTCACGAGTTTGCGATTTCTGAGTGCGTTCATTTTTGTGTAAAAAAGTTTTTGTAAAAACGTAAACTTTTTAACGTAAACCATAAACTTTTTTGTTGTAAAAACGTAAACCGTAAACTTTTTTTTGTTGTAAAAACGTAAACCGTAAACTTTTTGTTAACCGTAAACTTTTTTAACGTAAACCGTAAACTTTTTGTTGTAAAAACGTAAAGCGTAAAAAGTTTTACGTAAAACGTAAAAAGTTTTACGTTTAACGTAAAACGTTTTTACGTAAAACGTAAGACGTTAAACGTTAAAAGTTTTACGTAAAATGTAAAAATTTTAACGTAAAAAACGTAAAACGTAAAAAGTTTTACGTAAAAAACGTGAAACGTAAAAAGTTTTACGTAAAAAACGTAAAATGTAAAAAGTTTTACGTAAAACCTATAATTTTTAACGTAAAATGTAAACTTTTTTAACGTAAACCGTAAAACGTAAAAAGTTAAACATAAAACTTAAAAAGTAAAAAGTATTAAAAGTTTAACCTAAAACGTATAAAGTTTAAAAAACGACAAAAAACCGGCGCGTTGAACGTAAATAACGTTAACGTAAAAATGGCGCGTAAAACGTAAAAAAACGTTAACGTAAAAAACCGGGGCGTAAAATGTAAAAAACCGACGCGTAAAACCTAAAAAACCGGGGCGTAAAACGTAAAAAGCCGACGCGTAAAACGTAAAAATAACGTTAACGTAAAAAACCGGGGCGTAAAACGTAAAAAACCGACGCGTAAAACGTAAAAAGTTTTAACGTAAAACGTAAAAAGTAAAAAGGTTTACATAAAAAGTAAAAAGTTTTACGTAAAACGTAAAAAGTAAAAAGTTTTAACGTAAAACGTAAAAAGTAAAAAGTTTTAACGTAAAAAGTAAAAAGTTTTAACGTAAAACGTAAAACGTAAAAATTTTAACGTAAAACTTAAGATGTAAAAAGTCTAAAAAGGTTAACGTAAAACGTAAAACATAAAAAGTGTAAAAACGGCGCGTAAAACCGGGAATAAAAAACCGCACTTAAAAACCCGGTCGTAAAAAAACGGCCTGAAAAAACGCGGCGTAGAAAAACGGCGCGTAAAACGGGCCGTATAAACGGCGCGTAAAAACGGGACATAAAAACGGGACGTAAAAAATGGGGCGCAAAAAACGGGACGGCTTTGTACGGGACGGCTTGTAAAAAAGCGTGACGCTAAAAACGGCGCGGCAATAAACGGGACGGCTTGGAAAAAACGTGACGTAAAAAACGGCGAGGCAAAAAACGGGACGGCTTGTAAAAAAACCGGACGGCTAAAACGGGACGGCAAAAAACGGGACGGCAAAAAACGGGACGGCTAAAACGGGACGGCAAAAAACGGGACGGCTTGTAAAAAAACGTGACGCTAAAACGGCGCGCTAAAACGGGACGGCTTGTAAAAAACGTGACGTAAAAAACGGCGCGGCAAAAAACGGCGCCTAAAACCGGGCCTAAAAACGGCACTTAAAAACTACGGTTCGCAAAATCGGCGTGAAAAAACGGAGCGTAAAACGGGTCGTAAAAAAACGCGCGTAAAAAACGGGTGGTAAAAAAACGCGCATAAAATTTTTTTATATAAAAAATCTGATTTTCAAAATTTTTGTTTAATAAAGAAATCTGATTTTAAAGAAAAAATAATTAATGTAATAGGACAAAATTGTAATAAAAAACAATAAACTTAATAAGACAAAAAAAACAAAATTACTTAAATACTCTTTTGGATTATAATATTAAAGACATAATAAGACAAAAACCATTTAATATTAATTTTTACTACTTTTAATCTCATCCATCCATCCTAAAGATCTAAAGGCTAGAAAGTGGTTCTCATAACTGGAGGTGGTTCTCATTTTAGCGGTCCCATATATATATATATATATATAATGACTTAAAGTTTTCTAACATGTGTGTTAGAAAATGTGTATCACGAATACGAGATTAGAGATTGTTCATAATGGACAGAAATGTTTTATGTAAACATTTAATTGCCTATGTGTGCATTAAAACTGATGAGAAACAGTTTATTTTATAAACTATATCTTTGGAAAACGTTTTATGTAAACGTTCGATTCTATAATGTGCTTGTTATAACATTTTTTTTCCAACATGTGTGTTAAAAAAATGTTATTTGGTGAAAACAACTTGGTGTTGTTGTGAACAAATTTAATTGTTCAAGTTTACTACTTAAATGCAGTATTTGTAACAACTTGGTGTTGTTTTGAGCATAATTGTCCAAGTTTAAAGTTTCAAGATGAAATGGGAAACTTGTACTTACAAGTGCATGGAGTCTTATTGAGGGAGTACCTCAAGACACGCCATGGGACAATATTGTTGAGAAGAGTTCGGTCAGATTATAAAGTGTTGAAGATAAAAGCACTTTGCTATTTGATGTCTACATATTGTCTATGCTTCCGTTTAAATTTCAAAAGTGATTGACACTTATGATTTAGTTTCCAATGTATTTTATTGTTTTGTGTTCAATATCTTCGGATAACACATGCAATTTTTACAAAGAAATAAATCACTAAAGGTTGTGACGTATAAATTATAAATAATTATAACGTCGGTTATACATTGTTTAAAAGAATATGGTTTTAAATGGATAGTACATGAAAATACTTGGACATAAACAACTTGAGAGTTGTTACATTGACTAAAAGTCAAAGACGAAACATCAAATGTATAACCACATCATGAATGAGTAATGAAAGAACGTAGTGAGTGTATTGAGATGAAATACACTAACGACATTCATGTCGCATACTTCATTAGAAGTCATTGAAAAATTCACAAGTGTGAATTCTAACATATGAAAGTAAAAGTACTATATGTTATTGTATACCTTTAATAAATCTTGCGAGATTTATAAGTAGATGCGTCTACCACTTGATTATTGTTAAATCTACATGGAGATTTTACCTTCATTTGGGAGAGCATCCTAAATATACATGTCCCCTAATGAATAACAATAGATGTGTGCAAATCACTTATGGCAAAATTATGAATGCCATGTGGTTGAGTGTCAATCTAGTTGACTTTATCTCACACATAATAGTGATTGTAGATGAGAAACATTCATCTTGTTGGTGATGAATGTGTTCACCAAGTGACTTGGATTAAGGCTTATGTTTAAGTACTTATGAGTCAAAGGTAGATCGTTGGAGATCAAAGGTAAACAAGTTATGTTCCTTAAATGAATGATGAAATTTAGCTTTGTGCTATATACAATAATTTGTGAGACTTTCCTAAATATTGATGTTTTAGGATTATGAATAAGTCTTATTATTTTGTCTTAACAATGAATGAATGTTGCAAAGTGATATTATGATATCCTTAGGGCTGTGAAGAATCAGAATGATGCATCTTCTGTTCACAAGCTAAAGTATTGTAGTCTAAAGCATGCTAGACTAGTACTTGGTTAATTATGGGTCTTGACGGAGACTAATTAACTCTAAACATTCAAATGTGTATGAACACAAAAAGAATTTGTATATGGACAAAGTTGAGAGAGAATTTTCATTCATTATAAGGAAATGGCATGTAACTTTTAAAAGTTTGTTCGAAAAGCTAATGAGGAGAACTCATTGTCTAAGCTTATTCTAGATGTTAAATTATAATTATTCTAAGTTGGTGACAAACTTATGACAATGGCATGTGTTGCTTTGGTCAGCTCGGAAGCTTGTGTAAGCTAATGCAATATGAGTTGAATTCACTGATACAATAAGGTTGGTCTTGTTCAATCATATGTGTATAAATGTCGCCATAAGTGGTGTTACGGAAATGTTGATCAAATGGCAAGAAATGTGGGGGAGGAACCATTTAAGAAACAACCCTATAAGGGTATGTAGAAATGGTTCTCATTAACACATCTAAATGTTATCCAATAACACTTAAATGTGGGGGGTGTCTTGCATTTGTTTTTAGCAATAAGGATTTTGTAATCCAATCTAACATTGCAAGTAGACGACTAAGTGGAGGACACAAAGGTCGTAATCCATAATGGAGATGTGTTTGCCTTAAATGATACACGTATCTTATGAAGACATATGTTATAACCAGATTCGGATGGCCACTGAGGTTATAGTCTTAGAAGTTGACAATAGGCAAAATTAACTTACGAGTTAAGAACACATCATGACAACTGATCTCAAATACGCAAAGTTATTTGCTAATGTTATGGATCCAACAACCTGAGGGTTTATTAGAGATCAAGTTGTGGAACTTGAAAAATGAAGTTCATATGATGGAAACCTAACTCAGTAGACTGGAGATCCCAAGAATTGAGTTCAATAGGAAAACCTAATTGTATGAATAAGCGAGGTCACTGTGGGGGAATAACCCTACGCATTTAATAAGGTAGTTTATTATAAAGATTAATAAACTTCCTAGTCCATTCCTAAAAGTGACAAGTATGAGGCTAAGCATAATATGTGGTAAATCATTTGGATAGATCACGATAACCACAATGCTTTTAATGATCTAAGGAGAATCACCTATGTTAGAGAGAAGTGGGGTCGCTTCGAATGGAATTGAGGGCACAATTCCTAAAGCTCTCGCAGAACCAGGAAAGTGTTCCACGACCATTATTGGACACGACTATGAGGAGATGACCCGGCTAGGGAGAGTCTTGTGTGAAGTGTATTGTCGTCTACACAAACGGCAGACGAGTTCAAAGACATCGAGATCTACTCAGAGCTAGTGGGCTAAGTGCATTTCATGAGCGAAGGTTCAAAGGGTAACACCTACCTATCGTATGCAAAACTCAACTGTCGAGGTTCCATTGGAAATTTTATGTGTTTTGAACAATCTCCATTCATGTGGGGGATTGTTGGGAAAATTAGTGAATGGATATTTAGTTAATTTATAATTTAGTGAAATTATAATTACTAATTAAACTCCTTCATATGGTGAAACTCTTGAGTAGAGTTTTATATCACTTGATTAGCTTTTATTAGAGTTTTTATGGCTCTAATTAAATCACTAATTAAGTGAAACTTTTATTAGAGTTTTATGTCTCTAATAAAATCACCACTTAAGAGAAACTCATCACAACACACAACTCTTGTAAAAAAAATGGTAGGCTATGTGACTCATTGGAATTATGAGAAAATTACAAGAGAAAGATAATATGTATGAAGAATTCTTGGAGAAGTGGTGAAGACTTGAACATCCATATGTTGGGAATTATAGAGAGATAAGTTTTCTCTACTCGATTCCATCACTTTCATATCATTACTTTTCCACAAGTTCAAACACTATAATTCTATTCGGTGTAACCTCGGGCGTGTGGCCATTTCCGACAGTACATACTGCTTCGGCTGTTGTACCCTGGGAGACAGACGCGTCGTCTTTAGTAGAGGCGCGAAATCTGTTTTAAGGGAAGCGTGTTGAACACGTGCCTCAACCAAAATCGTCAACGTTTTAGTGTTCTCTTTGTTGCAGTCAAGGAGTATTTTTCAAGACTCAAGATGATGAATACTCGAGTCTAGGATGCTATCAAGTGCGCGTGAAGGACCCACCAGAGACGCGGCTTGAATCAAGATTGGTATATATAATTATATTATATATTCTTTTTATTTAATTATTGCAACCGATATTGTAATATGATATTTCCTACGAACAAGGAGAGTCTCGTTATTATATATTTTGTTATTATATTTTACAAAAGGTGAACCTAATTCCTACAATTTGTTGATACGATTTAGTAACGATTTAACCATAAAGAAACATGCTGATTTGCATTTTCAGCCAACTTCAAACGGCTGTAAACTGATCATTATAACTCGAAAAACTGATTTTATGGACTCTAAATTATGTATTTTCAAAAAACAGATCAAATGGCACTGGAATCGTATTTTTTCGAGGTCGTTTACTATTTTTAAAGAACTATTTTTGGACAGCAGCTCAAGCTGCGATTTTACTCCTGAAAAAGTGTGTTGCATTCGGAGTCATAACTTAAAAACTGAGTAGAATCAGCTCATGGAATTTTTACTGTAGTTGGTCACTGTTGTCGCCGTAATTCTCCCACTGGAATTCCGTCAATTAGACTTACGATTAATTTTTAGTGAATTATTCTGTAGACTGCAGTCAGAAAGTGACGAATCTGATTGCAGTCCGGTAAATGAATTTCTTTAAAATATTGGTAATGAACTGGACCCCGAAATTTTTACACTATAAAATTTGGATCGTATATGACATTTTGCAAAAATTTGGGAATTTTTGGAGAAGGTTAACTATTTTATTAAAATGCTCGAAAACAGTCCAATTTTGATGAATAAAGCTGAAATGACATAAGTAGTATATTGCATGTCTGATTGTCGGGTTGGTTATGTGAGAACAATCTACGGGATGTATGTAAAAGAAAATGATATGCTATTAAGCATGGACACCTCCATTTACAAAGGAGACTATGGCGAAACTTTCTGAAAATCCTAACACTTAGTAAATATTTTCTAGACAAATGTTTACTAGTGTGTTCTAAACTATGCTTTTCATATAAACCTCGCCATAATTTTTGTAACAAAATACAAGATACATAACTCGGGTGCAAAGTGCAAAATACAAGAAACTTATATTTATTTTTGAGAAAATAATATAAGTAAGACACTTAGTTAAAAATATGAATTATTTTTAACACAAGAAAATATATACATAAAAGACAGTGACTTGAACTTGTACGATACAGGTCTAGTGACTAACGTTAAGAAAACACGTATAGGTCACGACGTTAATTAAGCAAATCCGGTGAAGTTTACGACGCAAGGAACGCAAAGTTGTGAGTTCATGCTCCCCCTTTTCTTTTAACTGTTTTCAGTTTTATAACTTCGGGGGTGAAGTACATGTTACAAATACGACAATATTTATAAATTGTATGATACAAAAACAAGAGGCACGCTTGGTGATAACTAGTACCAAGTATGATGTGTTTGAGAAATGATACGAGAAATCGTGTCACGAATAGGGTACCATAAGCACCATTAATCGTGTACATACTTAGACCGCAGAACAAAAGGTTAGATCTAATGGGTTCAGGGCAGCCCCACTCTTGGTCATCACTAGAACCGAGTAGTGTTTTTGTGTCTCAGTCGTGAATCGACTACTAGAAAAATGCCTATGGTTTGGTGACTTCTTATGTCGTGTCACATGTTAATGGCTTTGCAACCCATTAACACTTGATACATACAGAAATACTGAATTTATACATGAGTACGTGGTGTACACAAAAGACTTGATTTATACAGAATACAAATTATGTTTTCATACAAAGTATACTAACGTGAAATACAAAAATTGCATGAATTCACACCAACATTATGTTGACATTTTTCCAAAATCACATGTATTTCAGGTAACTAGTGGATGTGCGTGCGGTTTTACTCATGCTCTTGGATGTCGCTTTTGTTTATCTTTGAATAAAGTTGTAAACTTATCAGACAAAATGCTGTCTTGTGATGTAAACACTTAAACCATGTTTTTGGTTATGTAATGTTTGGCATTTTGAAGTTATTTTATGAGCATGTAGTATGTTTACCTTTCGTATGCAATGAGAACCTTTCATGATCACACCTCGTGCTTCCGCTGCAGAAAGGGGTGTGACACCAAAGACATGCTAGACCCCCAGATCTTCCTTGAGAATTCTCCACTGCTAATTTATACTCCGCTCTACCCCAGAATTGATTGAACATAAACGACTCTGCATCTTGTAATTTAGTATCCTGAATGGCAATAAAGTGAATCCCATGGCTAGTTTTTAGACTCCAAATCCAATCTGATTTACGGCTGTTCCTCACCCCCTTAAGTTTATAGAAAGACAATTCATCTGGAACCGTTTGTGACACCTTCATCAGCGATTAGCGCTTCAGTCTCTGGTATGAAACCATTAAGATCTACACCAATAAGAGACCCAACCCTAACTGTTTCTTCCACCTCATCATTGAAATCTTTCTGTGGGTTAACCTCGGGTGAGCCGTCATCCCCTCCATCATCGACAATACGAACCCCTTGCTCCGATCTTACCTGCGGATTATCAAAAGAATCAGGACAATCATCTTGCTCAGTGCCGACCACATCTATGTTACCGTCCTTATCCCGAATAGCAGTGTTCAGATCTATTGGGTCAATAGAGGATCTATTATGCTGATTAAACAGTCTTTGAGTGGGCCCCTGAGTAGATCCAATCGAAGGTGGGCTTCGGACCTCCCTATTTCTTTTTCCTAAGTTTGGAATCTGGATTGGGCCATTATCATTCATAACTTCATTGGGCCTAGAATTAAAATCCCCAGAATTTTCGATAATAGGCCCACCACTAGAAACGTTTTTTGGAATCCTCTGTTTGTCTGTTAGTGCATCATTAATTGCTTCTTCATGCGCCGCCCCAACCATATTCCCATGCAGATTATCCGACTTCCAACTAGCATTATCTGATGAAAACGTTTGATCTCCCACTGACTCATGATGACCCGCCGACTGTTCAACATCCACCGGCTGATCAGTCCCCACCGGCTCATTTTCCGACCGGCCAGTCTTCCAGGCATCCTCATGTCGGCATTCATGGTTATCCTCGTTCCGACGGATCTCACCTTCTTCTAGATTCTCCATGTCTACTGACCCCTCATCTGAGTCCGACTCCATTTCCGATTCTGATTTCTGAGAACCCAACAATGATGAAACATCAATATCCGACATCCATTTCTGTGTTAATTCCGACACCCAGGTGACGATTGTTCTTGTAACACCCGTCTAATTAATTAAAGGTTTTCCGTATAAATTACGAAAACCAACATGAGATTATAAATAATTACTGTCGATTAAAACGGGTGACTTAAAAACTTTTACAACTTAAAGTAATACTGTTTAACAACTACAAAAATTCCGTTTAAAATGACTACGAAACAACGTGCGGAAGCTTTAATCTCGTGTGTTCGGTTCTTGTACGCTGCTTGATCTTCATCCGGGTACTCACGACATTCACCTAAAATCAAAACCAACTCAAAAGTTAGTTTTGATAGTCATGTAACAGGGTTAGACGAGCTTGGAGTTCAGAATAAACGAAATACGAAAATTTTAAAGTTTCTGTCACTGGCTTACGGACCGTAAGCCTGGACCCTTACGGTCCGTAAGTGTGTCTCGCGGGTCGCGGCAGGATTAGAGAATCCTGTCGCGTGGCGCGGGAAATCTACTTTTCCAGCAGCTTCACAGCTGTGTCCTGCATTTTTCAGCAACAACGGTTTTTACGGAAATGGCCATAACTTCTTCGTTATTGAACCGTTTTACGCGATTCTTTTTCCTACGCGACCGTAATTTAATTCTCCATCATATGGAGTTAAAATACAACATCCTACATAATAAAATTTCAAACTTTTAACTATTCGGCTTATTACCCTTTCTACCAAATTTTGACCCGTTCATGATTCCATCAACAAACATGGTTACTTGATCTTTAAACTTATGAAATTCATAGTTTCAATGTGTCCTATCTTGTTAATCTCAAATCACAGGTTTCTTACATAATGAAAACCCGTTTACGCTTAAATGCTTGTTTTGACCCGTTAAGGGTATTTATGTACTTTTAAGCTTAATTTACGCTCGTCCCTTGTATGCAACATAAGTCCACCCATTTATATTGAATAGTCTTCCGCCACAATTATAATTGTGGTGGATTTATCGTACTTAAATACTTATTCCAAATTTTATCCCTCGGATATGTCATTTTACGGCAAGACGCATTTTAAGGCGTTTAACCCTAGAAAATTTATTCCTACAACTTTTATGCGCATCCGAGGGTTGAATGGTCATAATATAAGTTTCTAAACAACCTCTAAGGGTCGTTTGCCCGGTTGACCCATCAAGGGCTTTTTGGTCGATTTTAGTCCTTCTTTTTGTAACGAAGGACTTTCACTAATAGTTGACCAAAATATCACTTCTAACTACATCCTTATATTTGCGTACCTGACTCGGGTCAACAAATAGACCCGATTTATACCTCGCTTTTATTATCACATATTCTATGGCGACACAATTGTCCGAATCGCTAATCGCTCCTGTTAACACAAAGCTTGACAACCACATTAGTCGATATTGTCAAATGGTGTTATTACACCATTTGACCCGTTTGGCCTATAAGACCAAGCATTTTCATAAGTAGCAAAACATGGTTAATAATTACCAATTTGTTCATCCGACCCATTTCGGATTTTTGCCACTAGACCTCTTTTTCTCTTAAACTCTTTTCTTATACTTTTACCCATTCGGCTTACGCCACGGGTGCCCATTTTTAACTACAATTTGCTTTAGTCGATACTTGACTAAATTTCTATTTTACTCATTTTCCCGTTATTAGTTGCATTTTAAAATGATCTTAACGCAAACTCCTTAGTTATAGTCATTACATGACTAAATTACCGTTTCGCCTCTTTTCACCATGACCCATGGTTTTTATCATTTATGTTTGTTCCGACTCATGTTAATAGCGTCGGAACCCTTAATTCGGATATTACACTAATCGCATTTGTAGTTTACAAAATAATGCATATTCTACAAAAAGGATGTAAGCGTCGCTTACCTTGCATCCGGTTATGCTCTTTTTCCCGTACACGAACCGTTTGACCCGTTCCTTGCCCAAGTCTCCTTCTAGCTTGTCAAGAGTCAAACTATCATCATGATTCGTAAGACGGTTAGATTAGTCATCATTATTATGACTATTTCGTCCTACGGATTGTATGTCGAAACTACTTTTCGACTTCAATGTTGGTTTATTTGACTTTCGATAGTCAACTAACTTCAATCATATTATACACACAATAAGTTCAATCAACATTACGTTTAGAACCCATATTATTCCGTATTACACGTAGTTAGTCGAGTTAGCCAATTACGCGTTTCTTTCATAATTTCATTATGTCAACATTCATTCGGGCATTTTAACAAACACCTAATGTGCATAATATTACTTATTTACTAACTAGTTCATAACTAGTTATCTTTACCAAGATTTGCATCAACACATTCAAACCTCTAAGTCTAGTGTTCATGAACTACATCAAGAACTTATATCATAACCTCAATATTCATCAATCTTACATTCTAATATGAGTGTTCATCATATTAACATAAAACCCACTTAACTTTTCAATGGATCATTATGAATTTCATAGATTATCCAACAATCTAACATGTTATTGACTAGGGTTTACTCCTAGACATCATATTACTTCAAGATTCACTCATGCATGACACAATCAAGCTCAATTTCAGTTTCTTACAAATAACCTAGAATTTAAGATGGATCAAAACATCACAATTTTACAAACCTTGTGATCCTTTCAACTAGGTGTTCACGAATTTGTGCTTGAAATTCGATTTGGAGCTGATTTGAACCCTTAATTTGATCAAGTTTGGCATGCACTAGGGCTTGGTGGGGAGCTTGTGTCGCCCCTGTGTTCTTGTTCGACCAGACACCCCTAAAGTGGGTGTTTGGTTTGTTTTAATTCTTGTTTTTAATAAAACAAGTTTCAAGTTTAACAAGTTTGGCCCCTCCATTTTCCTTAGTTCATAATTTAAGTGTTTTAACCCACTCATAAGTCACTTTCTAACTAGGTTAGAATTATTCCTAGTTAGCTTAGTAGGTTCGGGAAGCCGTAACCCGTTTTACTTTAAGTCCCGTTAAATCGGGCCTTTTATCATCCTATTTTCTTGAAAGCTCTTATTTACTTTAAATAAATATTAGGATTATTCAATAAATTCCTAATACTTGCCGGTTTACTTTTACCACTAACGGTACTTTCCCCGTCTTTAGTATTAACGGGGTTTAATTACCAAACCCGTTTTCGGGGTGTTACAGTTCTATTATTCCACTTTATAACCACAGCCTCCTCAATCTTCGATGGAAGAGAGGATACAACCATCACCGAACCACCCGAATTATCATCCTCCTGCCACGAGAAAGACGATTTTTGTACAACTTCTCCAAACATACCACCAATATTATCGAAAAGAGTATAATCTCGAATCATGAACGGGACGCCAGTAATACTAAGATTAACCAGTCTACTGTATGGGATGTCTTCACCATTCCATAATACCAACTTAGAAAACACAGTATTGAAGAAACCTTCGTGTAACTCCATACAAAGTTTCGCGTACTCCTTGTCTCTAAACGTTAGTAAATACGTCACTCCACCAACAAAGGACAAACCAACTTCATTCATACCTTCATCTTCGATCCTCTGTCTCATCTTGTTAACTGTCATAACTTCCTTGGCATATCCCAGAACCGATCTTCCAACACAATGAAGAGGATATAAAGGCCCTTTACCCCCCACCGTGATTACTTTTGCCCCATTATTAACTCCTCCTGTATTACCTTTCAACAGATCAGCAAACGTCCTCCCGTTCTGAGTGTATGACTTGGCAGACGATCCTTGATTAGGCACCTGATTTTTCATAGGAGGGATACCATCATTACATTTATCAGCATCATAATTAATATTTTCTTGTTGTCCATTCTTCGGTCTCCAGACATTCCGACCCAACACATCCGGAGCATAATTAATCTTCTTATGATCTTTATCATATTTTGCCAACGAGACCGAAACTTTCATATCAAACATTATCACTGAATTCATCGATACCAATGTCTCTTTCATATTCTCCACCCCAACGTAACGAACAAAACCAAAGCACCTACCCCTCGAATCTCTTTTCCGAGCAACGTAAACATCCGAAACGAAACCATACGGCCTAAACGCCCGCCAAAGCACATTCCTGGTTACTTTGTTGGAGAGATTCTGCACAAGGAAGGTCCACTCGATACCATCTCCCCTTCCTCTGGAGTTTTTCCGATACTGCACATTAGACCATGGACCACCGTCGTCCGGCTCTCCCCCTCCGTCATTCATCATGAGCCTTTATGAAACCACAGGAAGCCCAAACGGCGAATGGAGGATACAAGAACCCTGATAGGATACACGGTTAGACCAAGATGGATCCTATGATCCGATCGATTAAACCACATACACTATCCTGATTCAGGTAAACATCGTCGAGCGCACTTAGCGAATACCGGGCGGCGATGAGAGAGAGAGAGAGAGAGAAAAGGAACTTTTTATTTTTATGATAGAACTGGATAGAAAGTTTTTAATTACCTTTTTTTATAACCTTGAGGAGGTGGAGTATGGACTAAAAAAGTAAAACGAAAAAGAAAACTCTTTTATACGCTTTTGTTGAAGAACAACATTTTTTTTTCTTACCCATGTCACAAATTTTAAGTTTTCATTGGGCTCGACAGTACATATGTGTGTTCATGTATGTATTCTTATGGTTAAAGAATCTTTTATTCTTATACAGTAGTGGGATCCAGAAACTTCTTTCAGTGGGTTCGTTTTGATAGGTTCTCACTATTTTTTCCAAATCATATAAAATTCTTACTAATTTTTTCCAAACCGAGTAAATTCATTTGAACCCAAAAAACAGGGCTAGATCTGCCACTCTTCTTATATACATGGGACAAAAAGCTAATTAAAACCAGTTTGTTAATTACCATTGTTAATCTCATGTGCATATAATATTTGGGGACATATTGATGGCACACTGTAAGAAACCATCATTAGAGCCACAAATCATCTGAAAGCATGTCTTTCAACTTCGTACTTAATATATCGTCAAACACATTAAATTACCATTGTTAATCTCAAGTGTATATCATTAGAGCCACAACAACAACATATAAAACTAACCACATTAGTCATTTAAACAAGCAGTGGCGGATCTAGGATTCCGACCAAGCGGTAACGTTTTATCAAATAAGCGGTAACGAAATCGAAAAAACGTCAAATTTTTCCAAAATTTACACTAAAAACGTCAAAATTTTTCCGGCCAAGCGGTAGCGGATGCCACCCCTTGGCCCATGGTAGATCCGCCCCTGTAAACAAGAACTGAGAAACAACGTTAACCATGAGGATTGAGTCCAACCAAAAAAAAACTATAAAAACGAAATTCAAGATCTTAAACAAACCACATGGACCATTTTTATAATTTACTCTAATAATTTACTTTTCTTCTTCTTAAAGTATTTCTTAACATAATATTACACTTTAGAATTCAGAATGTTACACTCATTGTGAACATTATACCAAAATAAAAAATAAAAAAAAAATAAAAAGATTAAAAATTTTGCTCGATAATGGATGTACCCTAATGACTGACGAGATCGATAATTAGCAGTAAAACCACATAATATACTATATACTTGAATTTTTTTTTTATATTATTTTTACCCTATTACTTGTTTTCACGCGTTAAACTTCTTAGCATCATATAAGATAATCTGACTTATCGTAGTTCAAGAACATTAACCCTTTGAATGAGCTAATAATCAAAATACATATTTTAGTATTTCCTTTAAACCTTCAGAAAATATTTCAAACAAGAAACACATCACTTAAAATATGAAAATATGTACAAAAAGCCACAACCTTTAACTAGGGTTCTATAAAAGTCACTTGCTTCATTGTTTTGGAAAAGTTTTGGCATTTATATCATTAAAATTAAAATTATTATTTTTATTATTATTATTATTATTATTATTATTATTATTACTATTATTATTATTATTATTATTATTATTAAAAATTGTTCCGCCGGGTAAACCCAAACAGACGCCTCCAAAGTAGGGGCGACAATTCTTGACACGACCCGTTAATCCGACCCAAACTCGACACGAAAAAAACAGGTTTGGGTCGACTAACACGACCAGTTTAAAAAGGGGGTCGGGTTCGGGTTGATCCGTATTAAAAACGGGTCGGGTTTAGGTTGACCCGTATAAAAACGGGTTGACCCATTAACCCGTTTAACAATTTAGATAAAAAAATCTTTTATATTTTTGTTTTTGTTTTTTCGATTTCTATTTTACATAGTTAGTTATAATAATGTTAATTTTGACACATCAACATTAAACATGTTATCGATAACCCACTTAAAACCGAACAAATCGTTTATAAATCGTCAACTTATATCACTCATTTAAAAATATGGGTTAAGCGGGTCGGGTTCGGGTTGACCTGAATTAATATGGGTCAGGTTATGGTTGAAATCTTTGACCCGAATAATAATATGGGTCAGGTTCGGATTGAACATTTCAACCCACCAACAAACCAACCCGTCAACCCGCCAACCCATCAATCCGACACGATTGCCACCCCTGCTCCAAAGCATACCAAAATATTTTTAACTTTAACTTGGTGGAGTTTACACCATTCTTCTTGATTATAAACTGATCGAACATAATGGACGAATCAGGGATCAGCTACATAACAAATCTATTTGAACTGTCTTCATTTATATCGTCTTGTTATCTCGTACTAGTTGTACTGACGAATCTAACCAAGTGGTTGGACCAACTTTCACAATTTTCTAAGGGAAAATTACGAAAATAGTCATTGACCACCATGACTTTCAAAAATAGCCACCTCATGCATCCTTGGAGCGGCACATCATGCGCGGGATGTGTCCTTTAAGTACGGGATGCGTCTTTGGAGCGAAACCCAATAAAAAACGGACACGTGGACACGGGAAGACATTCGTCGTAAAAGAAGGGGCGAAAGTTGTCCAAAACGCCCTTGAATGATAAACTGGACAAACGGACCTTAAGGGTAGTTTGAAAATAAGTTTTATGATTGAGTAAATTCTTTTGATAAGTGTAAAAGTGAAAGGTATTAGCCTTTTTGGTCTAATGCCTCTTAACGAGTCCTTTTCGTAAATTGTCAAACCAAAGGGGTAAAATTTGGAATATATGATTTTACTATAACAAATCCCCCACAAATATAGTTGTGGTGGAAGATAAAATAAGTCTTAGTGTGGAAATAGGAGGTGAGAAAGAAGGAGCGAGATTTAAGTTTAAATGCTTAAATTCTCTTAACAGGTCAAAATGAATTATGTGCATAACTTCGGTAATGGCTACGTAATTCATAAAAGTTATGAACCCGAGTTAAAGATTTTGGGTCCAATATGAAGGCTTATGTTTTACGAATAATTAGAAATAAGTTTGAAGTAAAACGGATAAAAATTGAAGAAGTTATGTGTCACACCCTGACTTTTGCGGAAGCGTATGCGTGTGACTCGATTGGTTATCATTGCATTCAATTATAATAAACAACTATATGATCAAAACGATGTTCATCCATTCATAAAATTCAAAACATTACAAACGCCAGTCATTTAAGTTTTAAACAACACAACCTTTGATTAAGTTATAAACCAACAAAAGTAGATGACATCTAAACTTGAAGTTTACTTCCTGAAACAACACCAGCGCCCAAGATCCAACTTGTTTCCTGAAATACATGTAATTTTGAAAACATCAACAAAAGTTGAGCGAGTTCATGCGTTTTGTATGAGTACTGATAAACTTGTAAACATTTGAGAGACTCCTTTGAAAACATGTATGAAAAGCGTCTATGAACAGATCAAATTAATGTTTTGCAAGGACATTAATATATGTGAAGACATAGGGAGTACTCAAAATGAGTAGCTTTTATCTTTTTCGAATCTCCTCGACTGTGTCGAATTCCCCTCGACTATGTCAAATTCACCTTGACTGTGTCAAATTCCCTTGACCGTATCAAATCACCTTGATTGTGTCAAATCACCCTTGACCGTTGTCGAATCACCTCGACTGGGACACTAAAGCACTCTAAGTGGTCACATAAGGACCATGAGTGGGGCTCGGCCATACCCGTTAGATCTAACATTTGTCCATATTTCTTTTGAGTGTTATCGGCATTTCAGTTTCAATCTATGCTCACATGATCTAATAGTTCATTACATAGCCAAATCATACCATTTGAACATCCGTAACATGTATTCCACCCCCGAGAGTTATAAATTCGAAAACAGTAAAAGAAAAGGGGGACATGAACTCACAAGTTTACGTCCTGCTATCTCGTATGCTCAAGGTCCTCATATGAGTCGTACAACTACCTACACATGTGCCATGTTTTATTAGACGCTTAGGTCGTGTTACGACTCTTTGTCTTTGTTGTTCATTATGACTTGTTTTGGAAATCTTTGTGTACTCTGAGTTACATCATTGATGTATATTATAATATTCCAAAGTATATAATTATTTGTTAAAATAATAAATATTTTAACTTAAATTATATTTATTAAATTTTGGAATATTAGTTAAAATAATATATTTTAACTTACCACATATCGTATTTGTACATGTATAACTTTCCCCAAGGATGGGTGTATTCATACTCGTGTTCTTAAACTTGTGTATTTTGCCAAGTATTGGTGGCGTATTCCGGTGTGTATTCGTACGTACGAGAATACATATTTCTTGTATCTATTAAGTATTCATATACTTAATTTTTGTATTTACATTTTCCGGAATCTTATTATTTTTAACCAATAAAAATCACCAATTTGTATTCTTAAAATATATATAAATATTTTAAGAAACTTGTATAGAAAATTATTTATATTTCTTCCTTGGCAAAAATATTTATATTTTCATATAAACCTCAAAAATAATATATTTTCTAGATTAACTTAGAAAATATATATAAATCCATTTTTCTTCCCAAAAATAATATATTCTGAATTGTTTAAGAAAATATATATTTTCTCCAAAAATATTATATTTTCTAATAATTCAAGAAAACGTATATTCTTCCTTACTAAAAAAATATAATATTTTCTTTTTGTCAAAAATATGATATGTTTTTGTAATGTTTATAAAAATCATATTTTCGTTTTCTTGGTTTCCAAAATACCGTTTACCAAAATATACTTATGACTTTAATTCCGGAATATTTATGTAAGTTATCTTCCTTGTTCGGTTCCTCCAATATTTTGGGTATAATTTGTATATTTATTTCTTGGAATTTTTGGTAACATTTAGTATTGTATTTCTTGGTATTTTGGTGAGTTAAATTATTTCAAGCCCTAAAATAATATAACTAATACACATAATATACAAATAATCACACACATGGTGATATCTAAATATATATTCTCCTAAATACATATTTAGTCACTTTTATTATCAAAAACTAACCTCCAATATTTTGTAATTTTTGTAACAAAAATTATGGCAAACTTTATATGAAAAATCATGGTTAAAATATACTTGAAAATATTTTAAGTGTTAAATTTCTAGAAAATTTTTGCCATAGTTTCCCCTTAAAAATGGAGGTTTCCATGCTTTCAAAGCATATCATTTTCTTTTATAAATCATCACAATCAACAATAATCCAAACAATACTTACCAAATGCCATAAATCAAGCATTAATCACTACTTCGTGAACTTGAAAATTTATAAAAATTTGTAGTAACTTATTAGTGTATTTAGTAAGCTTAGTTACCCTCTAAAGTGTGGTTATTTATTTAAAAATATCATTCTTGAAGAACTTAGATCTTCACAACTTGTAAAGTGATTTTCTAAAAATATTTCTTCTTGAATTTTTCTTGTTAAATGTATATTTCTACACTTAATTAACCACTAAAACCATGGTTAGTTTCTTTAAAATCATGATCATGTAAATCTTGTAATAAACTTTGGTTTCTTGAAAATATTATCTTTGAAATCATTAATTTTCAAGACTTGTAACGTGTATCAACAATCATCATACTCATAAACAACTTCATTTTCAAGCTCATGTTTACCATAAAGGATGATCATTTTGATTTCTCACAAGATTCATCCTCTAACTTGCTAGATCATGTGTTTAATCACAATCTAGCAATCTTCTTATGATGATCAACATCACATTCACAAGAAATCAACAATCAAGATTCATACATACACTAAAACAACATAGATTCTTATGTTTTTAAGCTTTATGTTAGTGTTCATGCTTATGTTTCTTCATGATCTTTATGTTTAACAACTTACATAATCTATTAACCATCAAAATGAGATGTAAGAACAAGTTATAAGAGGCTTACTACTAGCACAAGGGCTAGGGAAGAACTCAAGATGAAGAAAATGATAAACAAGGTGGTTAAAAGAAAATGGTCAAGGTCCTTCAATCTCCAAGGCCTCCAAGCTTCCTAACTTAGCTTCTTACACCTCTAGATCACCTTGGAATGATTGAGTTTGGGTTGAAAATGGAAGTGTGGTGTGTGTGTGTGATAGAGCCATGGACATGGTGGAAGGATGGAGAGTTTTTGTTAGTTGAAGAAGATGAAATGAATTGGAGGATGGACTTGTGGTTAAATAAGATGTTCTTCCAACATTTAATTGTTTAGTGGGTAATATGTTTCTAAAGCACTTAGCAAATCACATAAACAATTCAAGAAAATAAAGGTGGTGGGGACCACCTTGGTGACCGTAAGTGGGGGGGGGGGTCTAGAGTTAATTTGTAATGATAGTTAGGTTATATAGTTGAAATCCAAGTGATTTAGTCATGTGTTTAGTTATTAGGATGTTATATAGTGTGTTATGATGTTCGGGGATCATAACTAGCCCGGAAATGGTAAAACAATGCTTCTAGTGAAAATTTGGTGTTTCGGGTAGTGTCCGGTTGTTCGGTTGGTTACCGGTTCGTTAAAGTGCTAAATCGCGTAATTTAGTGTGCTTTATGTTGTATTTTATGACAATTTCAGTTCCCGACACCTAGGAAGGTATTCAGGACCATTAAATCATAATTCTGCATTATATTTAATTGTTAAAATGCTGAAAATTGCTGAATTTGTATATTTTCTGCAAAATTCTGCAGTTTTAGTGTGTTTCTGGCACTTTCCGGCACCTAAGTTATCACTAGGAAGGCAGTTTTGTAATCCCTACTTTCCTACACACTATTCTAGTGTAACACTTGGTTCCGGGGCTCATCCTGTGTCTTAATTTCATGCCTGCCTTAGTACTGAACTCCTGTTAGTACTTCTAGTTTGTCTGATAATTGTGCTAACTTTGTTCTATGCATTAAGTAAACCACACTGTGTTGCATGTAATAAAGATAAACAATCTTGCAACATGAAATGCCTTTGTATGTATATGACAATAATCAGAAATTCATTCGTCTAGTTAATTCATTCATACACCGTCATTAAAGCACATATTACTGTTTATTATTGTACGGAACACATGGAGAAATGCCAGTTGTCACATTCTCCCCCCGTTAAAAGAATTCCGTCCCGAAATTCATGCTACGCATAGATTGCAGGGGAGTTGTGAAATGGATATGAATACTTAGGCTTGATTTGGCCTTCATGTTCCCAAGTAAATCCTGGCCATGATGTGAATTCCAACGAACTTCCACAATTCAATTACGACTTCCCCGTGTTTTATGGACTTCCAGTCCGCAACCTTAACGGTTCCTTAATAAATTGGAGTTTGTCGTTGACGTGAATCTTGTTTGCGGGAATAACGACTGTTTCTTGAGTCAGACTCATCTTAAGATTAGACACGTGAAACGTGTCGTGAATACTGTTAAGTTTCTGGAAGTTTCGGCTTGTAAGCAATGGTTCCGATCCTTTCCATGATCTCGAAAGGTCTAATATACCGTGGGTTCCACTTTCCACGTTTTTCCAAATCATACCACGCCTTTCCAGGGCGAGACTTTCAACAAAACCATATTTCCAAACTCAGATTCTAACGGTTTCTGCCGCTTGTCGGCGCAGCTTCTCTGCATACCATGTGCTCGGCTTGATACGATCACGTATCTGAACGATCTTGTCTGTAGTTTTCCTGAACCAATTCGAGGCCAATAAACCGTTTATCTCCGGTCTCCGTTCAACACAACGGGGACCGACATTTACGTCCGTATAAGGCTTCACACGTGGCAGCCTAAACGACGGTGTGATAAATATTATTGTAGGAAAACTCCACTAAGGGCAAGTGAGTATTCGAATATTTCATCAAAGTTCATCACACAAGCATGCAACATGCCCACCAAATTAGGTATCGTGCGTTTACTCTGGCCGTTCGTCTAAGGGTGAAATGCAGTACTAAGATTCAACCGTCACCCATACACCTTCTGAAACGTCTGCCATATCATTGGCACAAAACGACCATCTCGGTCGGACAAGATAGAAACAGGCACTCCATAACGCGCCACAACCTTTCTAAGATAAATCTCTGCTAATTTCCTTGTGGTGTCCTCCTCACTGATCGGTAGGATATGTGCAGCCTGGTGAGTTGATCAATAGTCACCCAAATCATATCGTGACCTTTTTGGGTTCTTGGTAGCTTGTAATGAAATCCATTAAGGTTCGTTCCCACTTCCACATGGGAATCTCAGGCTGTTGCAGCAGCCCTGATGGTTTCTGGTATTCTGTCTTAACTTCGACACAAGTAAGACAGTTACCCACATATGTAGCTATATCAGCTTCCATCTTGGGCCATCCATACTAATCCTTCAAGTCTTGGTACATCTTGTCGGATCTAGGACGGATCGAGTACCTTGACCTAATAGCCTTGTCCCAAAATAAGCGTACGTAAATTGTCGCGAAACGGAACTCAAGGTCGTTCCATGAAGTATAATGTTCCGTTTACCTTAGGCAATGCTCGAACTCCCATTCCACGTTATGCTTCAGCTTGTAGGTTCTCTGGTTTGAGCGCCTTTTGCTCAGCTTCACGAATCCGAGTAGCGGAATTCGCCTGTATGGTCATCTCTAAGCCTCGCACCCTTAGAGGCTTTGCGCGTTCCTTGCGGCTCAAGGCGTCTGCTACAACGCTCGCCTTGTTCAGGTGATACTTAATCTCACAGTCGTAATCATTCAGTAGCTCATTCCATCTAGTTATCTCATGTTTAAGTCCTTCTGATCAACGGTGTGCTGTAAACCCTTGTGATCAGTAAAGATCGTGCAACGTTTTCCTATACAAGTAATGACGCCAAATCTTCAACGCGCAATTACTGCCCTAGTTAAAGGTCTCTTCTCATGATCCTTTAATCAACGTGACGCGTACGCGATGACTTGGTCTCGTTGCATCAACACGCAATCGAGACCTTGTCGAGAAGCGTCACGAGAACCGCAATTTTATTGGTACTGTCAGGTGAAGACAAGATAGGTATCGTCTGGGTTAGGGTTGTTAGCTGTTGTGCAATCCTTAAAAAGTTTTCTAGGAGTCGTCTGATACAGCCTACAATCCCCAAAAATTCTTAGTTGTGTCTTAGGGACTCCTTAGTTCTTGATTGCAGGGTCGGCATGAATCTCATTCTTATTCACCACGTGTCCTAAGAATCTTACCTCGCGAGTCCAAAGTTCGCACTTCGACATCCTAGCACATAACTGTTCTTTCTCTAAGAGTCCCAAGATGAATTGCAGATGTTGCTCATGACCTTCCTTGGTCCTTGAGCACACAAGAATGTAGTCAATAAATATAATCACAATCTTATCCAGGTACGGCTTACACACCTGATTCATGAGGTCCATGAATACTTCCGGTGCATTTGTTAAGCCAAATGGCATGACAAGGAATCTTGTAATGCTCAAAGTGAGTCCCAAAGGTCGTTTTAGGGATACTTTCTTCTTGTATTCGCAGTTGAGGACACCCTGACCTCAAGTCGATCTTCGAGTAGTAACTAGAACCTTGTAATTGGTTGAACAAGTCATCAATCCTTGGCAAAGGATACCGGTCCTTGATATCCAATTCTCTGAAGTTGATGCAAAACGGAAACTGCCAACTTTCTTCTTAACGAATAGTACTGGAGCTTCCCAAGGTGTGAAGCTTGGTCTGATGAATCCTTCGTTCTAGCAGTTCTTGTAGTTGAGTCGTTAGTCCTTGTATCTCGAACGAAGCTGTTCGGTAAGGCGTCATCCGTCGCCGGTGCCGCTCCTGGCAGTAGGTTTATCCTAAACTCCTCTTGTTGCTGTGGAGGTAACCCTGGCAAGTCTTCAGGAAAGGCTTCTGGAAATTCCTCCACCACGGGGATGTCTTTAGGCTTTGGATTCTTGGTCTCCTTAATGACAACATGAACAAGGGAGGCTATGCAACCTATCCGGAGGCGCTTCTGTGTCTCTATGACCAATGTGAGACGTCACAAATCCAACGCCTTATGGGGCCTAGTGCTCTCGCATCTTTTGCAAGAAGGTTGTGTATTATAAGTGTCTCATCATTCGCAAGAGGGATGCGAATGATTTTCCTTATTTCGAACAACTTCAGCTCTATCCTTGGATATCCAATCCAAGCTGACTACAATATCATGACTTCCCAAGTCAACGGTAATAGAAGGTTTCCACTCTCTAAGTTCCAAAATACAATCTTTAATCACCTCATCCGCTTTAACTAACCTTCTATTTGCCAATCCTAAAGAACACGGGGTGTATATCCTAATTGAAACTAGGCCAAGCAGGGTCTTAATTCCTAAAGTCGGCGCCAGTATCAATCAAAATGGATGCATAGTGTTGGTTAATAGGGAACGTACCCGTAATCGCATCTGGATCCTGGCGTGCTTCACGAGCTCTGATCGTGAAGACTCTTCATCGCTTGGTTTTTCCTAGGGCAATCTTTCCTAAAGTGCCCCACGTCCCCACACTTGAAGCAACCTAGAACTCTACCATTTTCGTTTCCGTCTTGGTTGCCGTCATCATTTCCTCCTTGTTTGGGATAGTTCGCCCAACAGGCGTCCTTGCTGTGTCCTTCTTTTCCACACCTATCATACTTAGGCCTCAGACATCGACCTTCATGGTGAAACTTGCATTCCTCGCATCTCGGCTTAGTCCCCAAATAAAATTTACCACCGGCCTTATTAGTGGCTCCATATGCTTTCATGCCACGAGGCGGGTTCACCTCCCTTCTTTTGTTTGCTTTAGAGCTTTTATAACTGACTTGGGTGCCTATCTTTAGGTTCGAAGACTTTCTTTTGTTATTGCCTGAAGACTCCACATGAGTTTCTTTCTTGTTTGTCTCAGATCCCGAAAACTTTCCCATATGAAGAGCTTCTTCAGTAAGTGTGACACTCAAATCGATAGCCTCTGTGATGGTTGGAGGCTTCGAGGCAGTAACCATGCTCAGGATTTGAGGTGCAAGTCCCCAAATGAATCGATCAATCCTCTTGAATTCAGGCTCGACTAAGTAGGGAACAACCCTAGACAAGTCGTGAAAGCGTTGGATGTACTCAGTAATCTTCGGCCCATCCATTTTCAAATTCCAGAACTCAGTCTCAAGCTTCTGGATTTTGGCCCTGGCGCAGTATTTCTTCCGCATCAACTCCTTGAGCTCGTCCCAGCTCAGTGCATAAGCAGTAGCTTCACCAAGGGTCTGAACCTGAAGGTTCCACCAGGAGAGTGCGCCATCCAAAAACAACCCTGAGATATAGGTAACTTGTCACACCCCAACCGATGGCGGAATTATCGGGGCGTGGCACTAGGCGAATCAGATTGCTCAAGAGAATCCATAACAACTATGTTGCTATAATATTTAATACACTCGCTATCCCATACTAACAAATAATACAATCACATAAGTTATCACAGATTTCCTGTCCTCTCGAACAATACAAATCCGACGACCTAGATTTTAGTTGAGTTTCTAGACTTCCTAGCTTGATTTGAAATAGTCTGTGATCTAACCTGCAACATACGTTAAAATATTTGTCAATACAAAAGTATTGGCGAGTATACAGGTTTGATACGTATAGCGTAATAGATAAAAAGTGTAGCGAATTTCCATATGCAAGAACGTAACACACGACATATATACTCATAAAGCTGATACTACCAACTAAGTCCTCGATGCTCGAATATGCGATGGCAAACTAGACCCCGTCGGGCGCAATAGTACTATACTAGTCATGGTGGGACGTCGCGAGTATAAGCCCTAGCACATATGCAACTAGCATCACGTATATCTATGCATAACAGTTATTTACTAGTGATAATTCGATTGACTGAATAATTCGTTTGATAAGTTCGATTTGCTAGAAACGTATGTTACACCCAAAATACGATTAAAAAGGGTTCAAGTATACACACAGTGCGTATTTAGCGGGAATACAACTTGATTGGGTCGGTTGTGAGTACGTCTGCGTTATTCATTGAAGAATAGGGCAAACGATGCACGGTTAAACGAGAATAGTATCGAAAAATCAGTTATTTGGTCGGATGGTGCTCATCCGTCCGGATGACATGTTATCCGTCCGGATTGACATGTTATCCGTCCGGAATGGCATGTGATCCGTCCGGATTGACATGTGATCCGTCCGGATTGACATGTGATCCGTCCGGATGGCATGTGATCCGTGCGAATGACACGTCTGTTTCGCATTCTGAACACTGTTTTTGAGTGTTTATCGGAAGGAATACGTGCGGAGTTGCCGGGGCAGTGTAATTTCGCACTAACACTTGAAATTCCATCAGTTCCGACCCGCTCTAACGGTCGGGAATCACCCCGTTCCATCAGATCTGGCCGTTCTTGACGGTTTCTCAGGGTTAGCTCGAAATCGCACAGTTCCTTGGTTGAATACATAGATTTAGGTGAGATTCGTTATGTGGAAATCACCCAGATCTGAGTCGTTTATGGTGGAATGAGGTCACAACTTGAAGTTCATATGAACTCTTGGTGACTTTACTCCAAAACACCTCAAATCAACAGATTTCACGGTTAGAATTTGAGTTTTAAAAGATAGAATGATGTAGAATTGAGTGTAGATCACAGAAGTACAAGTTTTTAGGTTGAAATCTTACCGGAATCGCGAGAAATTGAGAGAAAGGGGCCTGAAGCGTGTTTGGTCGAGTGGGAGCTGTCACATCACTGTTTGAGTGATGTGACATGCTATTTATAGGCGAAATGGGAGCTGAAGGGTGTTTTGGTCCGGATGGCCCATCCGTCCGGATGGCCACTCCGATGCGATGGATTTCTCCGTTTTTGAGCGTTGCGATCGATTTTGAAATGCGATATTTTTATATTATTAAAATATATACCTATAGATATCACTAGGGGTCGTATTTACGTATCCATAATCCACAATTTCGATAATTACAGCCGGTTTTTGTTTCGAGTATGCGATTATTAGCGACGTTTCACGGCCACCAAGGAGGGTAGTATAGGTCCTTTCTTGATGTCATCGTGAACGTTATTGCGTGTTGTGCCACAAAGACTGACGGGGTACCATTCACTCGCACTGTCATCATCGTCACGACGACTGGAGCTATAGCACTCACCCGAGAGTCCTTGTTAGCGTTAGTTGTTTACGTTCGACACGTCACGGCTACTGAGGAGGGTAGAATAGGTCCTCACTCAATGCCTCCGTGCGTGTTAGTGTTTGCGATGTGTTGTAGTGATAATGTATAGCGAAAATATGCGATTTATCCTTCGAATAGCGATGTATGCGATATAGTTACATTATGATCCGAATCTCCGGTGCTAGGCGTAACGAGTTTATCGAGCAGTAACAATGCACAAAAGTGCGGGTTGTTACAGTCTCCCCTACTTTAGGAAATTTCGTCCCGAAATTAATCCAATAGGTAGACTTTTGAGAGTTGATCCTGTATAAGGAGCGATACCGCGAGTGATTTGACCGAGAGTTGACGAGCGAGAGTGCTTTGAATAAAAGAGATCTATTGCGATAGCGAGAAGCGACGTAATGACCAAAGGAGCATCCCACGAGTTGGCGTTCCAAGAGTACCTCGAGTCGCGAAGAATTTGTAAGTTCGACGCGATTGAAATTTTTAGAGAACTTTGAAAGGTTTCTCATAACGTAGGGTTAACTGAGTCGATTGTTAACCAACGTTGCAAGAAAGTTTAGGTTTTAAACATTTTAAGGAATTTGAAAATGAAAACTGAGGTTACGAAAACTCTCCTACGTCATGGGTTCGGCTGAACTCGATGTCGAACCAATGTCTCAGGAAAGTATTGTTTTTGATATTTCAAAAGGTTTTAGAGAAAAATTGGACTCATGAAAGCTCCCCTTGGGCATGGAGTTAAGCTGATTTGATGTTACCTCCACATTGTGGGGAATTTCACTTGTCCTATGGTTTTTAATAGAAATTTTATAAAAATCAGTTTTAACCGTTTGAAAAGACATTTTAGCATCGGGCCCCACTTGGCACCTTCCCACGGAGTCCGTTAATATGATTAAAACATTTATATATAGGAAGTACCAGCGGCGTATCCACCCTGTTTCTCTCATATTACTTTCGTTTCGTGAGGCGATGACATGTGTGCCGATACGACACGGATAGAATTGTGCTTACTCGGCCTAATCGATAGAAAGTTAGACCGAGTGTAAGTTATAATCGAATAGGTTAATCCGGCGAGTTGAGTTGCGAATGTAACTGTAGCAGTGTGAGCGAGTAGCCTGATGACACGAAACGCTTATGTGTCGCGTCTGGATGGGCGTCGAGCGATAGACGATAAACGATTAGCGCGATGTCGATTAGATTCCACATTGAACCCGCATGGCACGTTTCCACGAGAGTTTGCTAACATGGTGAAACACCACGCTTAACCAGGCTAGTTTTGCCTCGTGAGGCAATGTCATGCGTGTTATTATCACATAGGTTGTACCAAACGAGTGAATAAGCGGTAGATTATACACGATACGCGATAAACGATTAGGCGATTTAACGAATAATACACCACACTAGCAATGATGGCGATGATAATCGAATTACAATAAGCGGCAGTTGTTGCGTTGCAAGCGATGGAGGTATACGCGATTTATGCGGTTCGATTCGATTGATTTACACCACAGAGGTTAACTGACATCAGACCCCACATGACCTTTTTCCACGAAAGCCCGCCGATATGACTAAAACACCTTGCTTTAATCATATGAGCTTCATCTCGTGAAGCGAGGTCATATGTGCTAACTTAACACAAACACCACAGATAGCGGTAGGCGACAGCGATAGCTTGATACACAGTAAGCGATATAGATTCACACAATAAGCGATGAGGGTTCTCATAACAAGCGATAGAGATTGCGAGATACACATGATAAGCGATTACGATTAGCCGAGTTTCGTTTCGGATAAGCTTAACGTTACGTTGCGTCGCATCATGGCTATTGAGGGGGTAGAATAGGTCCTCTCTCAACAATACCGTGAGCGTTTATTTACTTGATTGAGATTCGTTGCAACAGACTTACGACCAGTCTTGCGTCGATGCAATTGTCCTGCGAGGTAGACTCCCCAGAGTCCATCGATGAGGCGATTGCACTGCGTTTGCAGACTTACGACAAGTCTCGGGATGATACGGTTTGTTACGCCTTGCGATTGAGTGTAGTGTGTTGAAAATAATCACAATAGTATAATAGGTCTAGTAACGTTTAACTCCACGTGGCACTTTCTTCGCGGAATTTCGGTAGTATGATAAGCACAACTTGCTTGACCCCTACTACTTCGATCCCGTGCTTTGGTGTCATACTTCGTCGTAACGCTTGTGGCACCTTAGAATTTACTACGATCTCCGTGCACTGACCCCAAATAATCCCGTGTGCACCCGTGATTAGTCGTTCCTTACACGTTTATCGTACCTCATTCTAAGAGTGTAGTGAGGGTAAAACACATTATTTCGTGATATAGTATATAGTATGTGTGTGACTCTATTCTAAGTGCGACGGCTTGAGTGCGAAAGAGAACACGGAACGAGAGTTAATGCTACGCATAGCAGCAATCATCGAGTAATAGAGTAGGTTCAAAACTTAGAAATTTACGTTAAAAATCATATCATTACAACTTTATCCTACGCTTGCTAGATGTTTGATGTTGAAGGCTTTTGTTGGAGCTGTTGTTGTTGTACTTAAGTTCGCGGTTCGGTGCGGCATTTGCGAGTGAAGTGACCATAACGGTTGCAGTCACTGCAATAGCGACAGTCAGCCCCAACTGGATGATAATAGGTGCATGAGTAACACTGAGGATGAGCTCCAGTGTAAGCTCGTTTTGGAAACACCGGAACTGTTTGAAGAGGTTTCGGTCGTAGCAGTTCGGTTGTTGATGAACTCGGGCTTGAAGTCTTTCGTTTGCGGCTGGGTTTGTCGGTGTCATGCGAAGAGGTGTCGTCGTTGGAGGATTCGTCTGAGGACTCACTTGCAAATCTTTGAT
The DNA here is from genome assembly GCA_030545235.1 of Helianthus tuberosus. Lineage (NCBI taxonomy): Eukaryota > Viridiplantae > Streptophyta > Magnoliopsida > Asterales > Asteraceae > Helianthus > Helianthus tuberosus. The sequence goes on along the minus strand of CM060367.1, from coordinate 76,897,608 downwards.
CGAGTCGTTGGAAGAATCGTCGGCAAAGTCATTTGAAGAATCGCAGGTAGATCCGTCAGAGGAATCGTTAGCAAATTTGTCCGAATGATCGTCGGCAGATTCATCAGAAGACTCGTTGTTAGGATCCTCTGAAGGATTAATGTCGATCGCCTGATAAGCTTGCTTGACAGGATTTTTGGAGAAAAATCCTTCCATGAGCCGTTTGTTGTTGATTTCTGCGGCTAGGCGGTAGGTTTCTTCGATAGTAGCAGGTCTTGCAGCTTCGACAAAATCACCCACACACTCAGGCAAGCCGCGAATGTACTTCGCGATGGCCTTCCCTGGAATGTTGACTTGACTTGGGCAGATTGTGCTAAGTTGTTTGAACCTTGTGGTGTAGTCAGCGTTGTCACCTCCGACATGCTTGATTTCCCAAAATTCGTTTTCTAGTTTCTGGATTTCGTAAGGGGGACAGTACTCCTTCTTCATGAGCTTCTTCAGCTCATCCCAAGAGAGAGCGTAAGTTGCGGAGATTCCACGTTTGTTACGTTCGGCGGTCCACCAGTCGAGTGCTCGTGATTGAAATACTCCGGTAGCGCAAGTAGTACGGAAACTATCGGGACACCCACTTTGACGAAGGGTAACTTCGATAGAATCGAACCACTGGAGTAGTTGAGAAACACCTCCTTCACCCGTGAAGACCATCGGGTCACAAGCTCTGAAGTGTTTGTAGAGAAATGTAGATTGCGGCTCTTCTGTCTTAGCATCTTCCGAAGCTCGAGAGTTGATAAGAGAGTGCACTCGTGTGGGAATTTGAGGAATGACTTTGACCACTTCCCTGGTCACAAGTGAAGCAATCCTCTTTTCGCCCCTTCGTTTGGCTCGTCTCTTTGCTAACATTCTCGAAGTAGAGTTGTTGGAAGGCATCTAGACAGGAAGAGACTTGGAATGAGATTCGATCATAATGATTTTTGAGTTTTGCGATGCGATTGAGTGTGTTCAAAACTTGACGCGATAGTGTAGTAGTAATGCGAATCACATAGGAGCCACATAGGAGACACGAAATTTCCTAAGTTCTCACACAATGACTTGTTTGTTTATACGTACATATATACATATTTATATAACTGTAATTTGTAATCATACACATACAGGTCGATTTAGAATAAGCGAGGACACGTTGCGGTAAGAAAAGCGAGAGCGAAGGCGATAGATTATGCATTAGTTTTGTTGCGAACATTCGGGTTTCGTTTTAGATTGCGATGGTTGTGCGAATTGTGCGTTTATAAAGCAGGGAGTGAAAATCGTTAAATCGAGAAATCAACAAAGTGTAAAGTTTCAAAATACACAAACGTAAATAAATTCCAACCATTCGTAAAATTGGCGGTTCATATGATAGAGTGCCTTGGGTGTTTTAGGCGTCGACTAACCAAGGTAGCCCAACTATACTTAACAAGTTCGTGCACGCGCGTTAACCTGGAAGACTCCATGCTTCCACTGGGATGCAGCTCGTGGCATTCGTCTTCCTAGTCATCACGTGGCCCGAGTTATCACGATAGTCGAGTCCTTGGTGAGAGCTTTTTGAAAACTAATTTAGAGAGTGGAACGTCTTATTAAGGTACGGGTTTCACCCCTGACTTAACAGTTCCGTTCCTAATTGTGGTTATGCCCTTCGAATAAATTCGTGAGTTCCACTAGATATGAGAATGGAGACTTTCGTCGAGATGTGGACGTCACTCCTAACTCGATGAAAGGTTCTCGTGCTTAGAAAAAATTGCACTGAGTGAGCGATCTTATCGAGAGTTCTCGGTTTTCACACCTGGTCTCGACAGGATCACTCGGTTTCTTTATGCGAGCATTTTTTTTTTTGAAAACACGTGTATTGTGTCAGCCTTAGGAAAGGCTAAGTAGCATTTCAGCCTTAGGAAAGGCTCCTTCGCGTGATGCTGTAGTATGCGGTGTTCACGCAAAGTTGTATCTTTTAGCAATTTCGATTGAGAGTATCAAGTAAGCCCGGTACAAACCCCACTGGGTTCGTACGAGTCGGCCTGTTGGTACTTAGACTATAGACTAGGTCAATTTCTAAGACGTCGTCCAGGACTAGGTCGAGTCTGACCTAATTCCCTATAGTTATGGCTCTGATACCAATCTGTCACACCCCAACCGATGGCGGAATCATCGGGGCGTGGCACTAGGCAAATCAGATTGCTCAAGAGAATCCATAATAACTATGTTGCAATAATATTTAATACATTCGTTATCCCATACTAACAAATAATACAATCACATAAGTTATCACAGATTTCCTGTCCTCTCGAACAATACAAATCCGACGACCTAGATTTTAGTTGAGTTTCTAGACTTCCTAGCTTGATTTGAAATAGTCTGCGATCTAACCTGCAACATACGTTAAAATATTTGTCAATACAAAAGTATTGGCGAGTATACAGGTTTGATACGTATAGCGTAATAGATAAAAAGTGTAGCGAATTTCCATATGCAAGAACGTAACACACGACATATATACTCACAAAGCTGATACTACCAGCTAAGTCCTCGATGCTCGAATATGCGATGGCAAACTAGACCCCGTCGGGCGCAACAGTACTATACTAGTCATGGTGGGACGTCGCGAGTATAAGCCCTAGCACATATGCAACTAGCATCACGTATATCTATGCATAACAGTTATTCACTAGTGATAATTCGATTGACTGAATAATTCGTTTGATAAGTTCGATTTGCTAGAAACGTATGTTACACCCAAAATACGATTAAAAAGGGTTCAAGTATACTCACAGTGCGTATTTAGCGGGAATACAACTTGATTGGCAGTGGCGGACCCAGGATTTTTTTAATGGGGGTGCGGAATTTTTTTTTAAAATCTTAGGCGTCTAGATATATACATAAAAAACCGGTTCGGGTCGGGTCATTTAATAATGAAAAAATAATGGAATCAATAATAAATAATGAAACACAACTTTAACATTTAATAATGAAATCAACTAATCAAGTTCAAGCCTTTAAAAAAAAAAAACTAATCAAGTTCAAGTGTTCAACCCAATAAATCAACAGCAACCTTTTTTTAATATTTAATCAACAATCCGTGAATCCACTATCTAACTTTTTTAATATTTAAAGTAAACAAGTTGTTGAACCCAATAAATGGCAATTTGCCGACTGCCTTAATTGTACAACAGCAACCTTATCAACAAGACAACAACCCTATCAAAAACCTTATCAAAAGTTCAAAACTCTTGAAGAATAAAATCAAAGATTCGTACCTGGTCGGCTAGTCTGCAGGTTGAATGGCTGATCGATCGAAGCCTGTCTGCAGGTTGAATGGTTGATCTTCTGTTTCTTGGTCGCTGCAGCAAAGGGAGGGCGGGAGAGATGAAAGGGCGATTGACTTTATTTGGGTAATTGGGTTATGTTTTGTTAATTGATTTAGTTATTTGGGTTGGGTTTTACCATAAACTTATTCAATTGGGCTTGATGTTGGGTTATAGGAATACAAGTTTTATTGTGGGCTAACTTGTTTACAACTTTTTTATATAAATTCTAACATTTTTTTCTAAGGGGTGCGGTCAGAATTTTCCAAGGGGTGCGGTCGAAATTTTTCAAGGGGTGCGGTCGGGATTTTTCGGGAAAATTAACACTAATTTTTTTTTTCATGGGGTGCGGCCGCCCACCCACGGGCTTATGTAGGTCCGCCCCTGTGGGTCGGTTACGAGTACGTCTGCGTTATTCATTGAAGAATAGGGCAAACGATGCACGGTTAAGCGAGAATAGTATCGAAAAGTCAGTTATTTGGTCGGATGGTGCTCATCCGTCCGGATAACATGTTATCCATCCGGATTGACATGTTATCCGTCCGGATTGACATGTTATCCGTCCGGATTGGCATGTGATCCGTCCGGATGGCATGTGATCCGTGCGGATGACACGTCTGTTTCGCATTCTGAACACTGTTTTTGAGTGTTTTTCGGAAGGAATACGTGCGGAGTTGCCGGGGCAGTGTAATTTCGCACTAACACTTGAAATTCCATCAGTTCCGACCCGTTCTAACGGTCGGGAATCACCCCGTTCCATCAGATCTGGCCGTTCTTGACGGTTTCTCAGGGTTAGCTCGAAATCGCACAGTTCCTTGGTTGAATACATAGATTTAGGTGAGATTCGTTATGTGGAAATCACCCAGATCTGAGTCGTTTATGGTGGAATGAGGTTACAACTTGAAGTTCATATGAACTCTGGGTGACATTACTCCAAAACACCTCAAATCAACAGATTTCACGGTTAGAATTTGAGTTTTAAAAGATAGAATGATGTAGAATTGAGTGTAGATCACAGAAGTACAAGTTTTTAGGTTGAAATCTTACCGGAATCACGAGAAATTGAGAGAAAGGGGCCTGAAGCGTGTTTGGTCGAGTGGGAGCTGTCACATCACTGTTTGAGTGATGTGACATGCTATTTATAGGCGAAATGGGAGCTGAAGGGTGTTTTGGTCCGGATGGCAATTCGTCAGGATGGCCCATCCGTCCGGATGGCTATCCGTCCGGATGGCCACTCCGACGCGATGGATTTCTCCGTTTTTGAGCGTTGCGATGGATTTTGAAGTGCGAGCTTTTTATATTATTAAAATATATACCTATAGATATCACTAGGGGTCGTATTTACGTATCCATAATCCACAATTTCGATAATTACAGCCGGTTTTCGTTTCGAGTATGCGATTATTAGCGACGTTTCACGACCATTAAGGAGGGTAGTATAGGTCCTTTCTTGATGTCATCGTGAACGTTATTGCGTGTTGTGCCACAAAGACTGACGGGGTACCATTCACTCGCACTGTCATCATTGTCACAACGACTGCAGCTATAGCACTCACCCGAGAGTTCTTGTTAGCGTTAGTTGTTTACGTTCGACGCGTCACGGCCACTGAGGAGGGTAGAATAGGTCCTCACTCAATGCCTCCGTGCGTGTTAGTGTTTGCGATGTGTTGTAGTGATAATGTATAGCGAAAATATGCGATTTATCCTTCGAATAGCGATGTATGCGATATAGTTACATTATGATTCGAATCTCCGGTGCTAGGCGTACCGAGTTTATCGAGCAGTAACAACGCACAAAAGTGCGGGTTGTTACATAACTCTCTCCTCGGGCGAACATTTACTCATTCTCAGAACAGAGTCAGTCTTTTCTGCCCAATAGACAAAAGGAACGGCACCTCTTGTGCCATCAAAATAAAATGGTTTGCAGTCTAGGAACTGTTTATAGGTGCAGCCAGTTGGAAGGTTACTTCCGGGAGTGCCACCGCTGTGTTTAGAGCGGAGGGCTTCATGCTGCACTATCGCTTGGGAAATGCGCTCATTGAGTTCGGCCTCAGTTCTTGGTAATGTACTGGTGTATGTGTCACATCTGGGTGGCATTCCTTCTGGCAAAAAGGTATGGGGTAGGTTAGACAACATTCCATAATTTTCTATGAGGTATATATCACCACAAGCAAACATGTAATCTCCTAATATCACATGCATGTATAATCAACAATGTATAAGTAAGAAAACAACCACTGAGATTTCATATATGTTTGAAAACTTGACTTATTGTTTGTATTAGGGAAAAAAATGAACTCGAGGTTACATCACCTCGGTCATACAAGTTCCATAATATGAAAGTAGTAGTTATTTTCCTTCTACATTGGTTTTCTTAGGTCTTTAGCTTCCCAAAGACGGGTATACTTCCCAAGGGATGGGGGTTGTACATATAGAGGTGATAGAGAGTGTAACGTCATTGAATCTTTCCTAAGTGTTAGCCATCTTCACTTGCTTAGATATCGGTTCCTAAACGACTCGTACGGGTAGAAGTATCAGACACGAAGTAGGTAAAGATAGGTTTCCTACTTTGTAAAGTGCTATAGCAATTGTCTAGGTATTGTTCTACTAGATGAAGGTGTGAACACTTAGAAAGTTTTGGATGGGTGGTGATCATTAGCTTGACCCGCAAAGTCCACCAGGATTTCCAAGCACTACAATTCGTTATTACGTGGGCCCCCGTAATAATAAATTGCCTTGCATGGTCACCCTGATTTTCCCTCATTCAAAGCAGATGGTCAGCCAGAGAGGGGACACTACTGTCCTTACACCTCCGACATAGAAAGGACCATTGCGGTGGTCCACGCGCTAACATCCGTTATCGTTGCGCGTGAATAGGCACGATGCTTAGATGTAATAGGAATAAGGAGACTTCCTAGTAGTTGGAGGGGCACCTTCAAGATGAGTACCTCATCTTACTAGTCTGGACAAGAGCGTCTTCAATCTCGTTTCGCATAAGCCACAGGGACCTTGTCCCACTGATAAGGGTGTTGTCCAAGGTTTCCTCCTCCGCCTCGCCGTCACTACCGTAGTCAGGCACCTTCACATTCGAGAGGAAAGAATGGCCATCTTCTACGGGAACAAGCTCAGGATCTCGTTTGGTAATTACTCCAGCCATGAGCTTCGCAATAAACGCAAGGTCGATGGTCTCATCGTGCGAGTCAAGAACAATGATAGGATTTGGAGTCGTAGGTATCTCGTTCATGTCTATAATTATTCCGTACACTTATACGCATATATATTAATGAATAAATATGTTACTTAGTATAAACAGGCAAATAAACGCATCATGTCACATATAACTCTCGTTTGTCCTTTCGGGGGGGGGGGTCATTTTGTCTTTGGCAAGTCTATCTCACGTAGACTATGCCTTAATTGGCACTTAAATTTGGGGTATTCTCCTCCCTACTAATGTCCTTGCTTTGAAAAATGTTGACCCTTGGATCTTGGCGCTTTCGTAAATGCAATGAAAAACCTTTTTGTAAAAAAAAATAAATGTTTTCGTGAGAGAGTCCTAGTGATTGTAGTCTAGACTCGAGAAGGAATCCTAGTTCACTACAATCGAAGCTCTGATACCAAACTGTCACACCCTGACTTTGGTGGAAGCGTATGCATGTGACTTGATTGGTTATCATTGCATTCAATTATAATAAACAACTATATGATCAAAACGATGTTCATCCATTCATAAAATTCAAAACATTCCAAACGCCAGTCATTTAAGTTTTAAACAACACAACCTTTGATTAAGTTACAAACCAACAAAAGTAGATGACATCTAAACTTGAAGTTTACTTCCCGAAACAACACCAGCGCCCAAGATCTAACGTGTTTCCTGAAATACATGTAATTTTGAAAACATCAACAAAAGTTGAGCGAGTTCATGCGTTTTGTATGAGTACTGATAAACTTGTAAACATTTGAGAGACTCCTTTGAAAACATGTATGAAAAGCATCTATGAACAGATCAAATTAATGTTTTTCAAGGACATTAATATATCTGAAGACATAGGGAGTACTCAATATGAGTAGACTTTTATCTTTGTCGAATCTCCTCGACTGTGTCGAATTCCCCTCGACTGTGTCAAATTCACCTTGACTGTGTCAAATTCCCTTGACCGTATCAAATCACCTTGACTGTGTCAAATCACCGTTGACCGTTGTCGAATCACCTCGACTGGGACACTAAAGCACTCTAAGTGGTCACATAAGGACCATGAGTGGGGCTCGGCCGTACCTGTTAGATATAACCTTTGTCCATATTTCTTATGAGTGTTATCGGCATTTCAATTTCAATCTATGCTCACATGATCTAATAGTTCATTACATAGCCAAATCATACCATTTGAACATCTGTAACATGTATTCCACCCCCGAGAGTTATAAATCTAAAAACAGTAAAAGAAAAGGGGGACATGAACTCACAAGTTTGCGTCCTGCTATCTCGTATGCTCAAGGTCCTCCTATGAGTCGTACAACTACCTACACACGTGCCATGTTTTATTAGACGCTTAGGTCGTGTAACGACTCTTTGTCTTTGTTGTTCATTATGACTTGTTTTGTAAATCTTGGTGTACTCTGAGTTACATCATTGATGTATATTATAATATTCCAAGGTATATAATTATTTGTTAAAATAATAAATATTTTAACTTAAATTATATTTATTAAATTTTGGAATATTAGTTAAAATAATATATTTTAACTTGCCACATATCGTATTTGTACATGTATAACTTTCCCCAAGGATGGGTGTATTCATACTCGTGTTCTTAAACTTGTGTATTTTGCCAAGTATTGGTGGCGTATTCCGGTGTGTATTCATACGTACGAGAATACATATTTCTTGTATTTATTAAGTATTCACATACTTAATTTTTGTATTTACATTTTCCGGAATCTTATTATTTTTAACCAATAAAAATCACAAATTTGTATTCTTAAAATATATATAAATATTTTAAGAAACTTGTATAGAAAATTATTTATATTTCTTCCTTGGCAAAAATATTTATATTTTCATATAAACCTCAAAAATAATATATTTTCAAGATTAACTTAGAAAATATATATAAATCCATTTTTCTTCCCAAAAATAATATATTCTGAATTATTTCAGAAAATATATATTTTCTCCAAAAATATTATATTTTCTAATAATTCAAGAAAACGTATATTCGTCCTTACTAAAAAAATAATATATTTTCTTTTTGTCAAAAATATGATATATTTTTTTGTAATGTTTATAAAAATCATATTCTCGTTTTCTTGGTTTCCAAAATACCGTTTACCAAAATATACTTATGACTTTAATTCCGGAATATTTATGTAAGTTATATTCCTTGTTCGGTTCCTCCAATATTTTGGGTAAAATTTGTATATTTATTTCTTGGAATTTTTGGTAACATTTAGTATTGTATTTCTTGGTATTTTGGTGAGTTATATTATTTCAAGCCCTAAAATAATATAACTAATACACATAATATACAAATAATCACACACATGGTGATATCTAAATATATATTCTCCTAAATACATATTTAGTCATTTTTATTATCAAAAACCAACCTCCAATATTTTGTAATTTTTGTAACAAAAATTATGGCAAACTTTATATGAAAAATCATGGTTAAAATATACTTGAAAATATTTGTTTAAAAATATTTTAAGTGTTTAATTTCTAGAAAAAATTTGCCATAGTTTTCCCTTAAAAATGGAAGTTTCCATGCTTTCAAAGCATATCATTTTCTTTTATAAATCATCACAATCAACAATAATCCAAACAATGCTTACCAAGTGCCATAAATCAAGCATTAATCACTACTTCATGAACTTGAAAATTTATAAAAATTTGTAGTAACTTACTAGTGTATTTAGTAAGCTTAGTTACCCTCTAAAGTGTGGTTATTTATTTAAAAATATCATTCTTGAAGAACTTAGATCTTCACAACTTGTAAAGTGATTTTCTAAAAATATTTCTTCTTGAATTTTTCTTGTTAAATATATATTTCTAATTAACCACTAAAAACATGGTTAGTTTCTTTAAAAATCATGATCTTGTAAATCTTGTAATAAACTTTGGTTTCTTGAAAATATTATCTTTGAAATCATTTATTTTCAAGACGTGTAACATGTATCAACAATCATCGTACTCATAAACAACTTCATTTTCAAGCTCATGTATAACATAAATGATGATCATTTTGATTTCTCACAAGATTCATCCTCTAACTTGCTAGATCATGTGTTTAATCACAATCTGGCAAGCTTCTGATGATGATCAACATCATATTCACAAGAAATCAACAATCAAGATTCATACATACACTAAAACAACATAGATTCTTATGTTTTTAAGCTTTATGTTAGTGTTCATGTTTATGTTTCTTCATGATCTTTATGTTTAACAACTTACATAATCTATTAACCATCAAAATGAGAAGTAAGAACAAGTTATAAGAGGCTTACTACTAGCACAAGGGCTAGGGAAGAACTCAAGATGAAGAAAATGATAAACAAGGTGGTTAACAATCTCCAAGGCCTCTAAGCTTCCTAACTTAGCTTCTTACACCTCTAGATCACCTTGGAATGATTGAGTTTGGGTTGAAAATGGAAGTGTGGTGTGTGTGATGGAGCCGTGGATATGGTGGAAGGATGGAGAGTTTTTGTGAGTTGAAGAAGATGAAATGAATTGGAGGTTGGACTTGTGGTTAAATAAGATGCTCTTCCAACATTTAAATGTTTAGTCGGTAATATGTTTCTAAAGCACTTAGCAAATCACATAAACAATTCAGGAAAATCAAGGTGGTGGGGACCACCTTGGTGACCGTAAGTGGGGGGAGGGGAGTTCTAGAGTTAGTTTGTAATGATAGTTAGGTTATATAGTTGAAATCCAAGTGATTTAGTTAGGTGTTTAGTTATTAGGATGTTATATAGTGTGTTATGATGTTCGGGGATCATAACTAGCTTGGAAATGGTAAAACAATGCTTCTAGTGAAAATTTGGTGTTTCGGGCAGTGTCCGGTTGTTCGGTTGGTTACCGGTTCGTTAAAGTGCTAAATCGCGTAGTTTAGTGTGCTTTATGTTGTATTTTATGACAGTTTCAGTTCCCGACACCTAGGAAGGTATTTAGGACCATTAAATCATAATTCTGCATTATATTTAGTTGTTAAAATGTTGAAAATTGCGGAATTTGTTTATTTTCTGTAGAATTCTACAGTTTTAGTGTGTTTCTGGCACTTTCTGGCACCTAAGTTATCACTAGGAAGACAGTTTTGTAATCCCTACTTTCCTACACACTATTCTAGTGTAACACTTGGTTCCGGGGCTCATTTTGTGTCTTAATTTCATGTCTGCCTGAGTACTGAACTCTCGTCAATACTTCTAGTTTGTCTGATAATCGTGCTAACTTTGTTCTATGCATTAAGTAAACCACACTGTGTTGCATGTAATAAAGATAAACAATCTTACAACATGAAATGCCTCTGTATGTATATGACAGTAATCAGAAATTCATTCCTCTAGTTAATTCATTCATGCACAATCATTAAAGCACAGATTACTGTTTATTATTGTACGGAACACATGGAGAAATGCCAGTTGTCACATTATGAGTGTTTTTGTGAAAAATGGTAGAGTTAGGAGTATGCAGCTCCCAACTATCAATTTTCTGTGAAAAAGGGGCTGTCGTGCCCTGCAACGGGTAACACACCTTGGTGTCGCGCCCTGCCACGGGCTCTCGCGACCCGCGAGACCTGAGACAAATCCTGTCGCGCCCCGCGACAGGCTACAGAACTGGCAAAACATGTTTATTTTGATTGTTTTGTCTTACGGTCTCAATTAGACATGCTATAAACTCTATATAACTAACACATTTTATGATTTATGAAATGTAGGTATACCTTGAAGCACCGGTTGACGATCAAGCTCAATGAAGAACTGAACACGATCAAATCTAAGCTTTCGCATTACGTTTCGTCGTTACACTATTAAACGCTGATATTCTGTTGAAATGTTTTAAATTTCAAGATGTTTTATGATCGTATTTTTAAATGTATATTGTATATACACAATTTTATACGAAACTTATATGAAATTGTTATATATAAATTAAGGGTCTTACATCATCGAAGACGACATCCACCAAACAATGTTCCTTCCCTTTGCTTGATGTTGACTCAACACTTTTCCTCCATTGTGGCCTTGTCGGTGACGTCATTTAAAATGATGTTGGGAATGTTCCTTGATAACCATCCGTCCAGCTTGTGTAATTTCCCAACTCGGATGTTTTAATTTGTTTTTTAGAATGACTACTTGTTAGGCCTTGAAGACCCATCAACGAAATTGGCACCCATTTAGAATGGGATCTCACAATCTCTCATGCCGATAAGTGGGGGAAAAGTTTTATTGTTGTACTTTTTTGTGTAGTCTTTTAGGTTCGGTTGGTTCCATCGAGTAGCTTCCCAAAATGCTCGAAAATCCGACGTTAAAACACAATTTTACTTTGTTGATTTCCAACTCTACGATCTTCGGAAATATGTAAGAAAAACTTGCATAAAGCTACCTTCTTCATCCAAGTTTGTCGGCTTGTCCTATTTGATAGTTTTTTTAATCGTGGTTGATCTTCGGATTCTTCTTCAAACTCTTCTTTGGGCTTTTCTTGTCTTAGTCTTCTTGTTCTTCTTGCTCGTCACCATCCAAGTCAGTAATTTCATTACGTTTTGGTCATGGTATGGTAGGTTTTGGTAGTGGAGGGTTTGCTTTGCGATGCGTGTAACGGTCAATCATTGGTTTTTCCGGTGGCAAAATGAAATAACCCAATGCGAGTTGGGTTGGCATGTTCGGTTGGGTGTAGTATTGCGCAGATGCGACTTAGGTTGACATGTTAGGTTGAATGTAGTATTGGAAATATTGGTTTGGAAACAGATGAGTCGGAAGCGGTTCGTTTTGGCGCACAAACCTTCGTCTATAAGATTTTTCTTTGTGTCCTTTTTTACTTGAACCCTTCATTTGTTTTTTTTTTAGAGAATTTTAAGTTGTAATAGAGTAGGACAAGAGGTGTGAATAGTTTAAAATAGTTGTAAAGTTTATATAGTGTGAAAAAATATGGTTTATTTTTGTTATTTTATTTAAACTAGAATTGAGACCCGCCGCAATGCGGCGGAGATTCTTTAGTTATAACTAAGTCGACCTAGGACCCTCATGTTATGTTAAACCTGTCAAACGGGAAAAAAATAGACGATGTAAAAATGTTCACCCATACACGCACGTTGCGTCGTGTTAACTCGCAAAATTTAGAACGAAACGTAAAAACGTTAAACCAAAGACGCATGTTGTGATGTGTTAAGTCACAAAATTTAGAACCAAGCATAAAGCGGAAAATTTGCGGAAAATGAAAACTATAAAGGATCAAAGTTGAAAGTAAAAAAAGTTGTGAGGATAGATTGCAAAAGATAAAAAGTTTTGGGTTAAAAGTAAAAAAAAAAACAAATAGTTTTGGGCTAAAAGTAATTTATGAAATACTTTTGGGTGAAAAGTAAAAAAAAAATTTTTTTTTTGAAAACCCCTAAAGCCAAGGTTACGACAACCATATACATAACCATTTTTTCTTTGGAAAACCCCCAAAGCACACCCCGCGTTACGGCAGGGCGTAAAACAGTGTCAAATAGTACTAATGTCACACAACCGTGATCGACCACAAACACTGACTCGACCTAGGATCTGCGTGTTGCGACGAACCAGTCAAACATGAAAAAATAGAGGTAAAAACGTTGAACCACACAGGCACGTTGCGCCGTGTTAACTTGCAAAATTTGAAACAAAACATAAAAAAGTTGAACCACACTCATACGTTGCGTCGTATTAACTCGAAAAATTTAGAACTGTACGTAACGAAACGTAAAAACGTTAAACCAAAGACGAAAAGTATAATTGACAAAAGTTGTGAAGTTAAATTGCAAATAATGAAAAGTTTTGAGTTAAAGTTAAAAAAACAAATATTGTTGGGTTAAAATTGCAAAAGACAAAAACCTTTGGGTTAAAACAAAAAAAATCAAATTTTTTTTTTTTGAAAAATCCCCAAAACACAAGTTACAAGTGTTTATGCATGAAAAAGTTACTTATTTATATATGGAATAATGGTTAACACTCTTGTGACCATTGGGCAACACCGCAACGTCTCATTTTTCTCATCTAGCGTGTGACGGTGAACCCGGGAATGTTCCATCATGTTGTGATCACTTCATTTGCGGTGGTGTTTCACATAAGTTTGATGAATCCGTAGCAGTGGCGGCTTTGATGGTGTGTGAGGAGGACCTCCGCAGAAGGCCCGTGATTTCGAGGAGCATGCGATTTAAAAAAAAAAAATCCGATATATATATGTTATTTTTTAAAGGAATATTGGATTTTAATAATCCCAACTATTCGCGTTGGCCGCCAACAGTCTCAACTTCAAAAATAACAACCGGCAGTCTCAACTATTAACATATTGGCCTCCAATGGACCCTGACTAATAGAACCCTAACGGTGTTAAATACCGGTCGCCGGAAAAATGTTTTTGGCCGGAAAACTCATTTTTTGCTAGAAAACTCAACATTTTCGTCTCAAATCTCTTTGTAACCTTATTACGGTCCTTTAGGAACCTTTTTCTAGTAAAAGCCCTAATTATTGAAGTCACTGGAAAACTCCTTTTTTCGCCGGAAAACTTATTTTTGGCTGGAAAACTTGACATCCTCGTCCCAAATCTCTTTATAACCTCAGATCGGACCTTTAGAAACCTTTTACTGACAAAAAACGGTTTTCCGGCGACCAGAGACTAACGACGTTAAGGTTCTGTTAATTAGAGTCCATTGGTGGCCAATATGTCAATAGTTGTGACTGTCAGTAATTATTTTTTAAGTTGGGACAGTTGGCGGCCAACGACGAATAGCTAGGATTATTAAAATCCAATATTTATTTTTTAAATAGTAAACACATACCAATTCCAATATAGACTCATTTACAAATTACTTTTATTGTTTAGAATTTAACTCACTTATCATTAGGTTTATGGAGGCCAATGTTAATTTGATTTTTTTTAATAATAATAAAATATTATGAAATGACACATTTTTTCAAGCTCGAACTCACTACAAGAGTGCTCCAAGTTAGGAATGGCAATGGGCCGGGCTTGGGCCGGGTATTGGTAATCCCAGGCCCGTACCCGGTTGTAATTATTTGTCCCATACCCGGCCCGTTACCCGTCGGGTATTTTTTGGGTAATTACCCGTCGGGTATCGGGCATACCCGCGGGTATCGGGTATACCCGTTAATTTCTTAAAAATACCCGTTGGGACTAATGTGCAATTTTTAATTTGTTGTTTATATAATTTACTATTTTAACGACTATAACAAATAAAAATATGATTAATAACTTACATATCATATTCAGACCACATATACTAAACTAAATTAAAACGATTACTTAATTAAGTAATTGTATCAGGACCACATAATTACATAAAACACCCACATAATAAAGGGTGATAACTTTCATATCCGATATACATGCTCAAAAATAAGTTATATGTTCACTAAACACTTGCCATATACATATCCACATATGACTATAGAGAAGGTAATACGTACATGTACTAAGTTTATATATATGAAAATCTATAATATGATACTCTCAGGTGTTATTCGGGTAAATGGGCCGGGTATCGGGCGGGTATCACTAAATCCCATACCCGTACCCATACCCATACCCGAATTTTTTCTATTTTTAAGCCCGTATCCGGCCCATACCCATTGGGCTTCGGATATACCCGGCCCATATGTTTCGGGTTTTGGGTATACCCGTCGGGCTTGGGCTTTTTTTCCATCCCTACTCCAAGTGTGTGAATAACCTAGGTATATGAGATGGATATAGGGCTGTAAACGAACCGAACGTTCAGCGAATAGTTTGTGAACCGTTCGGCGGGAAGTTCGTTTATGTTCGTTCGATAAGCTTAACGAACGAACACGAACAAAAAATTTCGTTTGATAAGCTTAACGAACGAACACGAACAAAGGTCTCGTTCGTTCGACTGCGTTCGTGAACGTTCGGTAATATGTTCGTTTATGTCCGTTCGTGTTCGGTTTTTTATGTTTATTTTTCTAAAAGTTTTTAATGTTTTATTAATTTTTACTTTCCCCATATGTATTATTTCCCTCTCTCTGACCCTCTCCTTCTTTTCATTCATCTTATTTCCAATTGATTGAACCCAATATTATCCATCCCTCCAATCTTTAAATGGTTATATTTAACTACTTTCATTGTGTACAATGTTTAAGATTAACGGTGCTTTTTTTAAATTTCAAAATTAAAGTTCATCTGTGTTCGTTTGTGTTCGTTTGCGTTCGTGGTTAGTGTTCACGAACTGTTCGTGAACAAACAAAATTCCTTAACGAACGAACACGAACACAAACTTCTGTTCGTCATGTGTTCGCGAACAGTTCATGAACATCCAAATTTCCTTAACGAACGAACACGAACATAGCCTTATTCGTGTTCGTTCGGTTCGTTTACAACCCTAGATGGATAGATTGGTGTAATTTAGATCTTTTCTAGTTACGTTTTGAGGTTGTTGTGGTTTGGTGGCCCTTTGGTGTTGCTTGGGGTGGAATTTGTTTGAGGTTTAGTATATGTTTCATTGACGTTTCCAAAAACTAAAGTATATGTTTTGATTGAGTGGGAAAATTAAGAAGGAAAGTGCCATGTGGTGAGCTCAGAGATCTGCACATGGCTCCCCAAATTCCCAAGCTCTAAACCATTAGGGTTTTGAGTTTTCCAAGAGAATCATCAGTTGCAGAGGAAGCAACAACCACCATTCTCATTGGCACCCCATTTTTAAATCCACACACTTGATTGATTGGAAACTGTGTGTGACCTTGTCTCAGTTCATCTCATCTTTATTACCCCCAAAAGATTTCACTTTTATAATCTCAAATCACCCCCAACCCTATATTTATCTCATCCCCACCTCTCAAATCTCTTAACCCATCAAAAAATTTTTAACTTTTTTCTAAATTTTTAGCTTTTATTCCTCCCCACTTCACAAATCTTTAAACCCATCACAAAAATCTCAACTTTTTTCAAAATCTTTAGTTTCTTGAATTTCATGAGTTTGAAAAACAGAGTTGCAGATCAAATGGTGATGGATTCCTCTGTTTTTTCTCTTAAAAACCCATGGATTGTTTCTTTTCTAATCCCCATTTTCACTTTTCCTTTTTTAAATTTCACTATGTTCATCATCATCACAACTTTATTATTGTGTGGTTTTGCATATGTGTTCTTGACACACTCAAAAGTTATTCACCATGAAGATAAAGATAAAGATTCAGATCAAATTGATTCAAATCAAGAAGATAATGTTGAAATTAAAGGGTGTTTGGATGTGGGTTCACCGGAATCTTGCTCAGAAAGTGAAATAATTGATCCATTTACATGTACAACTGAAGAAGATTCCGAATTTGATGCATGGGAATATTCCGGCGAGGGTGGCCGGAGATCCGGCTGCTCCGACGGCACAATTTCCGATGAGGAGAGCTTGATAGAGATTGAACTTTTTGGTGGAAAATATGATGGGTACAACTACAAGGGGTACAAAGATGAAGAAGAACCGAAGATAAGTCGCCGGAAAAAGTCGCCGGATTCTGTTTTGTGGTGGCCGGAGATGAGTGAGGAGGAAAATATGATAGAGATTGACTTATCAGTGGGGTCAATAAAGTGCTCACGGGTTGAAAGTAAAGCATGAGTTATCAAGAGTTCATGATGATGTTTCATTGTTTTGTATTCCTTTAGGGTGTAAAAGGTTTTTTGTAATCCTAAAATGGATTAAGTGTCTTTTTAACCCAAGGAAAAAGGATTATATTTGTGAAATTAGGGTTTTTGATTATTGTCAATGTAATAACACATAATCTAGATTTGTTTATATTATGTTATGTTATATATTTTAACAATTTGGGTTTTGTTTGTTTCTCTTTACAGGAAACGCCAACGGTTCGAACATTTTCTTTTTCGAACAGGCGCCAACCAGGACCGAATGAAAGGCCAGCGGACCAAATCGGTCTTTGGTTCTAATATACTTTTTTTCTTTTGTTTGATCTAAGAAGGGAACTTCCACTATTCATTTTTCGCATGTCTAAACAGAACTTTGTGGACTTTAATAGTGCTAATATATATGTGATATGTGATATGTGACATAATATGGCCTGTGTACATGAATTTTAAAACTTGAGTCAACATATCCACTCCATCTCATGGGACAACCCACCAAACAACATCCAAACAACATCCACATTGTCTCAAGTCACAATGGACCTACGCCCCATTTGCTTAAAAGTTCTCATCAAGTTGACATAGTGCTTGATACAATCGATTGTAGTTTACTTTTTCATGACCCATTGACCCGGAAACAATCATTTCTTGGTAAGCAATCTAATACCACTAGTAAGCAATTCTATCCATTAACTTCCTCAAGTTGGTGATTTGAAAAATTATACAAACTCGTTGGTGATTCTAATGACTTCGAATTACCAAAAATGACGATTAGACTATGTGTTATGAGTGGCTTCGTGTGAGATTTCGTGAAAAAAAAAAGTGAAGCAACGTGAGCACACTTTTTTTCATCCTTCACACCACAAAGAGCGTGTTAGGGGGGGGGGGGGGGGGGTATATGGAATGTGTTATGGTTTGGATGTAATACAATGGGTCAAAAGGTCCAATTTCAGTTATAAGTGTTGGATTGAGCTCAAGGGAATGACTATAATTAAATAAGGTTAACTGAAGATGGGTTAGTGATATAGTTGGTCAGTGGAGTAAAAAGAAATGATAAATGAGTTATGTGTTATTTTGTTTAAGTTAAGGAAGTTAACAGAACTTGAAAAGGATGTACAATTGGAATGATAAAAACTCACACGAGAGACATAATATTTCCCAAGGTTTAGAATGGTATTAAATGTCTGTTTAAGTATAAAATACTGAAGTTTGAGGATAAAAATTGGCTTTTTTTTTTTAAAAGTGAACTTCATTAGAAAACGCGAGGAGACCCCAACTACAGACGAGACCCAAGCAAAAAGTGTGTTTGTGTTGTGAACTACAGACGAGACCCAAGCAAAACGTGTGTTTGTGTTGTGATTGGCTTAAGCACGGGTAAAGCACGCAAACTTAACTTGAACGGGTGTTGAATTTTTTATTCATATGACATGTGTTATGTGAATACGAGGGGACACAAGGTGTATCACTTGGTGTAAACTTGATTGAACATACACATTGAGGTCTAAGAATATCATAATGATGTTTGTAAGATTCACTTACAATAATTGACGTTAATAACTTCAGGGTAAGATGTTTGAAGACATATAATTTTCACAAAATGGTGTGAAATGTGTTGGTAATTTATATGTTATTGAGCATATTAATCACGAATTGACAACATGCATTTGGGAGTCTTTGTGTAATAATATATAGCTAATACATTTTTTAAGAACAATTTTTTACACCTAAATACCATCTAACCTTTCACTTCTAACTCTAAGGACTTGAATCCACGTCACTTTTGTGGGAGGTAAACACCATAGCACTAGACCACCAGGTCATGGGTATATACTGAATTATATATATGTGTGTATGGGTGGGTGGGCAGCATGTGTTTAACAATATTGGTGTAGTTGATGTTAATAAACCTCACAGTTTCGATTTAAAATCACACAAGGACTATAATTCAGTTGGTGAATTGAGGTATGCAAATCTTACAAAGTGATTGTAAGCTTGAGTTACACAAAATGAGAGTAATGGACCTCATGGTGATGTTTAGAAAATCTTTAATATTCTCAAATGATGGTTGATACATATAGTCATGATGCCATTACGCTTTTGGTGCAACTATGTGAGGATTACTTGATTAACACGCTATGCATTTGCATTAGTAAATACCCCTGTATATAAGTTTGGATCGTGTAATGGGTTAATTTTTCTTTTGAATATTATACTAATCTACTCTTAAATATTCTTATACCTTCATTTTGTAAGATTTGAACCCTTCATCTCTAGAATATATGAGAGATACAGGGCCGGCCCTGAGAATTCGTGTACCTTGTTCGAGCTCGAAAAAACGCGTTCTTAGGCCTTAAGGAAATATATAATATAAACTAGTTTTTTCATACAACCTAATGCCAATGAGCTATTAACTAATCTAAACCATAATAATAGTTTTGTAAGTGGGCCTATGATTGTGTTTGTATGGGTATACTCTATTAATTTTTTTAGATATACATATCGGGGATTTTTTTAAATAATATGCCCTTTGAAATATCAGTCATGGCTGGTGGTCCTCCCCACCCACTCTCAAAGCCACCCTTGGAGAGATACCTTACTACTACGCCATGTCTCTTAGCTAGGGACGTAAAATGGGTAAATTGAGAGCTGAAATGGAGTGGATAACTTTCTAATATTTTTCATTCATGTTCTAGAATACTAGACATACTTTGCTATTTATAGCATTACAAGATAAATAACTAACCCACTAATATACCCACAAACTAGAAAATTAGAAACAATGGAAATAACAAATGCATGAAAGAAACTAACGGAGTAATGGCTTCGAGGTTCCTGGTCCATGAAAGAAATTAATGGGCTATGTGGGCTACATGCATGAAGGCGTGGGGGGTATTATTACGTGGTACGTATCAACATGTATGGGCTATACTTATTAACTTATTATTGTATGTATTTACCTAGCAATTATTTACCGGATGGTTGGACGAAAGGGACTGAACGAGGCTTAGAAATTTGGCTCGATTCATGTTTTGGATAAGCCCAAACTCATGATTTTTATGTGATAAAAAATTGTTCCCAATTTTTATGTGACAGGTTGTAAATTTCATGTTTAATTGATTTAATACAGAGTTAAGTGCCATTTACGTTTAGGCCGTTTGTCCACTATTGTTTTTTCGGGTCAAATATTAAAATTGTATCATTTTTCTCCCGGACATTCCCAAAACAACCACCACCCATAATTGTCACACCCCAACCGATGGCGGAATCATCGGGGCATGACACTGAGCGAAACAGATTGTCCAGAAGCTTCCATAACAATTATCAATACTATTCAATTTAAATAATACGTCCCATACCGTATCTCAAACAGCAAAATAATTATTACAGACAAAAATCCAGGCAAATATTTTGTTCCGACAACTCAGATTTAAATAGACAGCAATTGTTTATCTGCTTCTAGAGACCCTTAGTTTGACCACTACAGACAACTATTTGTTGGGCTCTAAAGCTTTATTCTAGCTTCAAATTCCTACCAAGTGTGCGTCCAAAGCACCTGTCACATACGTTAAAATAATGTCAATACATAAAATGTAAAGGTGAGCATACAAGTTTGATAATAGCATATAGAGTTCGAATTCGTTTACGCATAACCAGCACGTACACATAGTGAAATGAAGCACGTTAGTTATCGACATAGATCCATCGATACCAATGACTGCGGGTTGACTGCCCGAGGAAGTTCGCAATACATGATTACCACCGTAATCCATGCAAGTAATGGTCCTTAACAACCCCCGTGTGAACGGGTGCTGAGTCCAAACTATAGTACTATCGTTGCTAAGGCAGGTAGACAGCATTCCATGTGTAAACATAACAAACAAGCATTCATAAGCCACGTATAACATGCATTAACGGTTAGCGTTCAAATAGTATTGAGTAGTGTGATTGTTGTAGTTTGAATATTTGTAACGTATGTAACACCCAAAAGTGCGTAAAGCAAAAAGGGATCGAGTATACTCACAGCGATTAATGGATTGAAGGGAGCGCTTAGCGAGTAGGGTTAGCCTGAATAGATTCGATAGCATAACGATAAGTGACGTTTTACGCGTCAAATGGTGCAAAGTGCAAATGGGTCGGATAGTGGTTCGATCGGATGGTAATCCGATCGGACAGTAATCCGTGCGGATAACAATCCGTTCGGGTGGTCATCCGGTCAGACAGCTCGTCCGGTCGGATGACAATTCGAGTGGATTGTTTCTTCCTATGAGGAGAATGTGTTTGTGTATGATGGCTTGTCTTTTGAAGTTTTCGTTGTAGTATTTTGAATGCATTGAAGTATCTCTATCCATCAAGTCGGTCGATCGGATGACTAGTCGTGCGGATGGCAATCCGTTCGGATGGTCATCCGATCAGACAGTGGTCCGGTCGGACGGAGACTTAGTGATGAGGTTACTTACTGAAGGCAAGTTCACAACAGAAGCGTCATTCGATCGGATGGCAACCCTGTTATTGAACATGTTGAAAATTGTTTAAGTCTTTAAAGTCTTAGTATCTCATGATCCGAAGAGTAATCCAGTCAGATAGTCGTCCAATCGGATTGCAATTCATTCGATACTCAAACTTCAGATAAGGTTGTTCAAGTGTGGGTCCCAAGTGTGATCCGTTCGGATGACAATCCGTTCGGATAACCTATCCGTTCGGACAACAGTCTGATCGGACAGCATTCCGTTCCGATTGTTCCTTTGTCTTACACTTGGTGGTTTTTGGTCGTTTGTCGTTTTATCGAGATGTTGTGATAACGTGTTAACCAATAGGACTCCGTTTCGACCTAAGTGACCAGACCGACCAGGAATCACCCTAGTTCGGCCGGTTACCGGCTCAGGGCGGTTGTTCTTGTTTAACCCGGAATCGGTGGTCTCGTGAGTAGAATCCAGACCTTGGACTAGTACAACACTATGGATGAGCAGGAGACTAGAACCGGGTCCGATTCTATCGGTTTTGAGGTTAATGAGTGTAAAAGAGTTGAAAGAAAGTTAGAAACCATCTTTCAATCATTTTTCACCATTCTTGTGTCAAGATCTTTACAAGATCTTTGTATGTTTGCGTGGAAATCGGTTAGATCTCGGTTGTTCTTGGTGGATTGAAGTTAAAACATGAAGTTCTTGAAGAACACATGATGACGTCACCCTAGAACACCCGAAATCTAGTGATTTCACGGTTAAAAGTTAAGATTTAAAAGATAGAAAGGTGTAGGAGTGCGTGTAGATCAAGAAAGTACAAGATTTAGGACGTGATCTTACCTGGATTGAGAGAAATCAAAGAAAAAGTGGGGAGCACGAACAGTTCGGACAAGGACTTCCAAAATGGAAAGAATGACAATGACAGGGGTATTTATAGGATTCCAAAAGAGGAAAGGGTTATCCGATCGGATGGCGTGCCGCCCGGATGACGATCCGGTTGGATGACATCCTGGTCGGATGACGCCTGACGTGGGGCATTGTGGCTATCCGGTCGGATGGCTATCCGGCCGGATGGCACGTGGTTCGATTGTTCGACGCGACGATTTTTTTGATGTTTCGATTGCGCGTGGCTCGTCATGATAGGGTTTCCTAGTCAAATTACTTTCAGTCCTAACCACTAATTATCATAGTTCGATTTTCGATTCGGATTCGAGTTCGGTTGCTTTTCGAGTTTCGATTGAGTTCGATTGATTTCCACAACATATATATATATATAACACGCACAAGTAACACATAAGGCACACACACGTATAATAACCAAATTAAGTCGAGTTGGGGTTCGTATCACGATTCGATGTCGAGTAGCATAGCTTGATTATCGATTAATTAACTTTATCGCATTGTTACTTCCTATAATTCACAGTCGTAAGCCGATTAGATAGCGATTAACACACATCGATTTTAGCAATTAACAACACTTACTCCACATAATACAATTAAAATAAGGAGATTACTATAAGTCAAATTAGTACAATCGGTCGTTGACTTTGACCTTGACTTTGACTTTGACTTATGGAAACACGGGGTCTTACAGCCTCCCCTTGTTTAGGTAATTTCGTCCCAAAATTAAGCTGGAAGCTGTACAATCACCGTGAATCACGTTTGAGAACTTTCTGTTAGGACCGGTTTTGACTTCGAAACGATTGCGAACCGAACGTGTGACGTGCGGAATCCATACACGAACGTGACCGCACATACGAGAACGTAATATAATCGGTGATTCTATTGATTGATATGAAATCGTACAAAGCACCTGAATCACGATGTCACTTTCTCTCTCTAGACTTTCTTTTTGAACAACTGCGGGTACTTCGCCTTCATGTCGCTTTCGAGTTCCCAAGTGAACTCTGCGCCTCGTTTGCCTTCCCATCGGACTTTCACAATAGGAATGCGAGAGCGTCTGAGCTGCTTGGTTTGGCGATCCATGATTTTGACAGGCTTCTCCACGAAGTGTAATGTTTCGTTTACTTGCAGGTCATCGAGAGAGACATGTAAGTCGTGGTTGGCTAGGCACCTTCGGAGGTTTGACATGTGGAAAGTCGGGTGGACGTTACTAAGTTCCCCCGGTAGTTCGAGTCTGTAGGCGACTTTCCCGATCCTTTCCAGAATCTTAAAAGGTCCAACATATCGAGGCGCTAGTTTCCCTTTCTTGCCGAATCGGACCACACCCTTCCAAGGTGAAACCTTTAGGAGTACGTAGTCGCCAACGTCAAATTCAAGGGGCTTGCGTCGTTTATCGGCGTAACTTTTCTGTCGATTCCGAGCTTTCACTAGGTTGTCCCGGATTTGGAAAATTTTGTCTGTCGTTTCTTGCAGTAACTCAGGATCGGTTAGTTGCGAGTGACCGATCTCGTGCCACACAATAGGCGATCGACATCTCCTTCCGTATAAAGCCTCGAATGGTGCCATTTGTATGCTGGAATGATAACTGTTGTTGTACGAGAATTCGACTAACGGCAGGTATTTATCCCAATTACCTCCGAAGTCTATGACACACGAACGGAGCATGTCTTCAAGAGTACGAATTGTTCTTTCAGTTTGACCGTCGGTTTGAGGGTGGAAAGCGGTACTTAGATTGAGCATTGTACCAAGATCTTTTTGAAACATTTCCCACAGTCGCGAGGTAAACCGAGCATCACGATCAGAGATGATGTCACGAGGCGTCCCATGATTACAAATGATCTCGTCAGTGTTGATTCGGGCTAATCGTTCTACCTTGTAGTCTTCTCGTATCGGCAGAAAGTGTGTTGATTTAGTCAAATGGTCAACAACATCCCATATGCTGTCGTGACCTGATGACGTGTGCGGAAGCTTCGTTATGAAATCCATAGCTATACTTTCCCACTTCCACATAGGAATTGGTGGTTGTTCGAGTAAGCCAGAGGGTCTTTGGTGTTCTGCCTTGACTCTTGCACAAGTTAGGCATTTTCCAACGTAGAGGGCAATATCCCTTTTCATGTCGTGCCACCAGTACCTGTAGCGAAGATCCTGGTACATTTTGTCAGCACCGGGGTGAATAGAATAATGGGATTTGTGGGCTTCGTCCATCAGGATCTGTCGCAAATTGGTCTGCTTAGGGATCCAGATTCGGTCCAGAAAGTGGAATATCCCATTGGATTTTCTCACAAGCTGGGCTCCATCGTGGTAGATTCGTTCCCTCTTCAGCGTGCGTTCGTTAAAACACGCATGCTGGGCTTCACGAATAAGGGTTTCGAGGTCGTGTTGGGCTTGAACATTACGAGTGCTAAGCAGTTAACTCCGTCTGCTGAGTGCGTCAGCAACAACATTGGCTTTGCCTGGGTGATAACGGATCTCACAGTCGTAATCGTTGAGAAGTTCTACCCATCGGCGTTGACGCATATTAAGTTCCTTCTGATTAAAGATATGGTGTAGGCTCCTATGATCGGTGAAGATCGTACACTTGGTACCATACAGGTAGTGTCGCCAAATCTTTAATGCAAAAACAACCGCGCCTAGCTCAAGATCATGGGTTGTATAGTTCTTCTCGTGGATTTTGAGCTGACGAGACGCGTAAGCTATAACCTTGCTCCGTTGCATGAGGACACAACCGAGACCAAGGTTGGAAGCATCACAGTAGACAATGAAATCGTCGTTTCCGTCGGGCAATGTGAGAATAGGAGCATTGCAAAGCTTATGCTTGAGGGTTTGAAAGGCAGTCTCTTGTTTAGTTCCCCAAACAAAAGGCTGATCTTTGTGTGTGAGAGTGGTAAGCGGCACAGCGACCTTCGAGAATCCCTCGATAAATCGTCGATAATAGCCCGCTAGTCCGAGAAAAGAGCGGACTTCAGACGGGTTCTTAGGCGTAACCCAACTCTTGACAGCTTCAATCTTCGCAGGATCGACGTGAATGCCTTGACTATTAACAATGTGACCCAGAAACTGAACTTCCTCCAACCAGAATTCGCACTTGGAGAACTTGGCATAGAGTTGGTTCCCCTGGAGTAACTCGAGAACCAAACGTAGATGTTGCGCGTGTTCGGCTTTTGATTGGGAATAGATCAAGACGTCGTCGATGAATACGATGACGAACCAGTTGAGATATGGTTTACACACGCGATTCATCAGATCCATGAAAACCGCTGGTGCGTTGGTTAAGCCAAAAGGCATAACAACGAATTCGTAGTGACCGTATCGGGTGCGAAACGCGGTTTTGGGTATATCCTCCTCTTGTATGCGTAGTTGATGATAGCCTGAACGTAGATCAATCTTCGAGAAACACGTAGCACCTTGTAGCTGATCAAACAAGTCGTCAATACGGGGTAGGGGATAGCGGTTCTTGATAGTTAACTTATTCAATTCCCGATAGTCGATGCACATCCGGAACGACCCATCCTTCTTTTTGACAAAAAGGACTGGAGCGCCCCATGGAGAGGTTCTCGGGCGAATGAAGCCTTTCTCAAGTAATTCCTGGAGTTGGTTTGAGAGTTCACGCATTTCGGATGGCGCTAGTCGATAAGGAGCTTTGGCAACATGATTTGCTCCAGGAATGAGGTCGATACGAAAATCGATATCACGGCTTGGTGGCAAACCTGGAAGGTCATCAGGAAACACATGAGGAAATTCACGAACCACAGGAACGTCTTTCACTTCTTTCTTCTCTTTCTTTTCCTTCTCCGCTACTACAATGTTCGCCAAGAAAGCTCTGTATTCCTTGCGGAGATACTTGCTAGCTTGGACACATGACATGAGCTTGAGCCCTTTCGAGGCAGTTTCACCGTATACTGTAACACCTCGAAAATTCACGTCCTATAATGTATTGACACGTGTCATATGATTGAACGTGTGAAAGAATGTTCTGAAAGGACTAAAGTTGACAATCATGAAAAGTATATGAATATACGAGTTCTAAATGTCAACAGTGAATAAATCAACTTCATTATAACCCTACATGATGTTTATACCATCAAACAAATAAATCATGGATCATACGAAGCTAAAAGTGAGAGATTACAAACTACATGGGTTAAATGTGTCAACATGTTTAAGTTATACCTCTGAGTGACCTTTTGACAAACCCGAAGCTTTGTAACTATTAAGTATGCTCACTAGAATGCACGATATAAATTTCATAAAGTTTAGTTATCGTATGAGAAAGTTATGATCAAATTCGTGTGCGAGGGGTTAAAGCGTCAACGTTGAAAGTTTGGACTTTTCGGGTGACAATAAAGTTAACCGGGGACTAAACAAAGTGGGTAAACGTCTTGGAGCCCTTATATGTCAAATTAGAGGGTTCAAATTGCAAGAAAAAGGTTAGTTGACCTTTCGGAAGGGCCAAGAGGTGAGTTACAACAACAAGAAAATGTTTTAGTCTGATCAGAAGGCCAACGCGGGCCGCGTAAGACATGTTAAGTCTTTACGCGGGCCGCCTCAGTTGCCCAGTTGCAGAAAAATAACACAGCAGCCTGCAATCGCGTTTAAACTGACTTTAAACGTTTTTCCTCATATTTCTTGACCCCTAAACAACCCCTAAACACTTAGGGACATGTGTTGATGAATTGTGGTCAATTGTAGGCTTGGGTGTCAACCTTTTGTGGTGATTAAACCACTATATAAAGGCTCCTAAGTTGCAAACATGATCATTCATTCTCATCTGCATTTCTTGAAGACCTCTGGAACTCAAGAGCCTTTTCTAAGCCTTCCTAGTCGACCATTAGACCTTGGTAAGTATGCCTAACCCTTCTTAATTAAGTTTTAGCTTAGTTTTAGCTTAAAAGTCAAACCGTCGTAATTAACGGTTGACTTTAAGATTAATCACTAATGGTCCAGAGATTAGTCAAATCAAAAGTAGTTATAAGTTGGTAATTATGTGGGTAATAAACCCTCAAAAGGGTTCCCCCCTGATTCCCATCCTAACTAGGTCATTTGTCGAGTCAAAGATGATTAGAAAAAGTCAACAGAAATGTAATCTTTCGTTTAATGCATAATTAACGATGTAAAAGGCGTGTAACCTATTTTATCATTCATATAACTTGATAATAAGCATAAGAACTTGTCTAAGCTTGTTTGATTCGACAACTTTCTGTTTTGAACCGATTCGAAAACCGAAAGTCGCAAAGCTTTGACTTTTGCTTTGACTTCAGTTCTGACCCGCTTTAGTATGATTTGGAAATGCCTTAGAGCTTCCTTAGGACCAGGCTACATGTTAGCATAACCCTCTGTGGTTGGTTCATTGGTTGACCCGTTCGTTTACGCGTTTCCGTTAATTGCTCATATGTTGACCATTATGCCCTTATTACCTTAAAACGTGATTTTTGGAAATGTAAAAGAGTAGAAACTTTAATTACTGATATATAAACTTGTATGCAAAGTTTGACATCAGTTTGAAGTGTAGATTAAGAGTTATGCTCATTAGCGCAAATCGAAAGCTTTATGTTAATAAAATGGCGTAATTAGCATATAGCCTAGTTAAGCCTACTTTTTGATATCAAATCTTTACCCACTGATGTAATATATTATTTTGGGAATTTTAAAGATTTTTAATTAATTTTAGGCTGAGCATAACTCATAGTCGTAGGCTTAATCCGGTAAATGTCGGTTTTGCCCTTAAGGGCCATAAAATGAGTTTTACATATCTAAACGACTCCAAACCTTTTGCTACTGATCACATATGATAAATAAATTATTTTAAGCCTCCTGGAAATATAAAAATATCAGATTTAAGTATCGAACCCGGAAATGGCCTTTAATCGCCTTTTTAAGCGTTTTTAACGCATAGTATGTACTAAAACTATTTTCAACATACAAGGGTTGATACCTACTGATATTTGAGCCAAATTATAATATTTTAACAGTAAGCAAAGGTTGATAAACTCAGACTTCAGTTTTGAGCTTTACGGCTTATGTGAAATTACCAAAATGCCCTTCGGTGCATAGTTTGGTTATAATTGATAAATTTCACATATATACTTTATCCTACTATTATAACTTGTCAAAATAAGTATTTTCGCTGATTATACCAGACCTGTAACTCAAGTAAATACTTAAACTCTTTTATAACCTTTTAAATGACCAAACTACCCCTACGAGGCCTAGTTTGTGTTTAAATACGTTTTGGGCATAATGAAAGACATCTTACTGATGTCACAACATATTTGAGGCATAATTAACTTAGGAAACCTGTATATGACTCTCATGTTTACCCGTCATGCGTTATTCGCGTTCGGTTCGGTTTATGTAACTAGTTTGCACAAATTAGCCGAAACGGGTCAAACGTTATCGTTTTTATCTCAAAATCCAGAATGTGTTTAGTTTACCCATATTATACAAGTCTCCAAACTTGTCGGGTCTAAATCACATCCTATTCCGGTCTTCGCTTAATCATGCGTTTTGAACCGTAAACCTTTCCTTAAAACTAACCGGTCTAAGTTACGACTTAAATAAGACCCGTTAGGAATTTAATAGGTTAATAAAACCTTCGTTCCAGATTGAGAGCCCCAGTAGAAGTACTTGTGCTTGCTGATTAGAATATACGGCTGAGTATAAATTGCATTGCTAGCTCAGGTAAATACTCTTAACTTATTTTCCCTTATACGGGCTTGGGATACGGTATTATAAAAAAATACCGCTTGGTCGGGTGTAGAAACCTTTTAATCGGAGATGATTAAATTGCATAAGACCGTTTTAATCTGTATTGATTGATAACAAATAACATTGGGGGTTAATGACCGCGTCCTGGATATCCTTGGCTCATTTTAAAAAGTGAATGGCCACGACGTAAGCACAAGGTGTAGGCAAAACACCTCCTGTTGCATATGTAAAACGTATACTCACTCGTAAGGGTATCTTCTTGTGAGATTATATTTGTGGTGTGTCGATTAATCTTGTCCGGATTGTATTGTATAATCACCGGCCCTAAATGTTGGACAACCATGTAAATCGGATACAAGATCTTTATTAATAAAATTGTCCCAAGTATAAAAGATTAATTTTGCCTCGTGCATTTTAATCAAATTATAAAAGATATTTTGTGCCACGTGCATTCAAATCAATTTTCTTAAACTCTTTTCAAAATGAGTCAGTTAATTGTATTTACCAGTGTAAACTGACGTATTTTCCAAAAGGTTAAGTGACGGGTACTATGCGTAATTGGCTGGGAGCTCAGGGCGTCACTAGGGAATCTTGCAAGTTCTAGATGCCTAAAGTCTGTTGAACAGTTTTCTTTTATTGATCCGCCTGTGGATCCTTTACCTTCCGTTGTAATACTTTGACATTACTTATATTCGGAATGTAATATATTTATCTTTTGCTTCCGCTGTGCATTTATATATTGTGTTGTTTGACTATGATGATCTCAACTACGTCACGATACTCCCCACCAGGCTCACCGGTGACACGTGGAAATCGGGGTGTGACAGGTTGGTATCAGAGCCAACATTGAGTGAATTAAACACTAGCCTTATGTGTTTAATCTCAATGACACAGTAGCACATTCCTTGACCTTCTGAGTCTAGACTTAACATAGGAATACTCTCAATCCTAATCTGGAAATTTTTGCTTCGAAATTTTATATACATTGGATAAGTCGCCAAGCGAAGAAGCCGTAATAGGAGTCCTCCACACCCGGAGCCTAGAAATGTTGAGTTTCGTACCGCGGCTAGAATGAAACGAGCATCCAAGGAGAAAGCATTCAGAAATAACTTGAAGAAGAAACTCCTTTTGCTGAAGATTGTTTCCTTAATAGTCCTCATAAGGACATATTTATCTTTCAGTCCCTTTAAGGACACATTATTCCTTTCAAAGACCCGCTTAGGGCAACTCTGTACTTTTATTTTCATATAATGGATTGATTAAATTAAGTTTTCATTCTAAACATGAAATATGAAATAAATGGAAAATAGCATCCCTTAGAAGGGAAGTGCCTACGGGCTATAATTAACGTCCTCTGAGACTAAAGACGGTGGTAGCCTACAACTCCCTGTCAAGGAAAAGTGATGAACTTTGATTCACACCTAAATGCCTCGATCCCAAACGATCATGGCTTATAAATTAAACTTGTCCACGTGACTAAGCCTTTTGTGCTATTACTAAATGCCTCGATCCCAAACGATCATGGCTTATAAATTAAACTTGTCCACGTGACTAAGCCTTTTGTGCTATTACTAAATGCCTCGATCCCAAACGATCATGGCTTATAAATTAAACTCGTCCACGTGACTAAGCCTTTTGTGCTATTACTAACTTATAAATTTGCCTCGATCCCAAACGATCATGGCTTATAAATTAAACTTGTCTACGCGACTAGGCCATTTGTGCTATTATTAACTTATAAATTAGGATTTATGATAAAAATCCCGAATAAAATAAATATCCTTCCTTCCCTGCCAGTAGGCATTTTAAAAAGAATCTTAAAGGTGAAACCTAGCCTACGCGGCCAAGATGGTGAAACCTACCCAAGGGATTCAGATCCTTGTTAACTCCTAAGAACGTGTTAGCACTCCTGACAAATGTGATTCGATAAAATCACAACAGTCATCCTTATATTGGATTCTTCCAATTTTCTTATCTAGCCTAGTGATTTAGAAATCATGGCTTGTGTCATCCTATAAGATGATCACATTATAAACATCCGATAGTGATGAAGTGCCTACGGGCTAAACTTGTTGTCCGATAAGACAACGACAGTGGTGGTCTTTGACCTCCTGTCTAAAAATGTTGGACCAAGTCCAAGCATAATAGTCGGTAGGATCCATACGATCTCGACTAATAGCATTTGAGAAGATGATCATATTATAACCATCCCTCAGAAGGGAAATGCCCACGGGCTATATCTATGATCCTAAAAGACAAAAGACAGTTGAAGTCTACAACTCCCTGTCAAGAGAAGGTAATGAACTTGATTCAAACCTTAATGCCCCGATTCTCTGAAATAATGGCTTATAAAAATTTAGAACTGTCCTCGTGACCAGGCCTTTTGCGCCACTTCAATATCCTTAATGTTTCATAACTAGGATAAAATTATCATGGAAAATACTAATTAAATATAACTAACAAGTTAACCAATATGGTTTATATTACCATGGTTGATGAATCGTCAAAGATGATGATTCCATAAAAACCTCTGAATAAATCATTGTTAATATTTATACAGTAATCAAGCTACATGGCTGGACTAGATGAAGTTAACAGCCACATGAAGGAGAACAATGATACTACCAGAATTAATGTAACTGGAGCAGAACTGCAGGCAATAATAGATTATGCTGTTACTCGAGCTCTTGATAGACAGTATGACGAATCAAATGATACCCACTCTAAGACTCTATCTGTGGCTCGTAGTAAGCCCCCTCCTAAAATACATGAGTCAAGGGAGGACGATGTTCATGACTTGTCAAATCAAAGGAGTATTCCGTCTAGACAGGTTGTGTTCCATCAAGAGGCACCAGTTAAGACCTGTTCATATAAATATTTTGCCTCCTGCAAGCCTAGAGACTTTACAGGAGAAAAAGGGGCCATCGATTGCATGACATGGCTCGATGAGATGGACGCTGTTGTTGACATCAGCGGTTGTGCGGAGCAAGATGTTGTGAAATTTGTTTCACAATCATTCAAAGGAGAAGCGTTGGCATGGTGGAGATCATTGCTCCAAGCCACGGGAAAAGTTCTACTCTACAACTTATCTTGGGATCAATTTGTTGCATTAGTCAAGGAAAACTATTGCCCCCAGCATGAGGTAGAAAACATAGAATCAGACTTCTTGACTCTAGTCATGGAGGATTTGGATTGTCAGGCGTATGTGACAAGTTTCAACACTATGTCCCGCCTAGTTCCTTATTTAGTCACCCCTGAACCTAAACGCATAGCGCGTTTCATTGGAGGCCTAGCACCAGAAATAAAAGGAAGTGTTAAAGCATCTAGGCCAACCACATATAGGTCCGCGGTGGACTTATCCTTATCTCTCACCTTAGATGCAATCAGAATTAAGTCGGTTAAGGCTTCTGGCGAGGGAAGAAGAGAAAGAGAGGAGGAAAACTCTCATCGATATAACAAGAAGAAGAAGGGAAATTCTGAGCGCGGGAAGGATTCCGAGTTTAGGAAGAACTCGAGTAAGTCTGATAACAGACCCAAATGCAGTAACTTCAAAAAAGCAACATTTTGGAAAATGTACAATCGACCCACGTGCTAAATTGTGTGGAATTTGCAAGACCAAGGGTCACAAAACCTTAGATTGCAAGGGGTTAATGAACGCCACATGTTACAATTGTAACGAGGAAGGGCACATCAAAACCAACTGCCCAAAGCTTATAAAGAAGCCGGGAGAGGCCGGGAAAATAAACGCATGAGTCTTCCGGATGAACGCCAGGAAGTGGTGCAGAAGGATAACTATATAGCAGGTACCTTTCCTTATCAAGCAGTTTATGCAGAAATTTACTTGATACTGGCACATATGATTCAATATTGAACAATAACTATAGAGAACTGTTGTCTCCGCCTGATTAGGACTTCGGTCATTTAATACGAGGTAGAAATTGGCCGATGATACTTTAGAAAATGCTCCAACAAACCTTAGATGGATATTTTATATCTAATAGGAATCACTCTTTTCTGATATTCCTATGGCAAGCTTTCAAGCTACCTAAATCCTTTAATATAATAAAGACAGATGTGACGTTTTGATCCTCTGTCAGAAAAGTGATGGCCTAGGTCCAAATCTTTAATGCCATTGATGGTCTTTTGCGACCTAGGCTAAGTAATATTAATATATTTTAAATAACGTTCATTAAGAATGTTAGTGCTATAATAGCCTGTATAGGTTATTGACACCATGGTTAGTATATATTAAGGTCATCAGAATGAAAAATAGCAGTTGTTGGATTTCAACTAAGAAATTGTTTTATTGGTGTTAGGAACCAATAGAAAGTATAACAAGTTTTTAAAACTTTTCATAAGAACCCTATATATATTAAGTGTAAGGAAAAACTTACAGGTAGAAAATTCACCAGGACTGTTCTTCTGTTCCTGTCAGAAATCTTCAGTCATAAAATTCCAATGTACTCTCTCTCCATATAAATGCATTCAAATGAAATTGATATCTCTTTAATCTCTAAACGATTGCGAATACCAAATAGCATGATAACAGCGCCATATGAAGATTGGTATATCTTAATATGTTCCATAGATTGCTTCCATGCCTGATCAGTATGGAGGTTTAATGCATGGGACCACAAAGTTATTCCAATAATCATATGGTACTAAAGTTAACTAATAGTATTCAAAGAAGATATCCAGAATAGAATTGTCCAAATAAATATTCCCTGGTAAAGGAATATGTGGACTCATAACATAAATGTGTCACTTATTAGACACAAGCGTGATTAGTGAACTGGAGCCTGAGATATGGAAATCTCTGTAACCTCCTTGTATCTTGTTTATCTTCTCCTAAGACTGCCCTGTTTACCTCCTAAGAGGCAAGTAGAGTTAAGACTAACATCCCGCTTTGGGTTGAAGTGTTGTAAGAACTCATGTTGATTATGGAATAACCGAAACCCTGATTAAGTAAATTTTAAGATATAGATTCATATAGCCTGACTCAATATCCAGAGATTTCGGGGTAGTTAGATAAGAAAGACGGTTGATTTTGCTTATGCACTCATTACCGCAACCCTATTTTAACAACGATTTAAGAATTGCCATCAACTACCCAGGATCGTTGAGTTATTCAACTAGCTATAAGGAATTGCTACTCCTTAAGATTAGTTTTAAGCAATGGTTGGGATAACCATCCCACCTTAAGATAAGCTTTTCTATAATAATTGATATATAAGTATTAAGGCTGCTCCTTTGGAGACCTAGTATAGATGGAATGTTAAACATCTATTGTTAGATAGGGAATTGGTAAGTCCAATTATCAGGATCTGAAAGTTGCCTAGGGAACAATGAATAAGATCATACAAATCCAAAATCGATTGTAAGTTGCCAGTATTCGGCAGAAAAACCAAGGATTAATGGAAAGTGGCAACCTTCCTAAATTCTTGTAAAGGAATAGGGTTCAACAAGGGATATCACCCCGGGAGGGTGTGCCAAATTTGTTAAAATTATCCGGCTAGTTATGCTCTGAATATATAGAATCATTCGAAGGAAATCGAATGTATCAAGATCAAGCAGCTCATAAGCTAAAACCTATTTAAGGAGCTTAGCGGAGCTCGCAATACTTTACACACAAGTGACTGAAGGGTGTTTCGCAGGATCGACGTGAATGCCTTGACTATTAACAATGTGACCCAGAAACTGAACTTCCTCCAACCAGAATTCGCACTTGGAGAACTTGGCATAGAGTTGGTTCCCCTGGAGTAACTCGAGAACCAAACGTAGATGTTGCGCGTGTTCGGCTTTTGATTGGGAATAGATCAAGACGTCGTCGATGAATACGATGACGAACCAGTTGAGATATGGTTTACACACGCGATTCATCAGATCCATGAAAACCGCTGGTGCGTTGGTTAAGCCAAAAGGCATAACAACGAATTCGTAGTGACCGTATCGGGTGCGAAACACGGTTTTGGGTATATCCTCCTCTTGTATGCGTAGTTGATGATAGCCTGAACGTAGATCAATCTTCGAGAAACACGTAGCACCTTGTAGCTGATCAAACAAGTCGTCAATACGGGGTAGGGGATAGCGGTTCTTGATAGTTAACTTATTCAATTCCCGATAGTCGATGCACATCCGGAACGACCCATCCTTCTTTTTGACAAAAAGGACTGGAGCGC
The DNA here is from genome assembly GCA_030545235.1 of Helianthus tuberosus. Lineage (NCBI taxonomy): Eukaryota > Viridiplantae > Streptophyta > Magnoliopsida > Asterales > Asteraceae > Helianthus > Helianthus tuberosus. The sequence goes on along the minus strand of CM060367.1, from coordinate 76,862,213 downwards.
CCCATGGAGAGGTGCTCGGGCGAATGAAGCCTTTCTCAAGTAATTCCTGGAGTTGGTTTGAGAGTTCACGCATTTCGGATGGCGCTAGTCGATAAGGAGCTTTGGCAACATGATTTGCTCCAGGAATGAGGTCGATACGAAAATCGATATCACGGCTTGGTGGCAAACCTGGAAGGTTATCAGGAAACACATGAGGAAATTCACGAACCACAGGAACGTCTTTCACTTCTTTCTTCTCTTTCTTTTCCTTCTCCGCTACTACAATGTTCGCCAAGAAAGCTCTGTATTCCTTGCGGAGATACTTGCTAGCTTGGACACATGACATGAGCTTGAGCCCTTTCGAGGCAGTTTCACCGTATACTGTAACACCTCGAAAATTCACGTCCTATAATGTATTGACACGTGTCATATGATTGAACGTGTGAAAGAATGTTCTGAAAGGACTAAAGTTGACAATCATGAAAAGTATATGAATATACGAGTTCTAAATGTCAACAGTGAATAAATCAACTTCATTATAACCCTACATGATGTTTATACCATCAAACAAATAAATCATGGATCATACGAAGCTAAAAGTGAGAGATTACAAACTACATGGGTTAAATGTGTCAACATGTTTAAGTTATACCTCTGAGTGACCTTTTGACAAACCCGAAGCTTTGTAACTATTAAGTATGCTCACTAGAATGCACGATATAAATTTCATAAAGTTTAGTTATCGTATGAGAAAGTTATGATCAAATTCGTGTGCGGGGGGTTAAAGCGTCAACGTTGAAAGTTTGGACTTTTCGGGTGACAATAAAGTTAACCGGGGACTAAACAAAGTGGGTAAACGTCTTGGAGCCCTTATATGTCAAATTAGAGGGTTCAAATTGCAAGAAAAAGGTTAGTTGACCTTTCGGAAGGGCCAAGAGGTGAGTTGCAACAACAAGAAAACGTTTTAGTCTGATCAGAAGGCCAACGCGGGCCGCGTAAGACATGTTAAGTCTTTACGCGGGCCGCCTCAGTTGCCCAGTTGCAGAAAAATAACACAGCAGCCTGCAATCGCGTTTAAACCGACTTTAAACGTTTTTCCTCATATTTCTTGACCCCTAAACAACCCCTAAACACTTAGGGACATGTGTTGATGAATTGTGGTCAATTGTAGGCTTGGGTGTCAACCTTTTGTGGTGATTAAACCACTATATAAAGGCTCCTAAGTTGCAAACATGATCATTCATTCTCATCTGCATTTCTTGAAGACCTCTGGAACTCAAGAGCCTTTTCTAAGCCTTCCTAGTCGACCATTAGACCTTGGTAAGTATGCCTAACCCTTCTTAATTAAGTTTTAGCTTAGTTTTAGCTTAAAAGTCAAACCGTCGTAATTAACGGTTGACTTTAAGATTAATCACTAATGGTCCAGAGATTAGTCAAATCAAAAGTAGTTATAAGTTGGTAATTATGTGGGTAATAAACCCTCAGAAGGGTTCCCCTTGATTCCCATCCTAACTAGGTCATTTGTCGAGTCAAAGATGATTAGAAAAAGTCAACAGAAATGTAATCTTTCGTTTAATGCATAATTAACGATGTAAAAGGCGTGTAACCTATTTTATCATTCATATAACTTGATAATAAGCATAAGAACTTGTCTAAGCTTGTTTGATTCGACAACTTTCTGTTTTGAACCGATTCGAAAACCGAAAGTCGCAAAGCTTTGACTTTTGCTTTGACTTCAGTTCTGACCCGCTTTAGTATGATTTGGAAATGCCTTAGAGCTTCCTTAGGACCAGGCTACATGTTAGCATAACCCTCTGTGGTTGGTTCATTGTTTGACCCGTTCGTTTACGCGTTTCCGTTAATTGCTCATATGTTGACCATTATGCCCTTATTACCTTAAAACGTGATTTTTGGAAATGTAAAAGAGTAGAAACTTTAATTACTGATATATAAACTTGTATGCAAAGTTTGACATCAGTTTGAAGTGTAGATTAAGAGTTATGCTCATTAGCGCAAATCGAAAGCTTTATGTTAATAAAATGGCGTAATTAGCATATAGCCTAGTTAAGCCTACTTTTTGATATCAAATCTTTACCCACTGATGTAATATATTATTTTGGGAATTTTAAAGATTTTTAATTAATTTTAGGCTGAGCATAACTCATAGTCGTAGGCTTAATCCGGTAAATGTCGGTTTTGCCCTTAAGGGCCATAAAATGAGTTTTACATATCTAAACGACTCCAAACCTTTTGCTACTGATCACATATGATAAATAAATTATTTTAAGCCTCCTGGAAATATAAAAATATCAGATTTAAGTATCGAACCCGGAAATGGCCTTTAATCGCCTTTTTAAGCGTTTTTAACGCATAGTATGTACTAAAACTATTTTCAACATACAAGGGTTGATACCTACTGATATTTGAGGCAAATTATAATATTTTAATAGTAAGCAAAGGTTGATAAACTCAGACTTCAGTTTTGAGCTTTACGGCTTATGTGAAATTACCAAAATGCCCTTCGGTGCATAGTTTGGTTATAATTGATAAATTTCACATATATACTTTATCCTACTGTTTTAACTTGTCAAAATAAGTATTTTCTCTGATTATACCAGACCTGTAACTCAAGTAAATACTTAAACTCTTTTATAACCTTTTAAATGACCAAACTACCCCTACGAGGCCTAGTTTGTGTTTAAATACGTTTTGGGCATAATGAAAGACATCTTACTGATGTCACAACATATTTGAGGCATAATTAACTTAGGAAACCTGTATATGACTCTCATGTTTACCCGTCATGCGTTATTCGCGTTCGGCTCGGTTTATGTAACTAGTTTGCATAAATTAGCCGAAACGGGTCAAACGTTATCGTTTTTATCTCAAAATCCAGAATGTGTTTAGTTTACCCATATTATACAAGTCTCCAAACTTGTCGGGTCTAAATCACATCCTATTCCGGTCTTTGCTTAATCATGCGTTTTGAACCGTAAACCTTTCCTTAAAACTAACCGGTCTAAGTTACGACTTAAATAAGACCCGTTAGGAATTTAATAGGTTAATAAAACCTTCGTTCCAGATTGAGAGCCCCAGTAGAAGTACTTGTGCTTGCTGATTAGAATATACGGCTGAGTATAAATTGCATTGCTAGCTCAGGTAAATACTCTTAACTTATTTTCCCTTATACGGGCTTGGGATACGGTATTATAAAAAAATACCGCTTGGTCGGGTGTAGAAACATTTTAATCGGAGATGATTAAATTGCATAAGACCGTTTTAATCTGTATTGATTGATAACAAATAACATTGGGGGTTAATGACCGTGTCCTGGATATCCTTGGCTCATTTTAAAAAGTGAATGGCCACGACGTAAGCACAAGGTGTAGGCAAAACACCTCCTGTTGCATATGTAAAACGTATACTCACTCGTAAGGGTATCTTCTTGTGAGATTATATTTGTGGTGTGTCGATTAATCTTGTCCGGCTTGTATTGTATAATCACCGGCCCTAAATGTTGGACAACCATGTAAATCGGATACAAGATCTTTATTAATAAAATTGTCCCAAGTATAAAAGATTAATTTTGCCTCGTGTATTTTAATCAAATTATAAAAGATATTTTGTGCCACGTGCATTCAAATCAATTTTCTTAAACTCTTTTCAAAATGAGTCAGTTAATTGTATTTACCAGTGTAAACTGACGTATTTTCCAAAAGGTTAAGTGACAGGTACTATGCGTAATTGGCTGGGAGCTCAGGGCGTCACTAGGGAATCTTGCAAGTTCTAGATGCCTAAAGTCTGTTGAACAGTTTTCTTTTATTGATCCGCCTGTGGATCCTTTACCTTCCGTTGTAATACTTTGACATTACTTATATTCGGAATGTAATATATTTATCTTTTGCTTCCGCTGTGCATTTATATATTGTGTTGTTTGACTATGATGATCTCAACTACGTCACGATACTCCCCACTGGGCCCACCGGTGACACGTGGAAATCGGGGTGTGACATATACACACAATAAATCACCATTCGCGAGCGAGAATTGAATCATCTTATCATAACACACAACTTCAGCATGGTTTTCGCGTAGAAAGTCCATGCCTACTATGACATCAAAACTTCCGAGTTGCATCGGAATAAGGTCGATTGGGAAGATGTCATTGTTGAGCTCAAGAGTACAATCACGGATAACGGAATTGACGGTGACAGTTCTTCCAGTGGCGACTTCGACATCGAACGTCGAAGAGAGTTTGGAACGTTTACGATTAAGGAGCTTCTCGAATTCGAACGACACAAAGCAATTATCGGCTCCAGTATCAAACAAACATGATGCATAAATACCATTCACAAGGAACGTACCATTAACCACGTTGTTTTCGGCTTGGGCTTGGCGCACGTTGATGTTGAAAGTTCTGGCGCGTGCGGCCTTTTGTTGCTGTTGCTGCTGTTGTTGCTGGTGTTGCTGCTGCTGTTGAAGCTGTTGCTGCTGGGGCTCTTGTTTCACAACCCTGTTTGGGCACATGTTGGCGAAATGGTTAGGATCGCCACATGCGAAGCAGGCTCTGGCTTTGACCGCGGGTGCCGGAGGAGCTTGTTGACCCTGTGGGGCGGAGAATAGAGCTTGATGAGCAGGAGCTTGTCGAATACGGCAGTTAGCAGTAAAATGGTCGTATATGTTGCAATGAGCACAAAAACGGCAAGCAATGGCAGTCGGGTGATGGTAGGTACAAGTAGGGCAGAGCGGATGTGGCCCAGTGTATGCACGCTTAGCAAGAGGTGCATTGGCCACAGGCGCCGCCACTTGGCGCTGTTGAGCTGGTACGGCTTGAACTGGTGCAGCAGTGATCGCACAGTTCTTGTTGCTGGAGCTGTTCTTTCTCTTGTTCTTCCTTTTGTTGCTCGAGGAGGTGGGTTCGGAACTTGATACAGCCACCTTTGAAAGCTTGGTCTCTAGAATTGGGATGCTAAACATGGAATATCAAGCAACATCTTGTTTTTCTATGAATAAAAGCATTAAAATGTTTTCAGAAAATCAAAAATCCATCCTTAAAAATAGTCAAAAATGAAATTTTCATTAAAATCCTTAAAAGTCTGCCATATCCACTGCTTGTTCAAAAGTCTGCTCTACTTCAAAGTCTGTCCACTGCTGAAAGTCTACCCATGTTGACTCATTTCTTGATAATCACTGTTGTTCAAAAGCAGTGTCTTATCCACTGATATGCTATCCTCTGATAGTGAAAATCATCCACTGCTTTCATAACCACTGCCTTCACCAGTAACTTTCATAAAAGTACTGTCCTTCATTTCATCAGGGGTTGTCACGTGGGCAGTACATTGGGGTCAGACTTTTTGTAACCGCTGCCACGTCAGCCTTCACTTTTTCCTCTTTAAAACCCCCACTTCACATCAAAAACAGGGTTTTACTGTCGAATTGAATTCTCAAAAATTCTCTTCTCAAAGCAGTTTTTCCATCTCATTTCTTCACAAATTTCTTCGATCATCATCCTCAAAATGACAAAATCGAAGCCATCTGCAAAACCCACCTCCAAATCATCGTCGAAAGCGGCCTCTCAAAAGGCTAATCCCACCGAACTTCCATTCAAACCATCTTACAATCTTCTGGGTCTTCTCACAAAACCCGGCACCACAGATGCTTTCGATTCCATCCTTGCTACCATCTCCGCATCAAAGTACAAAACTTTGTTAACAGCGGATGCACCAATTTACTTGACAACCCAAAGAGAGTTTTGGAAGAATGCAAACCTTGAAAAACAAGGAGACACTGTAATAGCCATCAACTCTTCTCTAAAGGGAAAAGCTGTCAAGATTACACCACCATCAATTTCAGAGGTCTTTCAACTCGATGATCAGGAAGGTAAAATTTCTTTCCCCAAAAATGAGTTAAAAATTGACTTCATTGAGAGAGGGTATGCAGACACAATGATGAAGAAAGCTACCTTACAAAAAGGTTTCTTTCCTTCTGCAACAAGATTTTTATTCCATACTCTCCTCTTGTGTGTTTCAAACAAAACCACTTCCTTTAATGAAATACCATTAAAGATTCAAAATCTGGGATACGCTATTCTTCAAGAAGAAAATTTTAACTATTCTCGGGAAATCTTTAATGATTTGGTTAATAATGTTGAAACAAAATCATTCTTACTGTTTCCAAGGTTTTTAAGTTATTATTTTGAAAAGAAATTCAGTAAGGATGATATTGCTGCAATAAAACAAGGTGATTATCTTCAAATGAACAGTTTAACTGCTGAAACTTTTACAAGAATGTTAACACCTTGCAAAACACAAGCAGAGGTGCCTGAGCAGAATTTAGCAGCTACCACTGCTCCTCAGGTATCTGCTGCTGAGCCCACTGCTCAAGGTGATCAAAGCAGCAGAACAACTGCTTTGAAACCCACACCTAAAATCACCAAAAAGCCAAAAAGAAAAACTCAAAAACCCCCCAAACCCATCAAAAATGCAACTCTGGAGGATGAGATACCAGAGCTACTGCCTGTGACAGCACAAATGTCACAAGAAACCACTGCTGCTACTTCCGCACAGCAGTTGGTACAAATATCTCAACCCATAACCGAAACTCCTCCTGCTTCTTCACAAAAAGAACAGGTTGTACACTTAGGGCCTCCACATCATGATGCTCTGAAATCACTTGGTTTCATCATCCACAACTCAATGCCCGGAGCAAATCCTATTTCAACACCAAACCTCACATCTACAATTCCCTCACCAACTAAACTGTTGTTGGATGTAATTGATTTGAACCAGGCACTAACCAGTCCTTCTCAATCACCTATCAATGAGAACATACCTCAACAAATGACTGGGTCTAATGTATCAATCTTTGTTAACCCACCAACACAACCTGAGGAGGTTACATCCCTTGAGTTACAAGTAACTCTTGGTGATAATCCAAGTGAAGCAGCCACTACAACTGTTGAACTCACTAGTTTACAGTTGGACAGTGGTTACATTAATAAGACTTCCTTGGAGGCAATTCCTTCTATAGCACCTCTGACATCTACCAGTGGACTTTTCTTGTCCTCTGGCAACATCAAAAGACTGTCAAGTGTTGAAGGGAGAAGACCCCAGTACCAAGAAAAAGGGGCATCAGTGGTTAATGTTTGGAGTAAACTCCCTACCTCAACCACTGATACAACCACTGCTAGTGGGAAATCAGATGATCCCATTAAATTGGGTGATGGTTTAAAGTACCAGAAATTGACGGATCGTGTTAAAAAACTTGATAATTCTGTTGCAGAACTCAAAGATATGTTGCAACAGGTGTTACAAGTACAAAAGGTGCAATCCACTGCTGTTCCACCTCAAGCACCTGCTCCACCACAAGCACCTGCTACAAATGAGCTCTGGGATATATTTCAACCTTTTCTCCATCAACAAGCACAACTGGCAGATCAGCAACATGAAAAACATGTCCAAAAGCTGAGAAACATAATGGAGTCTAGGTACAAGAACACTCAAGCAGACATAAAGGAAATCAAGGCCCAGTTATTAGAAACCACTGGCACTGCTCCTCCAACAGTACTTTTCATTGATCAACTTCCAGAAGATAATGCCAAAAAGGGGGAGAAAATTCAGGAGTGGAAGAAGAAGGGAATAGATGATGGTCTTTACATTGAACCTGAAAGGGATGCTATGACCAGAAAAATTCCTGTGCCAGATGGTAGTAAAAAGATTGATGCTACTCAAGAAGCACTTGATGAAGGAGTAACAAGTGTAAAGAAGGATAGATTGGCAAAGGATATTTCAAGGTGGAATGAGGAGAAAAGAGCTTTCATGGAGTTGTATGCGCATGGTTGTTCTGGGTCAAAGGATACTAAAAATCCTAAGACAAAAAGGAAACCTAAGTCCACCCCATCCAGAATTCCAAAGCATATTCCAAAACCACCATCCAAAAGCCAACAACATCAAATCTCCACCCAAGCAGCTGTTGTAACTCCTGCTATATCAACTACTGCTGGTACCTCAGTGGTTTCAACATCTGTCCTCACTTCGACACACACCACATCTACTGCTTCACCACCATCACCACCAAAAACAACTTCACCTGCTGACAAAGAGCAGAAGACAACAGATGTTATAACATCTGTTGTAATGACAACAGTGGTTGAAACACCAGTTGTTTCAACAGCTGTTAGTCAATCATAAACCACTGCCACCCAATCTACCACCACTGTTCCATCCAAAACATCATCAGTCCCTCCTCAAACAAAAAGGAGAAGGCTAATTCTTAAAGATGATGACAATTCACCACCACCAACATCTTCAAAATCCTTATCACTTGTCACAATTCCAAAACCATACCTCTCTCTTCAGCTCAAATTCTAAAGCCATTACCTCCTGCTGGTGTCTCATTTCCTCTGGAACTCATTGCAGTTAGGGAAGAAATCAAATCCTTTTACTATGAGGATGACCCAGCTAAAAGGAGTTTGCCATCAGTTAAAGGATATCCCAGGCCAAACAATATCGAAGAATATTTGAAACTCAAGGCCAAGCAAGCAGAGGATATCGCAATCAGAAACAGACAAGGGAAATCTGATAGAGAATTTCAGCAAAACTATCAGTTTTTACTCTCACAGGTCAGTGCTATGGAGCGATTTGCTAAAAATGTATGTCAGCAAATTTCAGAAAGGGCAGATGAGTCCTTGAGAAAAGACTACATTGAGAACATCATGACCTACAAGAAATACAAGGGGGAGAAACACATGTACAAAAACTGGACCATTCCTGAGCTTGAAAAAGAGGCAACCAGGATTCAAGAAATGATCAAAAATAAGGTCAAGCAGACTCCTCCTGAAAAAATTCAAACAATTTGAAGCTGATAAGATTTTAATGTTGAAGAGAATGAAAGAGGAGCTGATAGCAGCTGATTATGGGTCAAAGAATTCAGTGTCAAAGTGGGGAGAAGATAGGGTCAGGGCTACCTACAAAAGATTAGAGGAACTTAGAAAGAAAGATCCAAAAGTCCCACAAAAGCCTGATTACTCCAAAGCAGAGGTCTCAAAAAGACCACCAAAGCTGCAAGTTAAAAAGAACCACTGCTCCGGCTGGTGCTGCCATCTACAAAAGAAGGAGCCAAAACCAGTCAGATGCCGAAACAGTTCAAGATCTAAAAGCTGGAGATGCCATTGTTAAAGAGGGCATTAAATTGATGATAAAAGAAGATCTTGAATTAGAACAATCTGCAAGTACTGCTCAGCCAGTCATGAATAGGCCAGCCTCACCAAACACCTCTGCAAATAAACGTCTCCCAAGAAACCCACCAGGCTCAAAAATACAAAAGTGGGAAACTGACAAACAGACCTACGTATTGACTTTGCTCAGGTCTGGTGGAGAAGTGAAGAAAATATCATGGGAACAAGCTCTTGGCCTGAGTCTTGAAGATTTGCAGGATCTCCTTGATCTTCCACTTAGCAGGGATGCCCTAGACTTTGAACTACAATTTAAAGGTCAGATAAGGGAACTGCTGATGAGGCAATAAACACTCCACAATAATGAAGAGTTTTGGCATTATCTGTTCCAGGGGGAGATTGTTGGGATTGAACCCTACCAGAGGAACAGATAATTAAAGCCAAAACTGGGTCAGAGCAGTGGATCCAGAATAAGCAGATGTTACATACAAGTATCTCCCCTTGAAAGTGGGTTTCAACATCTGCTGACCTCCTATCTACTGATTGTGCAAACTACTGACCGTCAAACTGCTGTTCAAGTAAAGACCTGATGATAGAACTAAAGCTCTGTTGTTCAATCTACTGCCTTGGTTCAAGCACTGCTGATCCGGACAAGTACTGCTGGGTTCACAGCAGTGGAGGGATGCAGCAGTTGTTTACTCTGTCTTTATATTATGTAATGTAATAAGCAGTAGTTAGTATAGCAGTGTTTGTATAGATCAGGGGTTAGAGTTTGTTAGGAGGTTAGATGTCACTTTCTTGGTGACGTCCGCTTAGATGCTCAGTGGTTTGCTAGTGCCTATAAATAGAACAGTGCTCTGTACTGTTCTATTAGCTCTTTGCAACACCGTCTTCTTTGCACGAACAAACACTGAGCTCTGGCTGAGGGGGATTTTGTATTCAAGCTTTACTTTGTAATCGTTGTTGAAATTAAATTCAATCATTCGGTTCTCTGTTGAAAATGTCTTGATCAAAGCAATACTCTCGTTTGATTGTATGCAAAGTTTGTTTCCATATTAATTCCGCTGCACAACTCATCCATTTCCATTTTAATTCAAACAGAAAATACAATCAAAACCAAACTCAGATCCAACATAATGGAAACCAAATGGATAACAGTGCCATCCAACACATAGTGGCACAAGGGATAATAGATGCGATGCCATATATTATCAAAACGGTTAAGGAAACAGATAATAAAAGTAAACGTGATAGTAAACGACCCACTGAACCCGAACACAACGTAAACAATGGACCCATACTTCAAGTACCCATTCCCAAAAGAAGAAGAACCATGTCTTATGGTTGTTCTTATAATGAATTCTGGTCTTGTAAACCAATGAAATTCTCGGGCAATGAAGGGGTCGTTGTAGCTCTACGCTGGATAGAAAAGACTGAGGCTGTCTTAAAAATAAGCAAGTGCGCGGAAGAGGATAAGATAATATTTGCTTCCAATCTATTTAAGAACTCAGCCTTAGAATGGTGGAACACTATCCTCCAGTCTAGGGGAAGTGATAGAGTTTATAATATGGAATGGGAGGAATTTAAGAATATTGTAGAAAGAAAATTTTGCCCTCCTAATGAAAAGGAACAGATAGCTAATAAGTTCCTAAACCTTAGGATGACTGGAGTAGATAGTAAGGGTACACTACGTTATTCTTTGAATATGCTAGAATAGTTCCAACCCATGCATCACCTGAACCAGTATTAATCTCCCGTTATATCTGGGGATTAATCAGTGAAATTAGGCATGTAGTGAAGGCAGCTAGACCTCAAACCATAGAAGAAGCTGTAGAACTAGCAAACACCTTGACTAATGAATTAGTACGTACATGAGAAGAGGACCAGAAAAGGAACCTAGCCCAAAGGCTTACCCAAGAATTTCGCTCTGGAAATTCCAACCGTGGGAAAAATGTAGGTTCTACCTCTGCACCGTACTGCAAGGCTGCAAGAAGAAGCATTCAGGAAAATGCTCCACTTACTGCAATTTCTGCAAGATACCAGGACACAAGAAAGAAGATTGCAGGAAGAAACCTAATAATGGAATGTGCTTTAATTGTGGAGAAAAAGGTCACATCAAGCCGAACTGTCCAAAACTAGCTCCAGCTCCGAACACCAAGAATACTAAAAATGCTAGAACATTTCTTCTGACCGCAGAAGAAGCAAAGATGATTCCGGATGTGATCGCCGGTACGTTTTTAGTTAATGATATTTTTGCTAAAGTATTATTAGACTCTGGTGCGAACCAAAGTTTTATTAATACTTCATTTTGAAAAATTCTCAGTCAACCATTAACTAAACTCCCACAAGAATGTCTAGTAGAGACAACAAATGGAGAAACCATTAAGATTTCTGAAATCTTGCAGGGAGCAAGAATAGAATTTGTAAATCAAAAATTTATTGCAAACCTTTATCCAATGAATCTGGCAGGATTTGATGTTGTATTAGGAATGGATTGGTTAATAGCCAACAAAGCCAGTATTTTATGTGATCAAAAGTCAATCCAAGTAAATTAACCAAAGGGTGAAAAGATCACAATTAAAGGGGATAAGCCCTTTAGATCTACGAAATTCATCTCTGTAATGAAAACAACCAGTCATGTAAGAAAAGGATCATTAGTGTATATGATTTCCATAATCATTAACACTAAAAGAAAAGAATTAAAGGATATTCCAGTAGTATCCAATTTTCAGATGTATTTCCAGAAGAGTTACCAGGGCAACCTCCAGACAGAGAAATTGAATTCAGAATCCATCTGCTTCCAGGAACAATACCGATTTCCAAAGCACCTTACTGTCTGGCACCCGCAGAAATACAGGAACTAAAGAAACAGCTAGACGAAATGTTGAAGAAAGGATTCATACAGCCAAGTTCATCGCCATGGGGAGCACCAATCCTATTCGTCAAAAAGAAGGACGGATCAATGCGTATGTACATTGACTACCGTGAATTGAACAAAGTCACTATTAAGAATCGGTACCCACTACCGAGAATCGATGATCTGTTTGATCAATTGCAAGGAGCTCGATTTTTCTCGAAAATCGATTTACGATCAGGATATCATCAATTAAAGGTACAAGAAGAGGACATTCCTAAGACCGCTTTTAGAACCAGGTATGGCCATTATGAATTTACTGTCATGCCATTTGGTTTAACCAATGCCCTAGCAGCATTTATGGACATGATGAACCGAATATGTATGCCATATTTGGATAAATTCATAATTGTCTTTATAGATGATATTCTCATTTACTCTAAGAGTAAGAAGGAGCATGCAAAGCATTTGCACGCACTTCTAAGTTTATTGAGAAAGGAAAAGCTTTATGCAAAGTTTCCAAAGTGTGAATTTTGGTTAGAACAGGTACAGTTTCTTGGACATTTAGTCAATCATGAAGGAATTCATGTAGATCCCACCAAGATCGAGGCGATTACTAAGTGGAAAACCCCTGAGTCACCAACCGAGGTTAGAAGTTTCTTAGGATTGGCCGGTTATTATAGAAGATTTATTCGAGATTTTTCTAGAATAGCCATTCCCTTAACTAAGTTAACCTGTAAATCCGTTAAGTTTGAATGGGGACCAAAACAAGAAGAAGCCTTTAGAATTCTTAAGCAAAGATTAACCCAGGCACCCATACTAGCGTTACCAGAAGGAACTGAAGACTTTGTAGTCTATTATGACGCTTCTAAGTTAGGTTATGGATGTGTGTAAATGCAACGTCAAAAGGTTAAAGCCTACGCCTCTAGACAACTTAAGAATCATGAAGAGAATTATTCAACCCATGATTTAGAATTAGGAGCCATAATTTTTGCCCTTAAAATTTGGAGACATTACCTTTACGGTAGTAAGTTTACCATTTTCACCGACCATAAGAGTTTAAGGTATGTTTTCGGGCAAAAGGAATTGAATGTGAGACAAAGACGATGGATGGAGATACTTAGTGATTATGATTGCAATATCCAATATCATGCAGGAAAAGAAAATGTAGTAGCTGATGCTTTAAGTTGAAAGTATCACGAAAAACTAAAAAGAGTACGTTCACTTAAACTAAATCTACAAGTAGATTTAAATGAACCAATTAGAAAGGCACAAGAATCAGTAATCAATGATGATACTGAGAAACTGAAAGGAATGATTAAGGAATTAGAACAAGGAACAGATGAAATTTGGAGATTCCATAAGAAAAGAATGTGGATACCTAAATTAGGAAACCTACGCCACCGTATATTAGAAGAAGCCCATAAGTCTAAGTATACGATGCATCCTGGAAGTGATAAGATGTATCAGGACTTAAGAAAGAATTTTTGGTGGATAGGAATGAAAAAGGATATATCAGCATATGTTGCAAAGTGTTTAACATGTTCACAAGTCAAAGCTGAACACCAGAAACCCTCAGGTTTGTTGCAACACTTAGAAATACCAGTTTGGAAATGGGAATTGATAACAATAGATTTTGTTACTAAATTACCCAAAACAAGAAAAGGTAATGAGACAATCTGGGTGATTGTAGACAGGCTAACCAAGTCAGCTCATTTCCTACCAATGAAGGAAAATTTCAGTATGGAACAATTAGCTAAATTATATGTAAATGAAATAGTTTCATTACATGGAATTCATCTATCAATTGTTTCTGATAGAGATAGTTGTTTTACCTCTCATTTTTGGACAAGTTTCCAAAAAGCCATGGGAACCAAATTGAATCTAAGCACCGCTTATCATCCTCAAACGGACGGACAAAGTGAAAGGACAATTCAGACAATGGAAGACATGCTTAGAGCTTGTGTAATTGACTTCGGAGGTAATTGGGACAATCACTTACCGTTAATAGAATTTTCTTATAATAACAGTTATCACACAAGTATCAATGCTACACCATTCGAAGCACTTTAAAGAACGAAAGTGCCGAACGCCAGTCTATTGGGCAGAAATTGGAGAAAACCAACTATCTGGACCCGAGATAGTGCAAGAAACAACAGACAAAATCATTCAAGTCAAGGAACGACTGAAAGCAGCACGTGATCGACAAAAGAGTTATGCTGATAACAGACGGAAGCCATTGGAATTTCAGGTAGGAGATAAAGTGTTATTGAAAGTCTCTCCTTGGAAAGGAGTGGTAAGATTCATCAAAAGGGGAAAGCTAAGTCCTAGGTATGTTGGACCTTTTGAAATTATTAAAAGAATAGGACCTGTAGCCTATCAGTTACAACTGCCAGAGGAAATGGAAGGAATACATGATGTATTTCATGTATCAAATCTCAAGAAATGCTTAGCTGATGAATCACTCGTAGTACCTCTTAAGGATATAAAGGTAAATGAACAACTTAAATTTGTAGAGAAGCCTCTACAGATTGAAGACATGAAAGTTAAGAACCACAAGCACAAAAGATTAGGTCTGGTCAAAGTGAAATGGGACTCCAAGAGAAGACCAGAATACACATGGGAGCTTGAATCAGAAATGCAAAGGAAATACCCGCACCTATTCCAGTAGACCTCGAGGACGAGTTCTAAAACAAGGTGGGGAGGATATAACAACCCTCCTAAATAATTTTCGACACCCCTAATATATTTTAAAGTATCCCTATACGTCCTAAAATACACCCCGTATACGAAAATAGGCCCCGAATACCTTTATTTTTATTTAAATTAATTAAAAAAAAATTTAATAGTCTGTGGCGGGCCGCGAAGACCTAAGCTTGGTCTTACGTGGGCCGCGAGCGCTCTTCAACGAGGCAGCACCCTGAGCAGCCACATGGCAGCCACACGTCGAAGCTAGAATGATGACCCGGATCAGCTAGGGCCTACGGACCCTATGTCGCGGGCCGCGTAGCTCTTGGCTACTTCTTATGCGGGGCGCGAGGGACTCGAAATCAACCCCTATAAATTGGGAGCTCGGGCCTTCAGTCCCAGTCGCTCACATATTTCTTTCTCTCTCGAAATTATGAAGAATATACATAATTTTCGGGTATAATACCCCCTAAATAACGAAGTTCTGCCTCATTGTAAGTATCATAACCCCGGTTACGTATTAGATACGTTTCCCGATCGATCCAGGGTTCCGTAACGGCTGTCGAGGTTCTGCCCGACGTAGTCGTTGGAATACCGTCTCGGGGAGGGTATTACTAATGTAAATATTGGGTTATATACTAACGCATGTGCGTTTGTGTAATTTATAGATAATCATCAGGAAATCCTTAAATAAAATCTAAGACAGCAATGTGAGTAATCTCCTTTTTGCAAACTGTTTTTACAAAACCTCATATGATTAACATTATATTAAACAGTGATTGAGTATTTGTATTCTACAATTATCATCGGTATATTGGGGTTTTGTATACAAAATTTGTTACTACCTTGCGAGGAGTAACATGACCACAAGTCGGGTTGACAATACCGTGGGTGGTAACTAAAGTAGATGGAAACAAATGTAATTGCGTGACCGCCATCAATACTGTACAATGGTTTTACTTAACTTGATTAAACTGGGATTCACTCACCAGTATTTCCCACTGACAAAATGTTTTTAAAACGTGTTTCAGGTAACAAAATGTGAAAGCCACGTAGAAGCCAGCTGGACAACACTGAAGGCTTGGAAAAGTGGCTATAAAGTTACCTAAAATAAAGAGATGTTTTATTTAAATAAAATAGGGTTTATCCATATGAAAATGTGTGTACTTAAAACTTGGGATTATTCCCACGTGTTTAATATTATGAAAATGTGGTATTTTACTCTGATAAAATATTTCCTAACTACGGTCCTGATGTAAATTCCGCTGCCAAAATGATAAACACCTGGATACCACCGAAACTGGCCGTGGCCGCCCGTTCTCGGGTTGCTAGGGGACGGGGGTTGCGACAAAACGGTTCAAGGAACCAACTAAAAACATACCTCAATTCCACTGCATGCATCTTAAAACCTTATCAAGCGCGGATATTGAATTTCTAGTTGAGTCGTTTACCATTGTGGAAGTGAAGAAAGCTATTTGGGATTGTGGGGATGACCGGGCCCCGGACGGTTTCAATTTCAGATTTATCAAATTCTTTTGGGATGTTTTGGTCGAAGACTTCTATAAGGTGTTACAACATTTTCACGAAACCGGAGTTATTAGTCATGGATGCTCAACATCTTTCATTACACTAATTCCAAAGTCCAATAATACCTCAAATCTTAACGAGTTCCGGCCAATAAATCTCATCGAATGCATCAGTAAAGTTATGTCCAAAGTATTGGCCAACAGACTTAAAGTGGTCATTCACTCGATTATATCCGAAGAGCAATCAACATTCCTTTCCAACTGTAACATACTCGATGGGCCGATGATCATCAACGAAGTTCTTTCTTGGGTTAAACAGGCAAGGTCCAATGCTATGCTACTGAAGGTTGATTTTAATAAAGCCTTTGACTCCATATCGTGGTCATTTATTGACTCGGTACAGGAACAAATGTTTTTTCCGGCCAAATGGAGAGCTTGGATTAAAGGCGTTCTGAGGTCTTCCCATTCATCAGTGCTCGTAAATGGATCTCCTACAAAAGAATTTTGCTATGAATGTGGCGTTCGTTAGGGAGACCCTCTATCCCCTTTTATTTTTATTCTTGCAATGGAGGCCTTCTCCTCATTTGTGACGAGCGCTTCCGATATGGGGCTAATCTGTGGGATACCTATTCCTAATGGAGGCTCGTCGGTAAGCCACCTAATTTTTGCTGATGATGTGCTTATTGCAGGTGAATGGTCACAATCGAATGCGAGAAATATAAGAAGGATAATGCGCTGCTTCGCTCTTGTTTCCGGTCTCCGTCTAAACTACCGGAAATCGAGCTTATACGGAGTCAGTGTGGCGATGGAAGAAACTGAAGGTATGGCAGCAGAGATTAGATGCCAAGCTGGCGTCTTTCCTTTTGTGTATCTTGGAATCAAGGTTGGAGCAAATATGAATAAATTTTCGAACTGGTCCCCGGTTATCGACGCATTTGAAGCGTTCCTCTCACAATGGAAAGCTAACGCTCTTTCAGTGGGTGGGAGATTAATGCTTATAAAAAATGTATTGGATAGCTTACCGACGTATTACTTTTCACTATTCAAAGCACCGAAATCGGTAATAGATAGACTGGACCAGCTGAGACGCAACTTCTTTTGGGGAGGCACAAGTGAAAAATCCAAAATGGCATGGGTCATATGGCAAACTGTGATATTGCCTTGGGAACACGGTGGACTTGGATTGGGTTCTCTAATGGACTTTAATCGAAGTCTTCTATCCAAATGGTGTTGGAGATTCAAATCGGAACCTAACCGACTATGGAGGAGAGTGGTACAAGTTCTCCATCACTCGAGCAGAAGGTGGGAGTTTTTACCTCTTAAAGCTAGAAGATCGGGTGTATGGTGTAATATAAACAAGGTAGAAAGAGATATGAAGAACCAAAATATTTCCTTGGGAAAACTCATAATCGGTACTCCGGGAGGTGGGGCCTCAATAAGGTTTTGGACGGATCGCTGGGCGGGAGATTCGTGTTTCAAAGACTTATTTCTGGCACTATTCAGATTAGAGCAAGTTAAACTTTGCTTCGTCTGAGACCGGGTGTTGTTTGATGATACTGCGTCAGTTTTTAATTGGAATTGGAGCAGAGATCCTGAAGGCGCGGTGGAGATCAAAGAGCTAGAAGAATGTATAAATACTATCAACACAATTCAAAGGAAGGAAGGTGAAGATAAATGGACGTGGACTATCAGCAATGATGGCGGTTTTCAGTCAAATTACTCAAAAAAAATCCTCGTCGAATCAGGTGTTCTGCTAGAAGAACCTTGGCTATCCTGGAATAATTGGCTTCCAAAGAAGGTCAATGTATTCGGATGGCGTATGGCTAGAAATCGGCTCCCAACAAAGGTAGAACTTCTGAAAAGGGGTATCCAGTTGTCTGGCAGTCGACCTCGACCTGGTGCAACATCCCCCCCCCCCCCTCATTTATGCATTCACACTGCAGGACCTTTTCATCATACATCAAGGCAGTGATACCTCCCTGCTGAAGCAACGGTTGATTAGAACAATGATACTTCTTGGGTGCTGGTTGATATGAAGAACGAGAAATGAAGTAATTTTCAACTCTAAAAACCTAGACGTGGGAAATATTATGACAGAAGTGAAAGCATTAGGATACCTATGGGTCAAACATCTGTCAAAGAGCCAGCTTTTGGCCGTTTAGTTGTATGTATAGTGGGTTTTAATAAAATTAGCCTTAGAAAAAAAGGAAACTTAAAATCTAATTTGTTGTATAATTAATTTAGATAATATAAATTGCCTAAAATGGAAGCTCTCATTGTCTATACTTTTTTTAATTTATTTTTAGGAATATATATATATTTACTTAAATTAATAAAACATGTTAGACGGTGTGTAGGGGGCTTGGGTTTGTGGCATTACTCGACAAATGGCATGTATGGGATCCACAAAGTGTGGTGTGGCGTGGTGGGGCTTCGGCTAGGTGTGGGTGTGGTTTGGCGTGGCTTCGGATGACGTGGCCAGCCATGTGTCATTTGCTAGTTTTTTTTAACTATTTAAAATTTCATTTAAGTAAAATAGAAGGTTGCATATAATTTTTTAAAATCTACTAATAAAATTAAGAAAAAACTACATAAAATAAAAAAAGATTAAAAACTTCATGACTTATCCATTTCATATTTTTTCAAGATTTCTTGTTTCATTTGTAACGTCAATTCCAATTCTGGGCCGCTAAGGTGATTGGCGTGCATGACGAGAAATTTCATATCTTTGCGTTTTTTTTTTCTTTTAGAGATGTTTTTTTATCATACAAGACTTGGATATTTTTCCTCATCTCGATCCTTTGTTGTTTTATGAAATTGAATGTGTCGATTTTCGTCCCAATTTCTTCCAACTGGTTGGTGTACAACCCTTTACCCGAGGCCGAGCTAGGGGCCGACCCCGACGCCGAATCCGATCTCTCTCTCTGAATCCGTTTTTTGACGTGTCTTTACCTGGTGGGCGAGGAGAATCATCAAAATCATCCAAATTTAGATCAAGCTCTTGATCACGAGCATTGGACTGAGTTGGGACGAGGGTGTTCTTGCCCTTTTGGATGAAGTTGATTCGCTAGAAGTAGGACCTCTCGCCCACTTGGAAGCGTACGTACATACATCCCAACAATGCATGTATTTGAACTCGTGCTTCTTATTTTCTTTGTATGATACCATGGCATTCTTGATAAGGTCGGCCTCCGTTTCACCGCTCCTTGACGAGTTCTTATAATGCTTAAAAAAGAAATAATTCTTTTTAAATAAAGCAGCCGTTGGCAACGGGTAGCCCAAACGGTCAAGTCTCACCAGCCACTCCTAGCAAGCCACCTCATCTCCCCCCCCCCCCAATCCGCCCAACATCAGGCTTCAAAGCCACGCTAGCGGGCAACGCCGTGGCCAACGTTGGCACGGTGTAGGTTAGCCAGTGTTGCCTGGCATCCCCGCCCCACACCCACTAGTCTTGAAAAACTGTTATTAAATGTCCAAGCCACTGTAAACTAATTAAAAAAAAAATAAGTAAACTGCCATTTTGGTCCCTGTGGTTTGGGCAATTTTGCTATTTTAGTCCAAATCTCAAACTTTTTAAATATGGGTCCCTGTGGTTTGCATTTTGTTATCATTTTAGTCCAAAACTCAAAATCTCTCATTTTTGACTGTTTTAAGGCCCCCTTTTTGTCTTTATCTCCAGGGGTAGTTTGGTCCATTTAATTTTCATTAAACCAATTCATTTATTAAAAAAACCCAATATAAATACCCCTTATCGCAGGCAATTATAGTAAAAAATGCAAACCCAAACCCCCAAAAATACATGTTTGCTGCACCCATTAACCTCTGTGTAAACCCTTTACTAGCTGCTACTCATCAAGCTAACGTCAGTAGCAGCGTTAGGGCAAGACCCAACACCCAGATGGAGATCAGTGGGTTAGACAGTAACGACCGCCAATTCAAGAACCCAGATGAAATGTGGCAAGAAGAAGTTGGTGATTCACAAAAAAAAAAAGCATGATTGGTACAGCAACGGTGTTGGCTACTGGCAAGTAAGTTTGTATCTTTTTTTTCATTTTGTTAAAGAAAGTTTGAAAGCTTTTGTGTGAAAAAGGGACTAGAATTGAAAAAGGGTGAATCTTGAATTTGTGGTTTGAAGGGTGTGGAAGCATCGGTGGAAGGTGTGCTGGGTGGATATGGGCATGTGAATGAGCCTGATATTAGTACAAGTGAGGCTTTTTTGAATACCCTTTTGGCTCGTTTCTTTCCTGATGCTGGTAGAAATCAGCATCTTGTAGCTCTTGGTTAGTTCTCTTACCCTTGTTTTTTTTATTCAATTGTGGTTGTGATTGATTGAGATGAAGAAATGGGTGTGATTTTAGAATATTTGGTAGAAAAATGGAACTGATAGTGTGATTCTAGAACAAAGAAAATGGTCCTTGAGCTTGCTTCGTTGACTTGACTTGATTCAGGTAGGGTTTTTTTTTGGTTTGATCTCTGGTCTGGTTAGGATTTCGATTGGGAGGTTGAAGATGATGATGTAATTGCCTGCGATAAGGGGTATTTATATTTGGGGTTTTTAATAAATGAATTAGTTTAATGAAAATTAAATGGACCAAACTACCCCTGCAGATAAAGACAAAAAATGGGCCTTAAAACAGTAAAAAATGAGAGATTTTGAGTTTTGGACTTAAATGGCAACAAAATACAAACCACAGAGACCCAGATTTAAAAAGTTTGAGATTTGGACTAAAATGACAAAACTGCCCAAACCACAGGGACCAAAATGGCAGTTTACTCAAAAAAAAAAAAAAAAAAAAATAGATACACCAAAAGATTTAAAGTTACATCCAAAAAAAATATTAAGAAACCAAGCCTAACCATAACTTCATCTTACCAAGTTTTAACCAAAAAGTCAACCCTAACTATACTTTGAGATAAACAAAGTTTCTAGCAAAAAAAATATGTAACGATCCCAGTCATCTCATATTGAACTCCATCAAAATTCTTTATCTTCAGTGTCAATAAATCTCCAACCCCAGCCTACCGAGCGATATCTATCGGATTGCACTAAAGGTAAACACTTCTAAAAAATGTATGTTTAAAAATGAAACAGAAAAAATAAAACTTAAAAGCAATTACTGATTGTTGTATAGTCTTGTAGAGAACGAAACTTCATCATAATCTTCTTGAGAAAGCCATGTTGATGTCATTTAAATGGAATAGTATCATTTTGAATATAGAGAGACCAAGATGATCAAGTACAAAAGTTCTAATTAGACTCACTATAAGACTTTTAACAAATGAAAACAACATATAACATCCAAACTGCAAAATTAACACTAAAATAATTAAGATGAATAACATGCAAACGGAAATAAACATGTTGTGAAGATTGTTGTTTTAATTTTATCTTTGGATTTGTAAAAGTCCTCAAGCATTTTATAAGTTACATTTGAATTACAAATTTGTAGTATTAAATATTAACCATATAAGTTACTTTTATATCTAATCTAAGTAAATGAAAAGAAATCAAGGGGATTTTTATTACAAAGTAATACTAACCATATAAGTTACTTTGACCGTAACAAATATTATTTACTTTTATTAAAAGTTCAATAAACAACTAGTAAAAATACCTGTGCCATTAGTCAAAGCATTATGTGATGCGTTAACCATATGAAAACCGCGTGTTTCGATGTATCCAGTTGAAGTCAATGTAACCTACACAAGCATTGCGATTGGATCACAACGGAAAGTAAATTGAAATTATACCGTACAATCGTAACGTATTATATGTGACCCGACTCATACATAGAAAACGTAGCATGTGTAAAAGAAAAACTGACATGTGTAATCAAAAGGGATAAGAGCTTTTTAAAAAGGAAAAAGAAACCGCAGTTGGAGTCCACCGGTTCGTAACAAAATTTACGAAACATACATAAAGTAAGCATAAAAAAGTATTATACATGACCTGACTCGTTTTCTAAAAAGAGTTTAAGTCAAAACGTAGACCAATTCAATTTTATACTGACACGTATATAAAATATACAAGTAAAAATGTTTTTTTTTCTAAACGAAAGTGTATTATATTTGACCTACTCGTTTTCAGAAAAAAAAAGTTTACGTCAAAATGTAGAGTAACTCGAATTTATACCGACACGTACATAGAAATATGCACGTAAATAATTAGTCTTTTTAAGGTAAATGAACGATAGAGGTAAATAAAAAAATTAGCGAACGAAAGTTATTAATGAATCATTAAATTAGTAAAAAAATTATTAAGTTAACAACAAATATTATTTATTCAATAAAATGCCCTTATTAATTTGGTTAGTGTTGTGAAACTAGCCTAATAGCAAAGAAAGAAGAAGAAAATAATAGGGAGAAGAGATCTAATATTTTATTGATTGAGATGTATGTTACAAGAGATACAAAAGACTATATATAATTGAGAAAAACTTGTGGAACAGGCCTAATCTATTTTAGGTGTTGATAACCACATTAATAATAAATATATTCATAACACTCCCCCTTGGTTATCAAAATAATACGCTTGATGTTGTCTCGTTAAAAACCTTGCTAGGAAAACCCGGTGGGACAAAACCATATAGCTAAGGGAAAAAGAGTGCAGCGTGTAATGCGCATTATCTTCCTCTGATACTTCTGGATCAGGTATGTTGCCTCATTAAAAACCTAACTAAGAAAACCTATTGGGATAAAACTTAGTTAAGGGAAAAAGAGTGCAACTTGAATAAATCTCCCCCTCATTATAATATGTATCATTTAAGTAAAATGCGTCCATCATCCTCGAAAGTTGCTCAAAACTTTTGTAGAATGATTTGTCGTTTGATGCCTTGAAGTGCAATCCTTTATATTGAGTAATGTTGTAAAATCTTCTTGTGAGACTTCTAGTGCTTCCTCTTGCGAACAAATACCATAAGATCCAAGACTATTTGTGTTATATTCTTTATATCTACAAGACTAACAGAACTAGCTTTCATGGGTTAGTAAAATACAGACACATATCATTCTTACCTTTAGGGTATCGGCATATCGGCATATCTGCTTTACCATTCAAATGTCTCCTCATTGGACATGTACTATATCATGTTGATAAATTCAAATAAAAAATATATATTATCATGCATAGCTAGAAAGTTAAGTTAATGCACAATTGCACTTTAGCCATTTGGTACTTTTGAAATGAGAATCTCTACTTTGGTAGGAGATGATAATAATCATTTCTTATAAAAAGTGTCTGAACAACCTTTAACATACTATAAGGTTGAGCTCTTTACATACTAAAATGTCCCACCAACATCTTCTAGATGTAGTTTGATAGATGAATAAAAGTATGATTACAAATATACTTGAACTGCAAGTCGAGTAATAAATAGACTGTGCTAGGGTCATTAAAAAATCCCCTTCTAAAAGCTCGTCAGTTTCTCTTGATGATGCTCTGACATCATCACTGTAAATTGCGATTATAGTGAACTTTTAAGAAAGAACATTTGATTAAGATGGATAATATTATCAAACTTATATTGCTCTTTATCAGAATATATCATGAGTTGTACAACACTCAACTTGACTATTTTAGTTCATATTATATTTAACTTTATAAAGATACATTCTTGAGGACTTGAAATCAATGCTTCAGGCATTTGCAATCATATAAATACTTCTTTCAACTTTGAAAAACAATGTATGTGCATCACTCTTTAGGAGTTCTATTACATATACCTCCTCATTGATTTCTATATCATATGCAAGGATGTCTTGAATATTTAATCAATATTGTACCATGCTTATACATTGTACATTAAGATGCCATAATAACCAGGCACAAGTTTTTTATGTATAGTTATTGGTGCCAAGAATTACATCCTTAAGATGTTTCAACTATCCTTATAAGCACTTAAGTGCTTTACGATACTCATCAGGAGTTCCAATTATATTCAACATATTCAAATATGAATTTGCATACAACGATCATATCGTTCTCGAGAACTCATTTTACATGATTTTTGATAATTCAAATCCTTGAGGGACTTTCATGTAAACTTTTAGTATCAAGTGATACATAACATTCATAAGATGCATATCAATTCTCTCTTTATATTACCAGACTAATAAAATATTGGAAAATCATTACATCCACCACTAGAGAATGTGTCTTATTATAATCAATCATGGGTTTTGCGAAAATCCTTGTGCACCATATTTGCCTTATCTCATTTAATTTGATTTTCATATAATTCGCTTAAAAGCCCCATTAATATCCAACATACTTTACAAATTCAGTTGTATAGACTGTTGGTCCGAAAACTTTCCATTTCATTAGAGAATTTAAATCTGCCATACTTTGCGTCTTTCCATTTTGGCCAATCATTTATGTATTTTCATTCATAGGCAAATCTTAAATCTTGATCCTCGTCATTTCATCATTTCAAGCACTATATTATATACAAAAGTATAACGACGTCGATTTTGTTTTGATTCCATACATATCTTAGACATGATACAACTTATCGAGATCTCTTTATTTTCAGGTACCTGAGGTTCTTCTTGAACCATCATGTCTACTGTCTCTTCAAGAGATCTTATTACTATAACCTCGACTTGACCATCTCAATTACTTGCTCCAATTTTCGAGGAATTTTATTATTGGAATCAACTAGTCTACCACGCTTTAGGCGTGCAATAAACTCATTACAAAATATGTGGTTGTCCTCTTGGGACACAAATATCACTAGAGCATAAGCAGTTGATTATATGACTTACTTAGTCACTCTATTTAGGTCAGTGAACTTGTCTGGTAATTTGTTTTTTAATATTGGTAAATGAATTATCCTTTGAACTTCTGGTTCACTGTTTATAGTTTGAAGATCAAGATAACATGATAATTCATTCCATTTTTCACTTTCCAACTGCTTGTTATCTCCCCCTAATGTTGGGAACATTCATTCAATAAAGTGAAAACCAATGAGCTGTAAGCAAATCTCTCCCCAATGGCTTTAAGTATTTAATCATAGACAATTATTTTTTACCCAACATATATACTCAACCCTTTTAGAGGTCCCAGCATTGTGCTAATGGTGGATCAATATTATATATACCGCACAACCAAAATCTTAGAAGGAACGTATTTGGTTCCTGACCAAAAACCAACTATAATGGGGAAGTATGATGACATATTGACTTGATGTGAATTAATGTTGTACATGTACATCACATGTACCCAAATACAAATATGAACTCTTGCTCTTATGATCATTGGCTTTGCAATCAATTGTGACCGTTTAGTGATCGTCTCAACTTTCTTGTATAAACATAAGCTATATGAAGTTCAAAATTTATTCCAATAATCATTAATAACTTGGGAATTGAATTAACTGTTATTACCAAAATAAATATACCAATCTGGATTAATATGCTTGCTATCACATTAGCTAAGCCACAGTTACACAAGATTCAGGTTGTGGATTTGATAACCATTTAGACGATGCATCGATTTAAAACACTAAATGGTATCATGTTGGGATATGCATATCCTTTAGTCACTTCCATAATACTTAAGGATTCCCACCCTACTTTGGTTGGTAAATAATGAATTTTCCTTGAGAGCAAACATGACGTCTTTAATTGTAAGGAAGAATCTTCTGGTTCTTCGTTAAGTTTCACATCATCATTGACTCGGTGTGGTCTAACCGGTCATGCAAATTAAGTAAATAATTATGATACATAAACTTCTAGTTTACGATCATATGTGTATTAGTTACATTATACGAGAAAACAACGCATTATCATTGCAAACTATCATTTTATATAACTTTTATCCTTTCACATTTTGTTCCCATATAATCACTCCAATAGTGGTCTATCTCATTATGACCATTATTACAATTCTGATAGTCGGTCTACATTATTAACTTGGTTACATTCTAATGGTCAATCTCATTATCAACTTGGCTATCATAGCACTTCTAATTATCAATCTCATTATTAACATGACCATCATTGAAAATTTTTCAATTATGTCTATGATCACGACATTTTCAATGATCGTTATATAATCACATTCACTTCAGGGAATGGAATAATTAGAACAAACTTCATAGCTTTTCATTATTTACTCGGTCACACGAATATAAAATCATTTCAATCTTTTTATATTCTCTTAATGATATTGCTACTTCAAGAGCATATCTCATGTGTGATAATTGTAATTTTTTTATCCAATTTTCCCTTATTGATAAACTTCTCTTCACATAACATCAATTGAGAAGTAATTATATGTCCGAGTTGTAACAACCCTCGGTAAACCATCGCCCTCATAAATATTTTAGACGCCTTAGTATATTATAAAATGTCCCAATATGTTTTATATTATACCCCGTATGTGAAAACCGAGCCCTAGTTATGTTATAGGATATAAAATAAAATAAATATCTGAATTATAAGCTGAGGCGGGCCGCATAAGACCTCACCTCAACTTCACGCGGGCCGTATCAAACTAGACTTTGACTTTGCTGACTTCTTAAGCTAAAGCGGGCCGCGTAATAGATTTCATTAAGTTCATGCGGGCCGCGCGCGTTCCAACTGGTGGCGCATCCCTGAGCCGACACGTGTCGATATCGTGTCGAACCTAGTTGATGACCCAGCTAAGCTACTGAGTTGACTAGAGTCAACGCGGGCCGCGTAAGGCTTAGCCTTACCTTACGCGGGCCGCCTGAAAGTCATATTTCACAACTATAAATAGCAGGCATCAGTTTACGATTTCCGTCGCTCATTCACACTTCTCAATCTCGAATTCTGAAAGTATAGGCATAATATTTTGGGTATTATACCCCTAATTAGCGAGGTTCTGCTCCGTTGTAAGTATTATAACCCCGGTTTCATAATAGTTACGCTGCCCGATTGATTTAGGGTTCCGTAACAACTGTCGTGGTTCTGCCCGACGTAGTTGTTGGAATGCCGTCTCGGGGAGGGTATTATTAATAATTTCAAAGGGTTATGATACTAACCAATGTACATTTGTATAAATTATAGATTATACCCAGGAAATCCTTACGAAAAGCCTAAGACAGCAATGTGAGTTTATCCTCTTTTTGTTAATGTTTTTGGTAATGTTTTACCAAACCTTAAATGTTTTACAATGTGATTAAGCGGTGATTGAGTCTTTGTAGTTCTTCAATTACTGCCGGTATTATGGGGTTTTGTATACAAAATTTACTACGAGTAGTAGTAAGTCTGAATGACAGTGCATTACCATTGGACGACGAGTTAGCCAATGGGTAATTTGACCATAGCCATAGATCCGGTCGAGTGGCAAATACTGAATGAGTAATTGTGTAGAAAGAAACAATGTGATCGCTCTCAATACTGTTTTAATTGATAAAATGTTTTGATTAAACTGGGATTCACTCACCAGTATTTCCGACTGACAAAGGTTTTTAAAACGCGTTACAGGTAACACAATGTGAACAGCCAATTAGTGAAAAGCCAGCTGGAGAGCACTGAAGGCTTGGGAAAAATATGGCTATAAAAGTTACCTAATAAACGATGTTTTAAATTCAATAAAATAGGGTTTATCCCTATAATGTATTGTAATAAGAAACTTGGGTTTTTGCTCATGTTATTATTAATATAAAAGGTGGTTTTACTCTGATAAACATTTCCTAACTACGGTCCTGATGTAAATTCCGCTGCGAGACTAAATAACCTGATACCACCAAACTCTGTGATCACGTCCGCCCGTTCCCGGGGATTTAGGGATCGGGGGTTGTGACAGAAGGTGGTATCAGAGCCTAGCCACTGGTCTGAGCCAAAGAAGTGTTTTGCTGACACTTAAATTCTAAATTTTGTGTTAGGAAATAATTAAGGAAATACGTGCATAACTGTATTTATTGGTTATGTGTTATTTGACTATCTGTTAGTTTTCAGTATGAGTGATCAAGGACCATTAGACGTGAATCGTCAGTTAGCTGATTCACCTAGGAGTGAAGGTACATCATCACAGCCTGCCCTCTCTGGGTATACTGCTGATCAGGAAGATGGAATATTTGTCTTTAGAGCTCAATCTGAAGAACCATTTCCTACTAAGAAACGAGGATGGTTCAGTAAAGAAGCTTTTGCTCGTAGGAAGAGAATGCGAAAATTGCAACAACAAAGGGCTTTAGCAGCTATTAAGAGAGAGACAGATGCTCATACTCAAGATATGTTAAATAGAAGCCTAGCAAATTTCCATATCTTAGCTACAACTGCTGCTGACCCAGGTCTGGAACAACTAGTAGCCCCACAACCACAAAACCCAGAACAGCCCATGGAAATAGAAAATCGGGAAAACCAAGTGGAGATGCACAACTTTAACCCAGAAGAAATCCCTAGAGTGCCTGCACCAAACCCCATAGACCCGAATTATGACCCCTGGTGGGACGACAATAGAGACTTTGTGCAACGTTACCCTATTCAGGATTATCCACCCATACAAAACATAGAAGCTTACCCAGGTATGGACCCTTTAGACCCCTATTATCAAGATGATTATATTAGGGAGATATTAGAGGATCCTTACCAATTTCAGGAATTGTCACCCCCATATCAGGAAAATGCACCCCAGATTCCAAACCCAGTCCGAGAACCTGCACCTCCAATGAGTGCAGAAAACGTTCAAGAACTTAGGACTTTCGGAGAGGAAATTTTAGAGAGCAGTGAGAGAATGCGTCAGGTGGGAGAACGTCTCGTATGGAAGTACGATGAACGTAATATGGATTTTTGGATAAATCCATATCCGTGAATGATAAAGAAGTGGTAGTAATACTAATATAATAAAAATAAAAATAAAATAAAAATATGTGTGTACGGATGCATATTACTATTTTATTTCTGTTGGTATTGTAATTTTTATTTCTGTACTAGTGTGTAATAGACGCATAAGTATATGAAAAGAGTAAGTAGCAATGATCTACGTTTTTGGTTAAATTGCGTGTCATGTGAATTGTGATCAATTATATTACTTACTATCTTGTGATATTAATATGGGATAAATGTTTAAAATTCAGATGGCCGACGAAGGAAATCAAGGAAATCTGAATAACGATAACCAGAGTAACATTAACGTGGTTAATGATAATCCGAGTGTCAATAACAATGGAAACCAAGTGGACAATAGTGCTATCCAACACATAGTAGCACAGGGAATTATAGATGCAATGCCATTTATACTTCAAACTGTTAAGGATGCTGATAACAAAAGTAAACATAGCAGTAAGCGACCACTTGAACCAGAAAACAGCGTGAACAATGGGCCTATACTTCAAATGCCTATTCCTAAAAGAAGAAGAACTGTGCCTAACGGTTGTTCTTATAAAGAATTCTGGTCTTGTAAACCAATGGAATTCTCGGGCAATGAAGGGGCCATTGCAACTTTACGCTGGATAGAAAAGACTGAGGCAGTCTTAAGGATAAGTAAGTGTGCTGAAGAAGATAAGATATTGTTTGCTTCTAATCTGTTTAAGAATGCAGCACTAGAATGGTGGAACACTATCCTCCAGACAAGAGGAAGTGATCGAACCTATAATATGGAATGGGAAGAATTTAAAAACAAGGTAGAAAGGAAATTCTGCCCACCCAATGAGAAAGAACAGATAGCAAACAAATTCCTAAACCTTAGGATGACTGGTGTGGATAGCAAGGGGTACACAAAGTTATTTTTTGAATATGCTAGGATAGTGACAACTCTTGCTTCACCAGAACCAGTGTTAATTTCCCGTTATATTTGGGGATTAATTAGAGAGATAAGACACGTAGTCAAGGCAGCTAGACCTCAAACCATAGAAGAAGCTGTAGAATTAGCCAATACCTTGACTGATGAGTTAGTCCGTACCAGAGAAGAGGATCAAAGGAGGAACCTAACCCAGAAGTTGACTCAAGAATTTCGTTCTGGAAATTCTAACCGTGGAAGAAATGTAGGATCTACCTCTACGCCCTACTGTAGGTATTGCAAAAGAAAGCATTCAGGAAGATGCTCCATATATTGTAACTTTTGCAAAATATCGGGACACAAGGAAGAAAACTGCAGGAAGAAAGTTAACAGCAGGGTATGTTACAATTGCGGAGAACAAGGTCATATCAAACTGAACTGCCCAAAATTAGCTCCAGCTACAGATAACAAGAATATTAAAAATGCTAGAGCATTTGTTCTGACTGCAGATGAAGCCAAGATGATTCCAGATGTCATTGCTGGTACGTTTTTAGTTAATGATGTCTTTGCTAAAGTATTATTTGACTCTGGTGCAAACCAAAATTTTATTAATACATCGTTTTGCAAATTTCTAAATCAGTCATTAACTAAACTACCACATGAATGTTTAGTAGAGACAGCCAATGGAGAAACTGTTAGAATTTCTGAAATCTTGCAGGGAGCAAGCATAGAAATTTTAAATCATAAATTTATAGCAAACCTATATCCCATGGATCTGGTAGGATTTGATGTTGTTTTAGGAATGGATTGGTTAATAGCCAATAAAGCCAGTATTTTATGTGATCAACAGTTAATCCAAGTAAATTCACCAAAAGGTAAAACAATCACAATTAAAGGAAATAAATCTTCTAAGTCCAATAAATTTATCTCTGTGATGAAAACTGCAAGTTGTATAAGAAAAGGTTCTATAGTGTATTTGATTTCTATAATCACTAACACTAAAGGGAAAGAACTAAAAGATATTCCAGTAGTATCTCAGTTTTCAGATGTCTTTCCAGAAGAATTACCAGGACTACCTCCAGACAGAGAAGTTGAATTCAGAATTCATTTGCTACCAGGAACATCACCAATTGCCAAAGCACCTTACCGTTTGGCACCTGCAGAAATGCAAGAATTGAAGAAACAACTAGACGAATTGTTAGAAAAAGGATTTATACAACCAAGTTCGTCTCCATGGGGAGCGCCTATATTATTTGTTAAAAAGAAGGACGGATCAATGCGTATGTGCATTGATTATCGTGAATTAAACAAGGTCACGATTAAGAATCGGTACCCATTACCGAGAATCGATGATCTGTTTGATCAACTGCAAGGAGCTCGATTTTTCTCTAAGATCGATTTAAGGTCAGGATATCATCAATTAAAGGTACAGGAAGAGGACATTCCTAAAACCGCATTCAGAACGAGGTATGGTCATTATGAATTTACTGTCATGCCATTTGGTTTAACCAATGCCCCAGCTGCATTTATGGACATGATGAACCGAGTATGTAAGCCATATTTGGATAAATTCATAATTATATTCATAGATGATATTCTAATTTATTCTAAGAATAAAGAGGATCATGCAAGGCATTTGCACACACTTTTAAGTTTGTTAAGAAAGGAAAAGCTTTATGCTAAATTTTCAAAGTGTGAATTTTGGTTAGAACAAGTACAATTCCTTGGACACCTAGTCAATCATGAAGGAATTCATGTAGATCCAACAAAGATTGAAGCAATTACCAAATGGAAAACCCCTGAATCACCAACTGAGATTAGAAGTTTCTTAGGATTGGCCGGTTATTATAGAAGATTTATTAAAGATTTTTCTAGAATAGCTATTCCTTTAACTAAGCTAACCTGTAAATCTGTTAAGTTTGAATGGGGATTAAAACAAGAAGAAGCCTTTAGAATTCTTAAGCAAAGATTAACCCATACACCCATATTAGCATTACCAGAAGGAAATGAAGACTTTGTAGTCTATTGTGATGCTTCTAAATTAGGTTATGGATGTGTATTGATGCAACGTCAGAAAGTTATAACTTACGCATCTAGACAACTTAAGAATCATGAAGAGAATTATTCAACCCATGATTTAGAATTAGGAGCTATAATTTTTGCTCTTAAGATCTGGAGACATTACCTTTATGGTAGTAAGTTTACCATATTTACTGATCATAAAAGTTTAAGGTATATCTTCAAGCAAAAGGAGTTGAATATGAGACAAAGACGCTGGATGGAATTTCTTAGCGATTATGATTGTAATATCCAGTATCATGAAGGAAAAGCAAATGTAGTAGCAGATGCTTTAAGCCGAAAGTATCATGAAAAGCCAAAAAGGGAACGTTCTCTTAAATTAAATCCGCAAGTAGATTTAAATGATCAAATAAGAGAAGTACAAGAATCAGTAATCAAGGATGATTCTGAAAAATTAAAAGGTATGTTAAAAGAATTAAAACAAGGAACAGATGGAATATGGAGATTCCATGAAAAGAGAACGTGGATACCTAAATTAGGAAATCTACGCTATCGTATATTAGAAGAAGCCCATAAGTCTAAATACACGATGCATCCAGGAAGTGATAAAATGTACCAGGATTTAAGGAAAAATTTCTGGTGGATAGAAATGAAAAAGGACATAGCAACCTATGTTTCTAAATGTTTAACTTGTTCACAAGTTAAAGCTGAACATCAGAAACCCTCAGGTTTATTACAGCAATTAGAAATGCCAGTCTGGAAATGGGAATTTATAACAATGGATTTTGTTACTAAATTACCCAAAACTAAGAAAGGAAATAATACAATCTGGGTGATTGTAGATAGACTAACCAAGTCAGCTCATTTTCTACCAATGAAAGAAACAATTAGTATGGAACAATTAGCCAAATTATATGTAAATAAAATTGTTTCTTTACATGGCATTCCTTTATCAATTGTTTCTGATAGAGATAGTCGATTTACCTCTCGTTTTTGGTCAAGTTTCCAAAAGGCAATGGGAACCAAATTAAGGTTAAGCACAGCTTATCATCCTCAAACAGATGGACAAAGTGAAAGGATAATTCAGACAATGGAAGACATGCTTAGAGCTTGTGTAATTGATTTTGGAGGTAATTGGGACGATCACTTACCTTTAATAGAATTTTCTTATAATAATAGTTATCACACAAGTATCAATGCTGCACCATTCGAAGCACTTTATGGAAGAAAGTGTCGAACCCCAGTCTGTTGGGCAGAAATTGGGGAACAACAACTATCTGGACCTGAGATAGTACAAGAAACAACCGATAAGATTATTCAAGTCAAGGATCGATTGAAAGCTGCACGTGATCGACAAAAGAGTTATGCTGATAACCGATGCAAGCCGTTGGAATTTCAGGTAGGAGATAAAGTATTATTGAAAGTCTCTCCTTGGAAAGGAGTGGTAAGATTCATTAAAAGAGGAAAGCTAAGTCCCAGGTATGTTGGACCTTTCAAGATTATTAGAAAAATAGGGCCTGTAGCCTATCAGTTACAACTGCCAGAGGAAATGGCAGGAATACATGATGTGTTTCATGTATCTAATCTCAAAAAGTGTTTAGCTGATGAATCACTGATAGTTCCTCTTAAGGATATAGAGGTAAATGAACAACTCAAGTTTGTAGAAAGGCCTCTACAGATTGAAGATAGGAAAGTCAAGAATCTCAAACATAAGAGATTAGTTCTAGTCAAAGTAAAGTGGGACTCCAAAAGAGGACCTGAGTACACATGGGAACTCGAATCAGAAATGAAGAGGAAATATCCGCACTTGTTTCAATAGATCTCGAGGACGAGCTCTAAAGTAAGGTGGGGAGAATGTAACAACCCTCGGTAAACCATCGCCCTCATAAATATTTTCGACGCCTTAGTATATTATAAAATGTCCCAATATGTTTTATATTATACCTCGTATGTGAAAACCGAGCCCTAGTTATGTTATAGTATATAAAATAAAATAAAAATCTGAATTATAAGCTGAGGCGGGCCGCATAAGACCTCACCTCAACTTCACGCGGGCCGTATCAAACTAGACTTTGACTTTGCTGACTTCTTAAGCGAAAGCGGGCCGCGTAATAGATTTCATTAAGTTCATGCGGGCCGCGCGCGTTCCAACTGGTGGCGCATCCCTGAGCCGACACGTGTCGATATCGTGTCGAACCTAGTTGATGACCCAGCTAAGCTACTGAGTTGACTAGAGTCAACGCGGGCCGCGTAAGGCTTAGCCTTACCTTACGCGGGCCGCCTGAAAGTCATATTTCACAACTATAAATAGCAGGCATCAGTTTACGATTTCCGTCGCTCATTCACACTTCTCAATCTCGAATTCTGAAAGTATAGGCATAATATTTTGGGTATTATACCCCTAATTAGCGAGGTTCTGCTCCGTTGTAAGTATTATAACCCCGGTTTCATAATAGTTACGCTGCCCGATTGATTTAGGGTTCCGTAACAACTGTCGTGGTTCTGCCCGACGTAGTTGTTGGAATGCCGTCTCGGGGAGGGTATTATTAATAATTTCAAAGGGTTATGATACTAACCAATGTACATTTGTATAAATTATAGATTATACCCAGGAAATCCTTACGAAAAGCCTAAGACAACAATGTGAGTTTATCCTCTTTTTGTTAATGTTTTTGGTAATGTTTTACCAAACCTTAAATGTTTTACAATGTGATTAAGCGGTGATTGAGTCTTTGTAGTTCTTCAATTACTGCCGGTATTATGGGGTTTTGTATACAAAATTTACTACGAGTAGTAGTAAGTCTGAATGACAGTGCATTACCATTGGACGACGAGTTAGCCAATGGGTAATTTGACCATAGCCATAGATCCGGTCGAGTGGCAAATACTGAATGAGTAATTGTGTAGAAAGAAACAATGTGATCGCTCTCAATACTGTTTTAATTGATAAAATGTTTTGATTAAACTGGGATTCACTCACCAGTATTTCCGACTGACAAATGTTTTTAAAACGCGTTACAGGTAACACAATGTGAACAGCCAATTAGTGAAAAGCCAGCTGGAGAGCACTGAAGGCTTGGGAAAAATGTGGCTATAAAAGTTACCTAATAAACGATGTTTTAAATTCAATAAAATAGGGTTTATCCCTATAATGTATTGTAATAAGAAACTTGGGTTTTTGCTCATGTTATTATTAATATAAAAGGTGGTTTTACTCTGATAAACATTTCCTAACTATGGTCCTGATGTAAATTCCGCTGCGAGACTAAATAACCTGATACCACCAAACTCTGTGATCACGTCCGCCCATTCCCGGGGATTTAGGGATCGGGGGTTGTGACACGAGTCATGTAATATTACCGGTCTAACATTTTACAACCTTTGATAATGAGATACGGGGAGTATGACACTTTGGATGTCTTATTCTTTTTAATCTAATATACAAGGTATACATAAAGTTCACCATACAGAGCGAGTCATAATAAACTTTTATAAAATAAGATTTTTTCATCTCTTATAAGCAAAGAAACATAAACAAAGAAACAAAGTTAATGTGTTATCCTATCACAAGTATAAACATTGATAAATATCATATCTCTATCAAGTTCCCATGCTCTTTATAACATGCAATCATTTTTTTTACTCGTCAAGTTAAATTAAAAATAATGTCTTTACCACACGTACATTTAACATGTTCACATATTATTTACAAGTATCATTGTAAATAATAAAATATGATAACATAAATAAGTTTAGAGATTGTACGTACAAATTCAAACTTGGATTATCTATAACTAATATAGATATATATTAGACAATATAATTAAATCTTTAAAGTGTATCAAATATCTTTTATTGTATATGTACCCTATTAACAATAACTCGCCTAAAACTTTGTATATATTAAAATCTTATACAAGGCATGTATAAATAGATACCCATAAAAATAAACAATATTAATATTAATTCGGTTAGAGATTAAAACATACAGTAAAATATTTTTCTTCCAAGGCTTCAAAGCAATATGAAAATATCCTAGCAAAGCAATATTATGACTTTTGCTGTTATTTAAAAGGGAAGTCAAATCTCTGCATTCAATGAATTTTTTTTAGATTATCTAAATACTTCAATTAGTAACCATCCAAAAAAACTTTTATCGTAACCCACCACCAATTCGGTAGGGCGGTTTTGTCAAAGCAATTGGCAAAACACATGAAAGATTTAGAAATCCCAATAACAAAATTCCGAATTTGAATATGAAACGAACTAAAAAAAACGTGACAAAAATATCCAAGATGGGTATCATGAAATTACATATGATAAAAGGTATCATAGAACCAAATAAGTTACGAGATACCAATAATACAACATAACAAGTAATTGAATATAACTAGATTTGTTTCAATTAAGAACGTAGATCGAGTAACTCATATATCTGTTTCAATTAAGAATGTAGATCAATCAATTTTAAAACAATAATAATGGTTAATTGTAATCATCTAACCTCTTACTTTTAGGTAATCACAAATATATGATTCATGATAAGAAGATAAATATAGACGTGCACATAGAATGATTAATTGACAACATGAAGAATGTGAAAGAATGTACCATACAAGAGTTGTGTGAAAACACTCTTCTATCCTTGTGAAGCAGCAATACTAATGCTTATATGATCCACCTTTAGAGAGAGAGCAATTTGTGCTGATAACGTGTTGTAAAACTAGCCTAATAGCAAAGAAAGAAGAAGAAATTAAAAGGGAGAAGAGATCTAATATTTCATTGATTGGGATGTATATTACAAGAGATACAAAAGACTATATATAATTGAGAAAAACTTGTGGAACAAGCCTAATCTATTTTAGGTGTTGATAACCGCATTAATAATAAATATATTCATAACAGTTAGATAGTTTTTAAATTACAGAAAAGGGTATTTTAAATTAGAGTTAAGTTTATGTCTATGTGATTTGTTCATTTTTGTCATTTCAGACCAAATTTTAAAATTGTATCATTTTCCTTCCTGACTTTCTCGAAGCTTGTCATTTCAGTCCAAAAAACTATCCCCGTTAAAAAAAATCAGTTGCTCAGGGACGAAAATGACACTTTATTCTGGAATTTTTGGACTGAAATGACACATTTCGAGAATGTTACGGAGAAAAATGGTATAATTTTGAAATTTGGTCTGAAATGGCAAAAGTGTACAAACCACAGAGACGTAAATGGCACTTAACTCTTTAAATTATTATCCCAGAACCTGAACCAAGTTCATTTGGTATTAGAGTTGTATCATTTTGTTGTTTAGTAATTGTGTGAGATACAAACTACAAAGTATATGTCACTCCCTCAACCAGCTTTACACAAAATTTACCACTACATGACCAGTCAAAGAAGCAATAAAAAGGACAATGGTAAAGTATAAAAAGCAAACAAAAAGGATGGGCTCAAATGTAAATGTCACCGGCATTTGCATTTAAGATAGACTAGATTTTGTCATAGCCGCGCGTTGCGGCGGCGACAACTTAGTTGTTTATAGCTGACAACACATTACATGATGCATTAACCATACGAAAACTCATGTTTCAACGTATCTGATCTAAAGCATTGCGTTTACAAAAGAAATGGAATCGAACCCGAGTTAGTTTGTTTATTTAGGGTTCCACCTAACAATTACACCATCATTACCGTTGCATCAAGACTTAGTGGTGTCAAAATGTACAACAACTCGGATTTATACTGTCGAATAAAAACGTATCATATTTTACCCGACTCGTTTCTGAACACAGTTTGCGTCAAAACTTACACCAACCGAAAACGTTCGCAAAAAATAAGCATGAAAACATATTATATTTGACAAGACTCATTTTCAAAAAGTTTGATGTCGAAACGTGAATTTATACCGACACGTACGCTAAAATGTCAAAGCGTAGACCAACAAAAAACGTACATAATAATAAGCATGAAGATGCGTTACATAATAATAAGCTTTATGTCGAAACGTGATTTGATTATATCATAATTGAAATGTGCAAACAATTATTTTTCAATAAGAACAAATTGAAATTGTAGAACGACATGGATTAGTTATTACATGTAACTTGAATAATAATAATAATAATAATAATAATAATAATAATAATAATAATAATAATAATAATAATAATAATAATATGTGTTAAATTTGAATTAAATAATGATTTTATTAGATTATAACTGAAATTTGTAAACAATTAATTTCAATAAGTAGGAAAAAAAATGAAAATTTGTAGAGCTGCAGGTGTTGGTTTTACATGTATGGAATGTTTGGATATTATACAGTTGGAGAAAGAAAAGTGAGGAATATGGATCGAAACCATGACCCTTGTTTAGAGCACATGCACCTAACCACCTTATTAGAATGACATTTGATTCATAAAATGCCAAACAGTCTTTTATATAGAAAAAGAAGACGGTAGCTATGATGGGAGCCACCGACCTTTCTTTTTAAGAATATATAAATAATAATATTATGAGCCAAAACCAAGGAGTCAATAAACACTAATCATATAAGTTACTTTTACCTTACTTAGGGTGTGTTTGGGATTGCTTTTTTAACTTGATTCTTTGATTATTATGTTTTGAAATCGCAAAAACGTATTTTGAATATTTGGTAAAAGTTAATAAAAACTGATTTTTTACGTTTTGTAGAAATCAAAACGTGATAAACCAAAAGTAGGTCACCCCTTACTGCAGGAAAACGTGATAATCCCAAAACTGATTTTTTTACGTTTTCCCTTATTTATATTTTAAAATATATATATTTGCCAAACACTCAAATAGTTGATTATCTGATTATTGTAATATCAAACAGCATAATCAAATCCAAACACTGTTGATTATCTGATTATTGTGATATCAAACAACATAATCAAATCCAAACACTATCTTTCTGCAGCACGTTTTGTTACAGCTAATTATCTGATTCTGATTATTCAAAACGCATAATCTATTTTCAATACTCAACCCCAAACACCCTCTTAGACCATGTGTAGTGGTAGGGGAAGATAATGCCTCCACCCTTGAACGCTTTGCGTCATGTGACAGTCCAGTCAACATGTGGGCATTGTGGGGCACTATGTTAAAATTGGTGTAGTGGGGCTTGAAATCTTGTGGGGCATTATATTCTAATTAAATTAAATAAAATATAAAATAAAAACCATAAAAAATTGCTATTGGCCAAAGATTGCGAAGGTGTGCGACATTGGCGTTTTATAAAGCACGCTTCCGACAATTTTTTTGGAAATAAACATTATTAACTTTCATTTTTTAAAAAAAAAATTGTATTTTGATGTAGTTTGTAATTCCAATCTTTTTATAGCAAAAAACAAAGACAACCATCAAAAGTATATAGATAACCGACATTACAAAAAATAAATAAATAAATAAAATAAAATAAAACCAACAACATGTGAACAACCCAACAACCCAATAACCCATTATCCATCAGCGATGAAAAACAGAAATAACCATCAAAAAATTGACATCAACAACCAAAAAGGTTAAACTTCTAGAGTCATAAAGGTGTTTACCAACCTACGATCACTTCATTTTATACAAAACCATTTATAAACTAGATTTGTGGAGCAATCGGAGGTTTTGATCAAGCCCGGATCTATTTGGTTCGAACTTCATTGGGGATGGAGATTATTTCATTATTAGGGGTGGGAAAAATAACCAACATAACTGAACCAATATTAACCGACAAGCGACATAACTGATGGTTATGGTTATGAAAAATTGTATAACTGACTAAGGTAGGAATAATGTATAAATGGCCTAAAGTGTAAGAAGTATTTTAAACGATTAGATATTTGATCTAATGGTTGATATCAATAGGGACCAAAGTGTAAATTGTGTTTTAATTATTTGGACTGATTTAACAATTGTAGGGGTAATAATGTCTTTTTATATGTTTCAAATAAGGCAACTTCTCCTAAATTCCAGCGATCCTTGTTCATCTTTATTCTATGAATCCGAAAACATGTAACTGCTACCAGAAAATATAACACTATAACACTATACACACTATATAACACTATACAACACTATACAACATTATATAACACCATATAACACTATGTAACATCATATAATACTATGTAACACTATATAACACTATATATCCATCATAGACCTGCTACCAGAAAATATAACACTATATAACACTATACATACATCATAGAACTGCTACCAGAAAATATAACACTATATAACACTATAACAATGTATAAAAACCTTCATTCTGCATCCATCACTATATAACACTCTATAAAACCTTCATTCTGCAATCTTCAGAAATTATAATTGATGAACGATAACTCACAGAATCTTAATGGATCTTAAAAAAAATACAAATTCGTATTCTTATCAATTAATTGAATCAATGAGAAAATTAGTTGTTTACCCTTTTAAATTAATTTAGATTGAGGACACATGTCATCTCCACAATATTTCTCACACTTGTCACACTTTGGGCCATTTGTACAGGATCTTTAATCTAACCGACTAATTGGTTATGTTTACCATTAACCATGTAGATATTTTTGCTAAGATAGAAGTATGTAAGTCACAAAATGATCTTAATGTAGATGCCCTTTTATTTTAATGAAGAACAGAGGTATTATGATCGTAATTTTTTAGTTGAGAATTTAACTTATTAAAGGACATCCAATGTAATTTCCGTAGTTAAAAGACAACGCCTGCAACTTTGTTAAAACTTAAACGACGTAAAATACAATTTATTCATTAGTTTAACGAATGTGAGTTTGTCATGCATACATATTAAACAATTTCTAGTGTTTTAGACTTAGTCATCTTTAAACAATATTATAGTTCTCTGGAATGTATAAAAGAAACTTTTAATACATAATCAAAACAAAGAACCGTTAAAATCGTGTTAACATTTATACGCACTATTGAATTGATATATCTGAAGATTAAAAAGGAGAGTTGTTTATGTTGTTATATGTTTATTTATAAATTATTTTACATTAAATGACTTGTAGAAGATTATGTATCGTACGTTCACAAAAAAATGTATGTAAACAGCAATGATTCATAATTTTGATTGTTTTATATTAGTCATAACCCGATAAACTCATAATTATTCTTGTGCTTCATGTTTCTTAAACATAGCATTATTAAAAAAGCATACACTTGTTATCTTACACTTCTTTTCTAACCAAGCAAAAGCAGAGTCCGTCTGAACAAAATGGTACGCAATCGTAAACTCGATCGTATTTGCTAACATCGGTGACACCAGTTGAAGCCACATTTTGAGTTTCTGATGCAACAACATGCATCAAACTACAACTGCAGAGCATGAGTGAGAGGAAGAAAAAAACTTTGAACAAAACACTCACCATAATCGATCTTGGAATCAATGTGTTTATGTTGTGAAGATGCAACAGAACGACTTTTGGTGCTATATTTATATAGCTTTAATGAGATTTAGAAAATTAATTTTGATACCTGCAATAATAACGTGGTTGGTGCAATTATTATTATTTCATAATACGATATAATATGATACTAGTTTGCAAATCCGTGACATGGGTTGATATCGGAAAAAAAAATATAAATCATAAATTTGCATATAATATTTTTCAGTGAATTGAGTTATTACATTTAATTTAATCGTGAAACAAAATAAAATGTTATATTTTCATCTATCCAAATGTAATTTTCAAAGTTTTTGCTTCTCTTTTGGGTCACTATAATCCATTTTATTATATACGCTTATAAAACAGTAATGCTAAAAAATATAGTTGTAATATGCCTATAAAAAAAGCCTAAAACATATTTAGTTCTAGGTTTTTATTGTTATGTAAGGTAACTTTATCACAATATTAAAACAGATGTATTTAGTAATAAAAAGTTCTAATAAATATGTTGTATTTTGTATTTTTTATGATAGGAAATTATATTGAAACGGAAGGTCAAAGTAGCGTTGTCTTATGCATAATCTCAATGTATTATTATAGTGTATAAAAATATAACATTTTGAACCTGACAATCAAAAAACAAAAAAGCACTTTATAATAATGATACATACAATTATAATAATATAATACAAAAATCGCATTGATCATAAACACACTTTTTTGTTAAAAATATAATAATAAAACCTTATCTAATCTTCTAAATATTAATAAAACACTCCATTTAATGCCACATGGCATTTTCTCCTATAATCTCTCACTAGGTGTACACCCGTGTGAATACACGGGTTTGTTCTAATAACGATCGGAATCAAATACTAAAAAACATATTATAATATATTATTTAAATTCTTTGTGTTTAGTTACATATCTTTATAAAACAATGTTAAACATATGATCCGTCATAAATTTTGCTTAGTTCGGTCTCGTTTATCGCCCTATAGTCCTTAATTAGCTTGACATGATCTTCATTCCCACGGCTCTCTTTCTTCTGGTCAATAGAAGATATGATCCTCCATGATGCCCTCCTAGATCGATATGTCCTAATTTCTCGATAGAAGTAAACGACGGGTTGCTATTATTTGCTTTAACGGAGAATTCCACATTATAGATGGAGTAGTGTCAATTTTTCCTACAACAGATAATAACATTCGAACTGAAATGACGAAAATCTGACTTGATTTGAACAGAGACTTACTTTTACGTCACTTGATGATGCCACTTCCACAATCCAAAACAGAAACAAAGTTCGATATCGGACATGTGTCAGTTCTAATAAGCTTAACCTATAATTCTATATATACAAACTCCTACTTCTCTATCATTCGCCATATCATAAAATCAGTTTTTTCGAATCATGTTAACATATCCAGGCAAGGTTTCATATGCTGAAAAAGAGATTGTAGAATATCGTCTTCGGTTGACCATTTCTGGGAGGAGTCGTGCTTGAAGATACTGTAGACCTGAATACATATAAAAATTACAAACAAAAATGAGTTAAAATTGGTTGGTAAAAGATAAACCAACTTACAATCTATTTACCATTTTTTATTACCAGACTCATTTATATTTACTTAAACTAAAAATTACTGATGCAGACTAAAAATTACTGATGCAGCACCGGTTAATGTCAAGTGAGCCGCCACATCAGATGTCATATACGCAAAAAATGTTTACATGGGAAATATAGTTATCTTTTTCAAAGAACTGTTTTAAAAATATCTTAAATGCCAAATCAGATGCCACAATGACATATATATATAGCGAGAGGATCATGATAAAACTCTTTCTTCGTGAGAAAACTCAAGAGAACTCTATCAAACGATTGAGATTTGTGTTGAATTTTTTCTGTGGTTTAATTTTTAGGATTTATGATTTAGAGGTAAGGGTTTAGACTTTAGCATTTAGTTTTTAACTTTTAGGCGTTAGCCTTTGTTTGTTTGTTTTTTTTTTTTTTTTTTTTTTTGTAAACGCCAAATCAGATGCCATTATCTCAGCATTTTTTTTGTAACGTCAATAAAATATGACAGTTTTGAAAATATAAGTTTCGACATTCTTACCTTGGGAAGGAAACATGCTTTCTCTCTGGAGGTATAACGGACCCACTTTTCCCATCATTTTCCTCAAAATACGCAAAATAATTAACCGAAACAATCATAATGAGTCTATGTTTAAATAATGTTTGTGTATTAAAGTCCCTCTCATATCACGCCCCTTAGTATCACGCCCCTTAGAAATAGGAAAAGAGAATTCAATACCTTTGCTAGCGGCCTTAGTATCACGCCCCTTACGGATTGAGCAACCATGATTAGCAACTGCCTGAAAGTTGGTAGAATGCAAATATATAAGTTGAGAAAAACTTATGATTTTTTATAGAATTTAGTAGAAAGTGTTTCGTATATACCCATGAAAAATGGTTGATGTTAGCGGTTTCGTGTTTCCCGGTCAACCTTCTCTTGTTTCCTTCTCCATAAGCACTAATGTGCTCTGTGTGG
This sequence comes from Helianthus tuberosus, assembly GCA_030545235.1. Taxonomy (NCBI): domain Eukaryota; kingdom Viridiplantae; phylum Streptophyta; class Magnoliopsida; order Asterales; family Asteraceae; genus Helianthus; species Helianthus tuberosus. The sequence goes on along the minus strand of CM060367.1, from coordinate 76,818,317 downwards.
CGAAGTGAAAGGTTCAAAATCGCCTTTTTAATCACTTCAAATCCACCATCTTCTCTCATGGCTTTTGTACTGCAAAATTGTTTATAAAAAAGTAATAAAGTTTGAAAAACATGGGAATATTGGTTTTAATTCTTAAAGCTAATAATTAGCATGTATAAGAAAGCAAATACTTGTACTTAGTGTGGCATCCTGCACCATTCCAGTCTCCCTATCAATGCAAACCAGAAGAATTTGTGCAGTTAAATATAAGATAAGTAAGAAAAGTGAGTACAGATGGCATATTCAACTAATTGACATATGAATGGAAGTTACTACATTAACATAATTAATTGAAAAAAATTATGTTTTTGTAAATCGAATTCACCAAACTAATAATATATAAAAGGGTTGACGCCAAACCTCAGGGACGAAAATGACATTTTACTCTTTATTTTATTTTATTTACTGGGCAGCCATGTTTAAGTTGAACTGATAGCCTCTATTAGTGATCTGAGTGTATTCCAATCATGTTTTTGTAAACTGATAACCAGCTTACAGCAAATTCATAGCCTTAAAATGCATCCATCTAACCTCTCTTCAAAATCTCTTATCAGTTATCATTTTAGAAACTTTATCTTCACTTTCAACATGGAATATAACAAAACTTCTTTAAAAGGCACAACAATAAACCTAACACTAAAACTGTTTAAAAAAAACTCGAATTAAAGTAATACAAGTACTATTGGAAGAACCGTGCACCGGCCTCTATAAAAACATTTCACACAATTTATATCAACTCAACATGTTCCAAAGATAAGATAAAGATAAAGATAAAGAGAAGGAGAAAAGAGACAAGTGGGTTTAACCTACCACTTAATCTCCTTGCAAACAATAAAGCTTTCTCTCTTTTCGTTCACAGTTTTACTCTAATTTAACTGCGCTCAGTTTTGTTTGTTCTTCGGTATGGACAAGAGCGGTTTCCTCCATGATAATTCCTATCTGGCCCACCATCTCTGTTGTTGTCTCTATGTCTATCACCGCCGCCACCGTAGCCGCCGCCACCTCTTTGATTCCGCCACCACTGTACAGTACAGTCACCTAAATCAACAAAAGCACAAAAGAGCCCAGAAACTATCTAGTTAATTATCCATATTCCATAGAAGAAGCAACCTGAACCTATTTTCTTAACTGATCCCATTATCTAATATGAATCTTGGTTTTAAAAAAAACATGTGGTGCTCCGATGCATTTTGATCCCAAAAGTTGATGGCGTAGCGCACTCATCACGTATGCGGGCATTTTATTACCAAGAGATTATGGTTGTCACATTAATTTATTCAGGGGTGAGAGACAAAATGTGTTTCATGTCAAACAAACCCAACCCAACCGAACTTGAGCCCAATTAGGATTACCACACCTGCTGAAGGTTGGGACCTTTTTCCGCGTGAACCATCCACAGCAGAATTACTTTCCTGCAAATTTTAAAGACTTAAGTTAGTTAATCTCTCATCGCAAAAAAAAAAATACAACTTGGAACTGCAGAAGAGATTTTTAACTCACCAATTTTTCTCGCGAACGACTGTTCTTTTTAGCAGAATGTGAAGGGCCAACAGTTTTAGTTGTTTGAGCTCCTTTAGACGGTGTAATAAAGATTGAAAGAGCATCGTCTGTAGCATTTTTATCACCTAATAACTGCTCTGGAGTCTGCATCAACATTAAAGAGATAAAAAAACACCCTAATCTACTGTCCCTGCATAATGTCTGAAACATAAATAAAGAGGCTGTTAAAATCAGCGGAACAAAACATAATGTCTGAAACATAAATAAAGAAGTTAATATACATACAGGTAAACATGTCAAATGGAGTAACTAATAGGGAAAGGTAACACCAGCGCCTAGTGCTTTTAAAACCAATATGATAATGATAATACAAAAATAGGAAACATGAAAGAATGGATACCTATGTAGTCAAGTTTTGACTATTAGATCCATGACCTCTGCCACCAAGGCCACCATCTCTGTTGCTACCAAACTTACATCTCCGCCAGTCCTACCACCATCAAAAATTATGTCCAGATCCGATGCTCTCACCTTTTGCCCTAGCCTCCTACACAGTTACAACGCACCCTCCAACTTCGTACACATCATGTTCCGATGCTTTACTGACCAGTTAATGTCTGCAAAATTTATCTAAACAAACCCTTCAATCTAAATATCTGATTACAACTTTATCTAATAGACAAAACTCGATCTGAAACTTACATTTGGGGCTAATCGAAGTTGTTGAATCGAAGCTTACCTGGCTGAGTGAACCTTACCTTCCCTGCGAATGAAAGAAGATCTATCGGTTGTTTTTTAGACCCTTCAATCAGTGTGCGTCATCTTTCGTCGTCGCCGATTTCACCATTTCTCCTTTCTTTCTTTGTCTCTCACACACACACACTGATTCAGAGATTAAAAAGTGTTTTAAGAGAGAGAGAGAGGGGGATTTAAAGAATGGTTTGAATTTTTAAATTTTGAAAGTGGAGCCAGATTTCAAATTAAAATGGTATCTATATAATAGTTTTTATATATCTAAATAATATAAGTAAATCGGATTTATGAAATCAGCACATCCTATGTGGCATGCCTAAATGGTTGACACGTAGGCAAAATTAAGTCATCCTCTAAGCTCCTTTAATAGAGAGTATATAGATATAGATATATGACCTTAATTTTTTTGACACATTGATAGTGTAAAATTCAGTAAAGGTCCATTGTTACTATATCTGGTAAAATGGATGGGGCGCGTAACGGGTCAAAAAGGGTATATTTTTAGTGTAGATCATATGCGCATGCGTTAAATTGACCCAAATAATCAGTATAACCCAACTTGACTCATTTTTATGCATATGAGTCAAAATGACCACCTCCAATATTTGCAACAAATTTGAATATTATAGAACTGAAAAATGTGAAGGCTTATAAAATAGAAATGCATGTTTCATCTTTATTTTGGATAAAATATATTTCTTATGATTACCCCTAGTTCCATCACTGGAAGTAACAAAAAATGATGTGTAATATAGTAAGGTGTATCACTTTGCATGAATATCACATACAAGACATTTCTCAAGAATCAAGAATAAAAGACAAACTGACAAAACATATTAATTTATGACATGACAAAAAACAACTTGCCTGCATGATTTAGGATTTTGCACGCATCCAAAATTTGAAAATGAAAAGAAAAATGATATTTTAACAATTTATAAAGCTGGAATGTTATGTTTAGCTTATTTATGCAAACATTATACAAACATGTTATCACCAGGCTAAATGATAGTCACACTTATTCTAGGCTAACTTGAAGAATTATGAATGCGCATTAGATATATTTGAATGTAATAATACTTTTATTAATTCTAAGCTTCAAAAGGTTAAATGTTACCTACCAATTGGCTTCTATGGTATTAAGATCATTGCCAATTGCCAAATGAACCATATATGAACCATAACTGTAATAGATACTAATATTGTGATTTTAATTCTAAAAAAAATAATGAGTTCCAGCTGAAACAGTTCTTGTAAAAAGACAAAACTAACCTCATGGCCACCGTTTATGGTATCATGCCTCTCGCTTCTTTAGGTCAAAAATCCCATGTCCAAAGTTGCTTTCTCTGTCCGCACTACATTCCTACTGTTGGTTCCAACAGAAGTCTCCAGCGTTGTGAAATTGTAGGCACTAAACCACCCACGAATGAATCTGGTATGGAAGATGATTCTAAGCAGATAACCAATTCATCGGCATGTTAATAGCCATCTTTTCTCGACTACCACCATCCCCCACAGTTATGCACATTTGACCACAAGGTTCCAACGTGAGCTATACATTCAGTTTGATCTATCGTAAGTGTGAACCTGAAAATTTATAATAAGCACAAACTCAATCACTCAACTTCATTTTTAATCATATAAAGTAGGAGGTGGTTAAAGAGGCGAGCCGGTGAGTAGAATAATGGGTCACATGGGTTCAGGTAAAAACGAGTCATTCTTTGTATGGGTTGCGTCAGGTTGGAGTGAGCAGAAAAAAATCCATTTTAATTCATTTCATTAGTAACCATTTTATTATACATCATTATATTAATCATCTAAAAACATGATTTAGGATTTTGAACGCAATAAAAATACAATTTTGTGACAACGTATTTGACCAATATGGTGCATCTGACTTATTCCCTTGCTATTTGTTAACTAATCTTTTGAGCTAATTGAAAGCATGGCATAAAACACTTGCATGCCCTTTGAAAATTATAGACACAATGCATGAGGCGGCCCATGGCATAAAACATTAGCATTATGTACCTTTCTCGAGAATCAAGAATAAAAGACAAACTGACAAAACATATTAATTTATGACATGACAAAAAACAACTTGCCTGCATGATTTAGGATTTTGCACGCATCCAAAATTTGAAAATGAAAAGAAAAATGATATTTTAACAATTTATAAAGCTGGAATGTTATGTTTAGCTTATTTATGCAAACATTATACAAACATGTTATCACCAGGCTAAATGATAGTCACACTTATTCTAGGCTAACTTGAAGAATTATGAATGCGCATTAGATATATTTGAATGTAATAATACTTTTATTAATTCTAAGCTTCAAAAGGTTAAATGTTACCTACCAATTGGCTTCTATGGTATTAAGATCATTGCCAATTGCCAAATGAACCATATATGAACTATAACTGTAATAGATACTAATATTGTGATTTTAATTCTAAAAAAAATAATGAGTTCCAGCTGAAACAGTTCTTGTAAAAAGACAAAACTAACCTCATGGCCACCGTTCATGGTATCACGCCTCTCGCTTCTTTAGGTCAAGAATCCCATGTCCAAAGCTGCTTTCTCTGTCCGCACTACATTCCTACTGTTGGTCCCAACAGAAGTCTCCAGCGTTGTGAAATTGTTGTTGGTACATTTTATGTGGACACGACTCGGTTCGGTTCGACTCGGCTCAGTTCAACTTGGTTTCGACTCGGTTAGGTCCGGCTCAAGCCCGACGTCACGACATTCCTCAGTCGTGCGCCCCAGAGTTCGACACGCGAGGCACGGAACGCCGCAAGCCATTCCCGCAAGACACATCACCATGACATCATCTCTGTGATGTCATGATGATGTCATCAATTTGTCTCATATGGGAAAAGTGTGCAAAGGTTGTAAACAGAACTACAACTAGGGCCGTAATTCTTTCATTGGGCCGAGACTGTGATGGGCTCTTGACTTCTTCAGTTGGGCTTCAACAACTCTTGACGAAACAGAATTAGGAATATATGTATATCGACGAAACAGGTGTGTTTCGTCGACTTTGATTATGTTTCGCCGAGTCATTTCCATTTCGTCAATATGTGTCTGTGTCTTAGTATAAATACAGCTCTCTGTTTCTCTGTGAACCAGAGATGAGTGCAGAGAGATGAGAAAATACTTGTAAAGAAACTCTGTCAAAATTCCGTCTAAACTGTGTTTGTATCAGTTTGTATTCGGTTCTCATCCCGTTAATCAATAGAGTGTGTTTCATTGGTTAATCCGTGTTCTTTATCAACTGTGTTTGGTTTGCACCGTCACGGGGATTCCGCACCCGTTACCGTATTCGTGATAAACAGGGATAGGTTTCTCGTTATCGATCCTCACCTGAGAAAAACGGGACCTACAATTGGTATCAGAGCATTGGCTCTAATCCTTGTTTAAAACCAAACAAGTTTGGTTTTTTTTTTCGAGTGGTTTTTAGTGATTTTTCAGATTTTGTTCTTTAAAAATATATATATATATATATATATATATATATTATATATTTTTTTTTTTTGGAAAAAGTCACTAAAATCAGTGTTTGTATTGTTGTTTTGCTAAAAGTTTGTTCAAAAACCTTGTTTGTTTGAGTGTTTACATATTACATTTGGTTTTTGTTGAAAGTTTAAAGCAAAATCGTGTTTCGAAAAGTTTGTCCGGTAAAAATCTGGCCGGAATCTTCATACTGTTCTTCATATATTCATGGTGTTCATCATATGTTCAAACTGTTCTTGATATATATCTTTGTGTTTGATCTAAAATTGGTTTGAATTATAGGGTTAATTGATTATTAAAACATTTGTTTGACATTTGTGATAAATTGATGATGATTTGTTGAAATTATAGATGTCTCGAATACATCAAGGTTGAATTTTGTGGCTAAGTATCAGAAGGTGATAAGGTTCAGAAAATATCTCACAAATATCTACCATCAGTTTCGTCGCATAAAGTTCTTAAATCAGTTTCGTCGCAAAATCAGTTTCGTCATATATATATCAGTTTCGTCGCAAATCATTCTGTTTCGTCATATATATCAGTTTCGTCGCAAATCATTCTGTTTCGTCATATATATATCAGTTTCGTCGCAAATCATTCTGTTTCGTCATATATATATCAGTTTCGTCGCAATTCATTCAGTTTCGTCATATAAATCAGTTTTTGGTCGAGAAACTTGTCAATTTTACACAGTGGACTTGCAGAAGTGTTCTCATTGTTTGTTTTCAACTGTTTGACCAGGTACTATCATACATATACCAAATATGGGTAGCAAAGGTCTGTGGGATTGGGGTTCGGAAGCAAGACCAAGTGAAAATCAGCCTTCACTTGCCGATTTAATGAACCAATTTCCTCAAAAACAACAATCAATAAGTACGAGTCCATGGGATTGGAGTTCAGACTCAAGACCAAGTGAAAATCAGCCTTCGATTGCCGATTTAATGAAAATCAAACCTCAACCTCAACAAGGCAACCAAAATCCTTTCATAAATCAAACAAATACATCCACGGCCACCTCAAATCAAACTGATGAAAGGTGTGACTGGTCTGTAAAACTTGGAGGTGGAGATCAAGGAGGAACTGTGTTTAATGCTAAAATTGTCAAGAATGTCAATGATGGTGAATCTTCAGGAAAAGATGATAGTTTGTCGAATGATGCCAAGGAGATGAAATGTCAAAATTCTGACTTGATCAAGAAAGCTGATGCTACATCAAAAGAAATGGAGAAGATTCTCACTGAAGATGGATCTTTCTCTTCTCAGACTGCCTTTATGGCTAATGTCACAGCTTCTACAAGTCAGGTAAAATCCGAAACTCCTAGCATATGTAGTGATTGTGCATATATGAAACAGGAATGTGAGAGAGTGAAACTTGAATGTGACACAATTCATAGTCACAATCAACATTTGGTTGTTGATATGTCAAAGTGCAAAGAGGCAAACATGGCTTTAGTTCGAAATGAAAAGGAATTTAAATCTGTAATTGAAACCTTAAAGAAAAGTGTTTCTGAAGTGAACAAAGTTGTTTATCATAAACAAGTTAGTATTAACAATTACATTAACATCGTTGAGGAAACCAAAAAGGAATTAGCCATTGCAAAATGCGAGCACGATGCGATCAAGCAAAAATTGGAGAGTTATTCTAACTCCCGATTTGTGCTCGATCACATAATTGACATTCAACAACTGAAAGGGAACGTGAAAGGCGTTGGGTATAAGTCGTGTCCGCCTCCTTTGAGACACAACTATACCAAAATGCCCGATGAGGAGGAAATGCCTCGGTTTGAACCAACTGTTCCTCTTAATTATGAGGAGTTTACAACTGGTCTAGGGTTCAAATCGGACAGTTCCTCGGAGGGCTCATCTGGAACAACCGAAAATTCAGCATTTGTTGGTACGGAACAAAGTCCTCCCACAATTGAGGACTATGATTCGTCCGATGATGAACCAGATGTGAGTGATGAGGATAAATCTCTTGAGAAGAATAAAGGAGTAGAAGTGCCTTTTGAGAATCACATTCTGTGTGATCCTCCTACTCCTGCTGTGCATTCAACTGGTGCTAAACAAGAGATAGATCCTATCACTGAGACCGTGTCTACCATTAAAAGTGATAACGTGTTGTATACTTTAGTTGGTGATGACAAAATTTATTCAAACACAGCTTTTCCAATTAAAAATGTCAATCAATCTTTGATTGACAAAGTGTTTGAAGATACTACAACTAAGTTTTTGGGAAAAGCGATCCCGAGAGTTTCAGTAACTCAGTGTGATCCGATTCCAAAAGCTGAAGTTAGAAGAAAATTTGGAAATCAAAAATCACCAACAAAGCAACAACCTGTCGCTTTTAAGGGTAAACAGCAACAGCAGCGAGCTCAAAATTCTAAAGGTTCACAACCGAAGGTTGAGACCAGAGCTCGTTTCAAGAAGAAAAACAATGATGTTAAATTTGTAGCATCCAATGGTACTGATAAAATTGAGACTTTTGAAAACAAATCAAACACCGATTTTGTTCAAAAAGTCAGAATTTTAAAGCGTAATGCTCAAAACAATTACACCCAACACACAAACGGGTGTGATGAAGGAACAAGTACCTATGGGTCTACAGGTTCAACACGTGAAAGTCGAACAGGATCTCCTAAGTTTGTTGAAAGGAGAAAATGTTTCAAATGTGGGAAGTTTGGGCACATCATTAAAGAGTGCACAAACTCGCCCAAACCAAATTTTGTAGAAAGAGCCCCTTCTGAACAAGGTCACTCACAAAGTCGTCCTGTTTCTCCAAAACATGATAAACGCACTATTAAAGAACAGGAAACAAAACAACGACATAAGAATGTGAAGGTGATCGAAAAGGCTTTAAAACCGGAAAATGTTAAAAGGAAACCAAGTTCACAACAACCGTTAAAACCAGAAATTGTAATTAATACACAATCTGGTAAATGGAAACAAGCTTGGAAACCGAAAACAGGTGAAGGTTCAGGGGGAGGCGTGAAATTTCCAAATCATCAAGAGATTGAAATTACATTTCTTGATTCTCAGGGGCAACCTAAGTCTATGAAGGCTTGGGTCCCCCTCTCCAACTAATCTCTGAGTGAGTGTGTAGGATGTTCCAGGAGGAACTATCGATAGTCATCGGATTGTTGATAGTGGAGTGTCCATGCACAAGATAGGCGACTCAAAGCTCCAAGATATTGTTATTTCTAGGAGTGGTTGCCTTTGATGGAGAGAAAAAGAAAAGAAGACAGAATTGTCTGTCGAAAGAAATTGAAAACCTTCGACAAAATGAAAATCATTTCAAAGTTTGATTGTTAAAGGCTTTGATCGGGTCCCCAGGATAGATTCAATCAAAATGTACGCACCTGCAGCACGTCTGAAGTTCAAACTCAACAAGATGAACGTGCAGTGTACATTTCTTCGTGGTGTGATTGAAGAAAATGTGTTTGTTGAACAAACCTACCGGGTGTGCGGATGCCTTGGCGTGGATTGAACAACCGCACACTACTTCTCAAGAGAAGGACAAAAACCTTCGCTGGTGCAATGTGGAAGACCAGCCGGACCCAAAGGTTTATGATCTTGTTGCTGTGAAGAGATTTCTCAGTAGCTACAAAATCGACTTAGAAATCCACACCGGGTGGATATCCAGTTTGGGAGAGCGCTCAGATTCCTTGCAATGCACGAAGCAGTTGCAGGATACGGTTTTAAATTTCTAATCTCTCATTTACTTGTCGATATTTAAGCTGCTTTATAAATTGTTATCCTCTTATAGCACTCTTTGGCCAGACAATGTTGTCATGGTCCGCACCGCTTACCGACATGCCAACTGATTTTTTCCAAAATTCGATAAATCATTTCTGATTCAAAATTAATTTTGGTAAACGGCATTGAGGTAAAACATGAGTTAACCAACATCGGGAAATTTTTTTTGTAAATACCTTTGTGTTTTTAAAATTTATCATAGTTTGTTGATTTTAGGGGGAGTAAATCCAAAATTTGAAAATTCAAAAACAGTGAAAATTTTCAAAACGCAAAAACATTGGAAAAACAAAAATGAGTTTCCTGGCGAGAAAAAGAGAAAATGATAGTAGATCAGTGGTCTGTTGAAACCTCTTCAAACTGAAATGCAAAATGAAAAATGTTAAGCAGCTCTATATAAGATGTATCGGTAGGCTCACAATCAGACTAAAATGTGCAGGATGATACAAACCTAACAGACTTCAAGTCAGGTGGGAACCGCTCATTGGCATATGGTCTTAGTACCGAAATTTCGTTTGAGAGATTGCCGAGGTTCTGAGATATTCGGTCTTTATGCTGTCTTATCATCTGGGTATCATGGTTGTATCCCAAACCGTAAAAATAACGGAGACGAAGTCTAAGATCTTCCATGATACTATACATACGTGTACATATTGCATTCGACCTCAATAAGTGATCAACAATCACATGTCCAAACAAAATAAGTGATAAATATATCACAGATTCTTTGCGGGAGTCAAGTTCGTCTCTCTGCTGTACGAAAGTACTGACCTGTTCACGGACTTGCTCCTGTGCCCTCATGCTTCTGAAAATCAAGTTCCTCTTCAATAAGTGATTTTATCACATAGGGCTTGTTTTCAATCAAAATAAGTGAGTTTCTCACATTTTTATACGGTCAAACAGATGATAATCGGTATACTCACCGGTAAGATGAACTCTCGCGCATACCTTGATACGGGAATGTGTCGTGTGTGGATGAACACCGGTCGGTAAGTATAAATCATACCTTAACGTATCCCCTCGCCATTATTACATCTGATAAGTTGAGCTTATGTGGACAACAATACCGATAATTGTTATAGGATGTTTATCTTAATGTTAACTAAATGAACAAAAAGAGCGTTTTGGCATGACCGTTCACTGATATGATTCTCTTACCCTCGAAACTCGCAAAAAGAATGTCTGTAAATATTTGTTTACTGCTTACAGTTTCTGCATCTTTGTATATATTTATTTATTGCTTTCCGTCTTTACATTTGAAAAATGAAAATTCCAAAAAGATTTTAGGTGTGTTTTAATATAAACTTTATAAAATTCAAAAAGATTTTGCTTCTAGTTTATTTTTGATTGACTGATGTTGGAACTCGAGTCTATCCTACCCAAAATCCTGATCGTAAGCCGGAAAACAATTGCATCTTTATAAACAGTCGAAGTTAACAAGTTTTGAAAGTTAAAGAACTAAAATTGAACAATTTTTAAAACTTTCAAACTGTTGTCGGTCGGTGTTTGATTGAGATTTGATCTCATATGTGTCATTTGTTTAAATGTCAACTATATTCCAAGCGGTTGTTCTCATTATGCGTTTAGCTTTCTTGCATGTGCAGATGCTAAAGGCAAGGAGAACATGTTCGATGATAAGCTTTGGAATGAAGACACGAAGTGGAGGCACTCAAAAGATAAAATGATCGAGTTGCCACTGACCCTTCATCAACACCACAAGGATCTGAAGAATTGACAAGTCAAAAGATTCACGAGCATAACTCATTGGAGAGTTCATTTTAAGGGGGAGTTTGTTAACACACTACCTAAATGAAAAGGAGAGTTTGTTGATACACTTTCTTCTTTCGAAGCGTGAAGACTTTGAAGATCCTCCGACACGAAAGACACAGAAGACGAACCATCACAAAAGACGAACCTCACGAGTAGCGTCCAAGGGGGAGTTTGTTGGTACATTTTATGTGGACACGACTCGGTTCGGTTCGACTCGGCTCAGTTCAACTTGGTTTAGACTCGGTTAGGTCCGGCTCAAGCCCGACGTCACGACATTCCTCAGTCGTGCGCCCCAGAGTTCGACACGCGAGGCACGGAACGCCGCAAGCCATTCCCGCAAGACACATCACCATGACATCATCTCTGTGATGTCATGATGATGTCATCAATTTGTCTCATATGGGAAAAGTGTGCAAAGGTTGTAAACAGAACTACAACTAGGGCCGTAATTCTTTCATTGGGCCGAGACTGTGATGGGCTCTTGACTTCTTCAGTTGGGCTTCAACAACTCTTGACGAAACAGAATTAGGAATATATGTATATCGACGAAACAGGTGTGTTTCGTCGACTTTGATTATGTTTCGCCGAGTCATTTCCATTTCGTCAATATGTGTCTGTGTCTTAGTATAAATACAGCTCTCTGTTTCTCTGTGAACCAGAGATGAGTGCAGAGAGATGAGAAAATACTTGTAAAGAAACTCTGTCAAAATTCCGTCTAAACTGTGTTTGTATCAGTTTGTATTCGGTTCTCATCCCGTTAATCAATAGAGTGTGTTTCATTGGTTAATCCGTGTTCTTTATCAACTGTGTTTGGTTTGCACCGTCACGGGGATTCCGCACCCGTTACCGTATTCGTGATAAACAGGGATAGGTTTCTCGTTATCGATCATCACCTGAGAAAAACGGGACCTACAATTGTAGGCACTAAACCACCCACGAATGAATCTGGTATGGAAGATGATTCTAAGCAGATAACCAATTCATCGGCATGTTTAATAGCCATCTTTTCTCGACTACCACCATCCCCCACAGTTATGCACATTTGACCACAAGGTTCCAACGTGAGCTATACATTCAGTTTGATCTATCGTAAGTGTGAACCTGAAAATTTATAATAAGCACAAACTCAATCACTCAACTTCATTTTTAATCATATAAAGTAGGAGGTGGTTAAAGAGGCGAGCCGGGTGAGTAGAATAATGGGTCACATGGGTTCAGGTAAAAACGGGTCATTCTTTGTATGGGTTGCGTCAGGTTGGAGTGAGCAGAAAAAAAACCATTTTAATTCATTTCATTAGTAACCATTTTATTATACATCATTGTATTAATTATCTAAAAACATGATTTAGGATTTTGAACGCAATAAAAATACAATTTTGTGACAACGTATTTGACCAATATGGTGCATCTGACCTATTCCCTTGCTATTTGTTAACTAATCTTTTGAGCTAATTGAAAGCATGGCATAAAATACTTGCATGCCCTTTGAAAATTATAGACACAATGCATGAGGCGGCCCATGGCATAAAACATTAGCATTATGTACCTGTCTCTAGTCATAGCAATCCACTTTTTGAAGGCAGCTATGAACTTCTTGTCTTTAACTCTACCATGAAACCTATAGATGAAACATGATAATGTAGAAATTTTGAACCTTCTTTTTCTTCAAATAAAGCAGATAATCAAAACCATATATCAAAATAACAACAAACAAAAAAAAAACAACAAATCAGAAAGAGAAATAACCTTCTCTGGTCGATGACTAACTGTCCAGTTTTGAACCTTCTCTGGTCGATGACTTTTCATCTGAAATAACAACAGACAACAAAATAACAAAGTGAAAAAATAAAATAATCATTCACAAAATTAGAGCAATTTCCATTAAAGAATCCTCATCAGACTACCAAAATTGTTAACAATTCATAAAATTAGGTCAAGAACTTCAACACAACAATTAATCACACACTTGATAAGAAATCAACTAACCAACAGATCTGGATGTGCTCGATTTCACCGGTGAAGGATAAAAGTCGTGAAGAATACTCTGGGTAGCCAGATCTGCAAGTTTATCCACTTGCACTGTTGTTGTCTGAAACAAATTCAGCGGTTGAAGCATACCTTAGGATTTGTAGATCTACACATATATGAAACAAATTCAGCGGTTGAAGCTCACCACCATCGTCGCTTCTGCAACCCGAAACACCGCCATCATCCTCTTCGTTACCAAATCTATACATGTCAGATCTACTAAGTTCGAACGGAATCAGAGGTGTATTTGGGGATTTTTCGTAAATTAGGGTTTAGAGTTCTTTGGTTTAATGGAGAACAATGAAATTGAAGGGAAAGAGAGAGAGAATGGAATGGGACTCTAGGTTTGAAATTTGAAATGAGATTATTTGAGAGAGACAGGTGAATGAAGAGACAGGGATTCAAATTTTCAACTCCCCATGCATTTTTAAATTTGCCTCCTAAAATATACATAATTTTCTAATTAAAAAAACTTATTTGTATATACATTCAGATTAAAAAAAATTCGGAATTATGACATCAGCGAAGTCTATGTGGCAGCCTATGTGGCATACCTAATATCAGGACATGTAAGCAAAGTGAGGTCATGCTATAAGCTCCTTTAATAGATAGTATAGATTTTTATTTATATTTTATTTAATAGATTAATAAATTTTAATCAAACTCAACTCCTTCAATTTAAATTTTTAAAAAATTAATTATCTTTGTCTTTTATCTTTTTCTATTATTATCGAAATTATAGTTCATGATATTGATTAATGTTCATTTGTTTTTTTTATTACTATTATCTAAGTGTTGTATTTCTTTCGAAGATAACTTTATTATATACTATTTTGCCTAATTTTAGGGTAGTAGTACACGTTAAAAATTTTATGAGTTTGCATATTTGTTTACATCTTATCAATACACAATAAATAATATAAATTACATGTTAAGACCATGTGTAGTGGTTTGATGAATAATGCCCCCGCCCTGGGACGTTTTCTGCCATATGGCAGTCAAGTCAGCATGGGGGCATTATTGGGCGTTTTTGCAAAAGTGTCGTAGTGAGAATAATGCCCAATAACGCCCCATCCAATCATTACACAATATATATGGGTGAGAGGTAAAAAGAAGAAAAAAAATTAAGTCTAGCCATTTGTTTATGACCGTTACATCTCGTTCTGATTGGTCGAAGATTTGCCCCTTCAGCGTGTTTCAAAACACGCCACAAACTATTTTTTCGCGAATAACGCCCGATCACGCCGAGGGGGCGGTGAAGGGGCGTTTTTTGGCGTGTTTGGGCAATTTAAAAAAAAAACGCCCACAACGCATGGTCTAACAAAAGTTACGTACAAGTTTTCTACACTTTTAGAAGAACATATCTTAGTTCTAATACACGATTTTAAAGAAGTCACGTGTCAACATCATATCATTCCTAAAAATTATCATATAATAACAATATTGCTTCTTTTAAAATTGTTACCTTAATATCCGCTCCTACTTTAAATTTATTTTTAATTTATAATGATACTTTTGTGTTAAAATTTACAAAAAAACAGTTAAATTCTATTATATTTATAAGAGTAAGAATAGTGATACTTTTGAGTTGAATTACCAAAAAATGCAGAATCTACGGATTTTGAAATGTTTGAAATAAACTTTGAGTAATTACTATGGAGAATAATCAAATGTAAACCCATGTATGAGTTTAAATATTTTTAATATTTAACCATATTACGTGATTTAACATTTTCATCTTTTTATTAATTTTTTTTACGTTTATCAATATAAGTTAATAGTTTATTACTATAGCCTAACAATTTTTTAAAATTATACGTGAGACATGATAGGTTAATTTACATTACATAATAAGGGAAAATAAACTTGTGAGTTATAAAAATGTTTTTAGTATTTAACTACACGATGTAAAAATAATTACAATGGTTCTTAAAGAATTGACGATTAAGCACTTTAGAAGCAGGTTGGGTATTGATTACTATAAGCAAAAGATTGAAAGTTTGTGTGATTATCATGTACATCTACTTGTCTTATTTACTATGCAAACAAATAGTTTTTATTATTCAAATCGTGTCATACACGGGATTGTAAACTAGTTTTTTAAATATAACTCAATATTTGCATTAATTAATTTAATATTTGCAAAATACCTGATAAGTTTTATTACTTAATGAATGTGGGTATGTAATGTGTATACAAATTTAAAAATCCTTTGAACAATTTTAGAGTTTCAATCACTAAGTAGAGTGAAATTCTTAGAAGGCAAAAGAAGCGTTGTTGAATATATACCAACCATTTTTAAAAGAGAACCACTCAAATCATATTGGCCTTTGAATGGGTATTGAGAGTCGATATAGCGAAAGAGAAAAAGACAGTGAATTATGCGATTGTTTCTTTATCTAAAATTAATTTTATATTAAATCGCTTGTAGAAGATGATGCATAATATGTTCACAAAATATATATGTAAATGATTCATAATTTTGATTGGTTTTCATTAATCATGATTTCTTCTTGTGCTACATTGATAGGATCATTTAGACCTAACATACATAATTCTTAAACATATTTAAAAGGTATGCATTTCATAACATATCTAGAGAAACATGCCCCTCTATTCTTATACTTGTTTTCCAGGGTTACAAATGCACTCTGGTGGAAAACAAGTCGAATGACATTCTGGATGGACTTTAACGTCAGTTATACTTGTTTGTTCTGTAGTGATATCCGAGTCATAACTTGTGTCGCGAACTTCGGGTACGGTAGTTAAAGCCACATTTTGAGGCCTTGATGCAATAACAAGCATAAAACCACCATAGCTGAGCACGAGGGTGAGGAAGAAGGAAAATTTAACCAAAGCACTCACCATAGTTGATATTGATATGTGTTTGCGTTGTGAACATGAATAAGACTATCCTATTTATATTGCTCAATTAAGATTTGAAAATGAATGTTGATATTTGTAATTAATTGTAATAAAATCATGGGGTTGGTGTAATGATTACAAAATTAATTATAAAGTACATTCCAATATTAACAATGAGGGTTATTATTATTATTATTATTATTATTATTTATTAAAGAATATGACACAATCTGATACAACACGATAAAATAAGATATAATATGATATAATACTAATATCTTCAAATGCAATGTAAGATACATTATGGTATTGTTTGAAGAATATGATATTAAATGTAATATGGATTAGTGTATAATGATAATTAGATGTATCAAATTCCGTGTTGTCGGGAGAATGCAAGGGGAATTTATCAGTATTGTTTCCGTTACATAACGTTAATCAAATATAACCTAAAAGTTAAGCCTAAATAACTTGCCAAGATAAATAGAGACATAAAACTATAATATTTAAAAACTGCAACGATAACAAAATAGTGAGCTAATAGAAAAATATTAGAAAAAGAAAAACACATATATATGGGAAAAATATTGCTGTCGGCATGCTACAACAAATGAAAAGGAAATCCCAAAAACTAAATCGTAATGTAAAAACAACTTCAACAATAAAATATTTATTTAAAATGAATAATGATAAATGATAAAAAAAAACTGCAATGGAAAAAGAAATGAAAAAGAAAAAGGGTCGTATTATTGGCACACCTTGCCTTATTAAATCGACAACCTCAATACGCATCGTATAGGTCTATACGATGCGTATTGAGTTGGTAATTAATTCTGTGTCAGTCAAAGGCTGACACTGTCTGACGAGGTTAAAGTAATACGCATCGTATAGGCCTATACGATGCGTATTACTTTTTTTAGAAAGTACGATCAGCTTTCTGTCACTGTTGAGTGACGTAAAGTGATTGACGTATGCCCTATACGCATCGTATAGGGCTATACGACTCGTATTCAATTCCGAATTTGAATTCTGCTTCCCCTATTTAAACGACGAAGAAGACGATATATATATATATCATCTTCGTTATATATTCACATTCACTAACAAACATGTCTTGGTACAACTATGTTTTCGGTGAGCCGTCTGAGGCGGACACGAGCACGTTTATTTCGGATAGCAGTGTGGTATATCATTTTTTAACTTATTCTGTTTTTTTTTTATGAAATACTTAGCACACCGTTTGTATTAGGCGGGGTCTAATGTCCCTGATTCTTACGATTTGGGTGGAAATGATGATCACGAGCACGAGGTCGTGTCCGGCTATCGTCCCCGTCATAATGAATCGTCGTTGCTAGACCTCAACGAGGTAAGTATATATATTTAATTTTTTCTATTCGGCGTTAAACTTACCATTACCTTTTACCCGTTGGTTTTTTTTTAGTCTGTTATGGCCCGCCAACCGTTGATACCAGATTTGAACGTGTGTAGCCATGATCAAGGTTATAGGTCTCCGTATTATGAACCCGGTTACGTTCCCTCGTACGGACAGGAAGAATATGGCAATAACGTTTTCGTTAGTGGCCCCTCGAGAGTACAAGGAGACCTTAGTCACCCTTCTTACGTGCAAGAGTCATTGGGTGACGATCCACCCATGCAAGAGTCATTGGGTGACGAGCCACCCGTGCAAGAGTCATTGGGTGACGAGACACCCGCTTACCCTGAAGTTTCGTACAAAACTGATCAGGTACGAACGATATATATTTTTGTTAAATGTTATATTTTTTCTGTTAAATTATTATACAATTGTTAATACAAAATACATTGAAATTGTTATATTTTTCAATTAGGATAAAAATTAATTAATAAATGTTATATGAAATATTTTTATAAAATTAATTAAACCTGTTATATTTTTTAAATATTATAAAAAAATATATTAAAATATTATTTTTAAATATTAATTAAAATATTCGTTGAAGAGTTGAAGACACTCGTATTATACAAACGAGATGATTTCACCAAAATAGGCGTGAAACCCATAATTTGGTGAATGACTATTAGTCCACTTATTCAATTTTGCACGAAATTACGCCATCAAGTTAGGAGTGAGATCCACATCTTGACGGTAAGTTTCCAATTCAAACTCTAGTGGACCCTCGTCAAAGTGTCGGAATTAACCTTCTTGACCGGACGAATACCAACCACACTTATGGTACGAAATCTTCAAGTTAGGGGTGAAACCCGCATCTTGTCGACTAGTCCCGTTCCTCGATTTGCAATCCCGCCAAAGTTTCGATTTTTCAATCGATTAGGGACGTGCAGTAACTGGAAGGGTAAAGTACCGTTAATCGCTTCTCGACGAGAGTATTTTACCTATAGGCCAAAGCACGTTTCCCTAATTTGAAAGGACTTTCGATTCACTTTGGAATAATCGAAGTTTCTAAACCCGAAACAATCCGATGTTTTATCAAGCCTCTCTTTTACTTTATCTCAATTTTTATGTGTTTTAATACTTGTTACCTCGTTCATTTGAAAACCGATGCACAATTCGCACGTTCCTCGCAAAAAAAAAACAATAATAATTTGCACAATAATAAAAAATTGTAAAAAAAAATACATTCAAAATTGTTATATTTTGTAAATAGGATAAAAAAAATTAATTAAAAAATGTTATATTTTTATAAAATTAATTAAAATGTTATGTTTTTATAAAATTAATTAAAATTGTTATATTTTTTTAAGAATTTTTAAAAAAGTACATTCAAAATTATTATATTTTTTTAAATTACTTGTTATATTTTTAGGATTTTTTTTCCCGCGATGATTTGGAAAGTTGGGTTAAACGGAGAGGTTTAGCCAACGGATACATAATTGTTACCAGACGGTCCAAGGATAACCGGGTGTGGCTCTAATGTTGTCGTAGCGGCGAGCATGAGAGTAAGGCCACGGTTAGGAAAACCGGCAGCAAAAAATGCGCGTGCCCTTTTATGGTGATAGGTCGTCTCGACCAGAGTCATCGGGCTTGGCGGATAGATTATCAGAACAAAAATTTTAACGAGGCGCACAACCACGACCCTGCTGAACATCTGGAGGGTTACGCGTATGCCAGGAGGCTTACTCCTAATGAGTTTAGGCTGGTGCAAGAGCTGGCAGATCAAGACATACAGCCCCATACAATCTGGAAGGCTATAACCGAACAGAACCCTGAGAACGTATGTGTTCTGAAAGACATACACAATGCTTGCCAAAAGATTAGGGCCGCGAAGTTCGAGAAAAAACCGTCTCCCATGCAGCGACTAGAAGAGCTACGCTGATAACAGACGTAAGCCATTGGAATTTCAAGTAGGAGATAAGGTATTGTTAAAAGTTTCTCCCTGGAAAGGAATAGTAAGATTCATCAAAAGAGGGAAGCTAAGTCCCAGGTATGTTGGACCTTTTGAGATTATTAGAAGAATAGGACCTGTAGCCTATCAGCTACAACTACCAGAGGAAATGGCAGGAATACATGATGTATTTCATGTATCTAATCTCAAAAAGTGTTTAGCTGATGAATCACTGATAGTACCTCTTAAGGATATAGAGGTAAATGAACAACTTAAGTTTGTAGAAAGGCCTCTACAGATTGAAGACAAGAAAGTCAAGAATCTCAAGCACAAGAGATTAGTTCTGGTCAAAGTGAAATGGGACTCCATAAGAGGACCTGAGTACACATGGGAGCTTGAATCTGAAATGCAACGGAAATATCCGCACTTGTTCCAGTAGATCTCGAGGACGAGCTCTAAAACAAGGTGGGGAGGATGTAACAAACCTCATAATATTTCCGACACCCTATTTTATCTTAAAATGTCCCAATATGTCTTTAAATACACCCCGTGTGTGAAAACCGAGCCCGAAATACATTAAATAGTATTTAAAATAAATAAAAAAAACTTGAAAGTTAAGCTGAGGCAGGCCGCGTAGACCCACCCCAACCCTTACGCGAGCAGTATCAAGGTTTAAAACCTTATTTCTGTGAACTTTAAGTTAAGGCGGGCCGCGTAAGACCCATGTTAAGTTTACGCGGGCCGCGAGAGATCAAGAACGCAAAGACACCCTGATCCGACATGTGTCGACATCGTGGCGGGGCTACACAGTGACCAGGACAAGCTATATGTTGACCTGGAGTTAACGCGGGCCGCGTAAACCCTGCCCGTATGTTACGCGGGCCGCGACAAACCCAGAATCAGCAACTATAAATAGAAAGCATCGGATTTCATTTGGAATTCGCTCACGATCATTTCTCAATCACAATTTCTGAGTAGTAGAAGTAATACGCGGGTATTATACCCCTTAATTAGCGAGGTTCTACTCCGTTGTAAGTATTATAACCCCAGTTTCGTAATAGATAGGCTGCCCGATTGATTTAGGGTTCCGTAACAACTATCGTGGTTTTGCCCGACGTAGTTGTTGGAATACCGTCTCGGGGAGGGTATCATTAATATTTTCAAAGGGTTATGATACTAACCAATGTACATTTGTATAAATTATAGATTAAATCCAGGAAACCCTTACGCGAAGTCTAAGATAGCAATGTGAGTTTATCCGCTTTTTGTTAACCTTTTTGTGAACTGTTTTACCAAACCTTAATGCTTTACAATGTGATTAAGCGGTGATTGAGTCTTTGTAGTTCTTCAATTACTGCCAGTATATTGGGGTTTTGTATACAAAATTTACTACAATGTGAGTAGTAAGTCGGGACGGCAGTACGTTACCATTGGACAACGAGTTAGCCAATGTGTAATATGACCCACAAGTCAGGATTGACAGTACTGAATGAGTAATTGTGTAGAAATAAACAATGTGATCGCTCTCAATACTGTTTTAATTGTTAAAATATTTCTTGATTAAACTGGGATTCATTCACCAGTATTTCCCACTGACAAATGTTTTTAAAACGCGTTTCAGGTAACACAATGTGACAGCCAATTAGTAAAAAGCCAGCTGGAGAGCACTGAAGAGTTGGAAAAAATGTGGCTATAAAAGTTACCTAAAAGACGATGTTTTTAAATTCAATAAAATAGGGTTTATCCCTATAAACATATTGTAATAAGAAACTTGGGTTTTACCCATGTGATTATTTATATCAAATGAGGTGGTTTTACTCTGATAAACATTTCCTAACTACGGTCCTGATGTAATTTCCGCTGCCAAATTAACCAACTGATACCACTGGTCTAAGCCAAAGAAGTGTTTTGCTGACACTTAAATTCTAAACTTTGTGTTAGGAAATAATTTATGTGATTATGTGTTTTGTGTTATTTGACTATTTGTTAGTTTACAGTATGAGTGATCAAGGACCCTCAGACATGTGTCGTCAGTTGTCTGATTCACCTAGGAGTGAAGGTACCTCTTCACAGCCTGCCCCTTCTGGGTATTCTGCTGATAAGGAAGAAGAGATGTTTACCTTTAAAGCTCAGTCAGAAGAGCCATTCCCTCATACGAAAAGAGGATGGTTCAGTAAGGAAGCCTTTGCACGTAGGAAAAGAATGCGAAAGTTGGAACAGCAAAGAGTTCTAGCAGCTTCTAAGCGAAAGACAGATGCCCATACACAGGATATGCTTAATAGAAGCTTAGCCAATTTCCATATCCTAGCTACAACTGCTGCTGACCCAAGTCTGGAACAACTAGTAGCCCCACAACCCTTACCTTTGATTCCCACTCAACCAATGGAGATAGAAAACCTTGAAAACCAAGTGGAGATGGATGACTTCAATCCAGGAGAAATCCCTAGGGTACCTGCACCAAACCCCCTAGACCCAAATTATGACCCCTAGTGGGACGACAATAGGGACTTTGTGCAACGTTACCCTATCCATGAAGACACACCCATACAGAACATAGGAGCCTACCCAGGTATGGACCCTTTAGATCCCTATTTCCACGATGAATATATTAGGGAGATCTTAGAAGATCCTTACCAATTTCAGGCACTTTCACCCCCATATCAGGAACCCGCACCCCAGATTCCGAACCTAGTCCTAGAACCTGCACCCCCAATGAGTGCAGAAAACGTCCAAGAACTTAGGACTTTCGGTGAGGAAATTTTAGAGAACAGTGAGAGAATGCGACAGGTGGGAGAGCGACTCGTATGGAAATACGACGAGCGCAATATGGATTTCTGGATAAATCCATATCCATGAATGTGATGGTAAAACGGTAGTAGTAATAATAATAATAAAATAAAATATGTGTGTATTGATGCCTACTAGTGTAATTTCATTTCAGTCGGTATTGTAATTTTTATTTCAGTACTAGTGTGTAATAGACGCATAGTATATGAATAGAGTATAGTCGCAATGAACGACGCTTTTGGCAAAAATGTGTGTCATGTGATTAACTATATTAATATTATTTTGTGATATTAATACGGGGTAAATGTTTAAAATTCAGATGACCGACGAAGGAAATCAAGGAAATCTGAATAATGATAACTAGAGTAACATTAACGTGGTTAATGAGAATCCAAGCATCAATAACATTGGAAACCAAATGGATAATAGTGTCGTTCAACATATAGTGGCACAAGGAATCATAGATGCCATGCCATTTATTATTCAAACGATTCAAGAAGCGAATAATAAAAGTAAGCATAGCAGTAAGCGACCAGTCGAACCAGAAAACAGCGTGAACAATGGACCGGTACTTCAATTGCCCATTCCCAAAAGGAGAAGAACCATGTCTTACGATTGTTCTTATAAAGAATTCTGGTCTTGTAAAACAATGGAATTCTCGGGCAACGAAGGGGCCATTGCAACTCTACGCTGGATAGAGAAGACTGAGGCAGTCTTAAGGATAAGCAAGTGTGCTGAAGAAGATAAGATAATGTTTGCTTCTAATCTATTTAAGAATTCAGCACTAGAATGGTGGAACACTATCCTCCAATCAAGGGGAAGTGATAGAACTTACAATATGGAATGGGAAGAATTTAAGGACAAGGTAGAAAGGAAATTCTGCCCACCCAATGAAAAGGAACAAATAGCAAACAAATTCCTAAACCTTAGGATGACTGGTGTGGATAGTAAGGGATACACTAAATTATTCTTCGAATATGCTAGAATAGTGCCAACTCTTGCTTCACCTGAACCAGTGCTAATCTCCCGTTATATCTGGGGATTAATTGGGGAGATAAGACACGTAGTCAAGGCAGCTAGACCCCAAACTATAGAAGAAGCTGTAGAACTGGAAAATACCTTGACAGACGAATTAGTCCGTACCCGAGAAGAGGATCAAATAAGGAACCTAACCCAAAAGCTCACACAAGAATTTCGTTCTGGAAATTTTAATCGTGGGAAAAATATAGGTTCTACCTCTACACCTTACTGTTAGAATTGCAAAAGAAAGCATTCAGGAAGATGCTCCATATACTGTAACTTTTGCAAAATATCGGGACACAAGGAAGAAGACTGCAGGAAGAAAGCTAACAACAGGATATGTTACAACTGCGGAGAACAAGGTCATATCAAGCCTAATTGTCCGAAATTAGCTCCAGCTACAAACAACAAGAATACTAAAAATGCTAGAGCATTTGTTCTGACTGCAGATGAAGCCAAGATGATTCCAGATGTCATAGCTGGTACGTTTTTAGTTAATGATATCTTCGCTAAAGTATTATTTGACTCTGGTGCAAACCAAAGTTTTATTAATACATCATTTTACAAATTTCTAAATCAGTCATTAACTAAACTACCACAAGAATGCTTAGTAGAGACAGCTAATGGAGAAACTGTTAGGATTTCTGAAATCTTGCAGGGAGCAAGCATAGAAATTTTAAATCAGAAATTTATTGCAAACCTTTATCCCATGAATCTGGCAGGATTTGATGTCGTTTTAGGAATGGATTGGTTAACAGCCAATAAAGCCAATATTTTATGTGATTAAAAGTCAATCCAAGTAAGTTCACCAAAAGGTAAAGCGATCACAATTAAAGGAGATAAATCATCTAGATCTATAAAATTTATCTCTGTGATGAAAACTGCAAGTTATATAAGAAAAAGGTTCTATAGGTATTTGATTTCCATAATCACTAACACTAAAGGAAAGGATTTAAAAGATATTCCAGTAGTATCTCAGTTTTCAGATGTATTTCCAGAAGAATTGCCAGGGCAACCTCCAGATAGAGAAGTTGAATTCAGAATCCATTTAATACCAGAAACATCACCGAATGCCAAAGCACCTTACCATTTGGCACCTGCAGAAATGCAAGAATTGAAGAAACAATTGGACGAATTGCTAGAAAAAGGATTTATACAACCAAGTTCGTCACCATGGGGAGCGCCGATACTGTTTGTTAAAAAGAAGGACGGATCGATGCGTATGTGCATTGATTACCGTGAATTGAACAGAGTCACAATCAAGAACCGGTACCCATTACCAAGAATCGACGATCTGTTCGATCAACTACAAGGAGCTCGATTTTTCTCTAAAATCGATTTAAGGTCAGGATATCATCAATTAAAGGTACAGGAAGAGAATATTCCTAAAACCGCATTTAGAACAAGGTATGGCCATTATGAATTTACTGTCATGCCATTTGGTTTAACCAATGCCCCAACTGCATTTATGGACATGATGAACCAAATATGTAAGCCATATTTGGATAAATTCATAATTGTTTTTATAGATGATATTCTCATTTACTCTAAGAATAAGGATGATCATGCAAAGCATTTGCACGCACTTTTAAGTTTATTAAGAAAGGAAAAGCTTTATGCTAAATTTTCAAAGTGCGAATTTTGGTTAGAACAGGTACAGTTTCTCGGACACCTAGTCAATCATGAAGGAATTCATGTGGATCCAACAAAGATCGAGGCGATTACTAAATGGAAAACCCCTGAGTCACCAACCGAGGTTAGAAGTTTCTTAGGATTAGCCGGTTATTATAGAAGATTTATTCAAGATTTTTCTAGAATAGCCATTCCTTTAACTAAGCTAACTTGTAAATCTGTTAAGTTTGAATGGGGATTAAAACAAGAAGAAGCATTTAGAATCCTTAAACAAAGATTAACCCATACACCCATACTAGCGTTATCAGAAGGAACTGAAGACTTTGTAGTCTATTGTGACGCTTCCAAATTAGGTTATGGATGTGTATTGATGCAACGTCAAAAGGTTATAGCTTATGCATCCAGACAACTTAAGAATCATGAAGAGAATTATTCAACCCATGATCTAGAATTAGGAGCTATAATTTTTGCTCTTAAAATTTGGAGACATTACCTTTATGGAAGTAAGTTTACCATATTCACTGATCATAAGAGTTTAAGGTATGTTTTCAAGCAAAAGGAGTTGAATATGAGACAAAGATGTTGGATGGAGTTGCTTAGCGATTATGATTGTGATATCCAGTATCACGAAGGAAAAGCAAATGTAGTGGCTGATGTGTTCAAAATGCAACATATAAATTTCATCAATTGTGGCATAAAACTAACCCTTTTTTAGTACTAATGTTGGAAAAAGTGTGCTTTTGTCTTCCTTTTGTATTTTCAGGATTAAATGAGCTCAAATTAACAAAAGAAGCAAAAAGACATCAAAATCTAACATAAATACAAGAAAAGGAACAAGACGTGACATGCCCGACCCCATGACAGCATCTTCCCAAGCAAAACAAGACAACAGAAGACTGAACACGCCCCGTGCTCAGCCAGCACGGGGGCGTGCCCAAGTGTCAGCATAAAAGACAAAGTGGTAGAAACTTCTATTGCCCACCACGGGGCCGTGCTCAGCGGACACGGGGCCGTGGTCAACTATAAGATTCGCACAATCTAGCAAATCTTCATAGTACAAAGATTCTTCTGCACCACGGGGTCGTGCTCAGCGGACACGGGGGCGTGGTCAACTAAAAAGACAAAACTGCATTAAATGAAGAAAGAGAAGGATGTGGACAGGGGGCAGTGCCCGAACTTCTGTTCAGCCTATAAATAGAAGTGCTTGGCTCAAGCTCAAACCATCCCTTGGCACACCACCTCTCTCACACTTCACCCACCACCCACCACCCACCACCACCATAACACCATCATCCACCACCATCATCCATTGTCCATCGTAGAGTGTGTGAGTCGTCTCGGGATCCAAGATTGATCGTAAGAGTTCTTGACAATCAAGGCCATGTTTGCCTAAGTCTCTTACATCACTTGGTGAAGACAAAGTGTCTAGTGTAATACTTTTTATTTCTAATCTTTTCACACTTTTTACTTGGTTTTGTATTAATGACTTTAATAACTAGTTGCTTATGTTGAAGGTGATCTTTCCTTATCGTTTGTCCGTGGTGTCTTGGCATTATTTTACTGTCTATATAAAATAAAAGATTTTCACCATTCATATCTCCACGGTCTATATGGAGGTATGTTGGCTACCTGGTCGGGGGTTAAGGGAACGGTTTGGTAAAGGTCTTGTCATTGTTCAGCGTTTAGAGGTCCTACAATGGACCTGGGTCAAATTTAGTAGGACCTCCTTCAATACTTAACGGTATTGGATGGCGGGGGTCCAAACTCTTTGATCCCCTCATAAGTTAACTACTATTAATACTATAACCCGGCTATTTAGGACTGTATCCCTGCTGACTCAGACTACTTAGTCGAGGGTAACGTCACCTCCAAAAGAGAGGCCTACCATATTTTGCATTAATAACTTAATTAATTATCTTCCAATAATCCACCCTTTTAGGATTGTATCCTTGCTGACTCAAACTACTGGGGTGAGGGTAACGTCACCTTCAAAAGAGGGGCCTACTACAATAACTAAGATAATCTCTTAAAATAGTGCAAAAGTGCGGAAATAATCAAAGGTTACACTAGATACGAGTCGGAACCAAGTGATTCATCTTGTCTATCTGTTTTTCTTTTTATTTTTATTTTTCAGCATTTTTAGTTAGTTTTTATTTTTCTTAGTTTAAAACATTTTTCTAACTTTTTGATTTGATTAGACGTTGAGGATAAACCGGTATTAAAAGCTCTTGTGTCCTTGGACGACCTCGGTATCTTACCAATACTATACTACGCTCACGATGGGTGCACTTGCCCATATGTGTGTCTAGTGTTAGTAAATATCGTGTTTTATAAATTTAAAACTTGACTAAAAAGTGTTAAAGGGGCTTAAAATATACACCTAATATATATAACACTCGACTACGCATCATGGCAGATGCTTTAAGCCGAAAGTATCATGAAAAGCCAAAAAGGGTACGTTCTCTTAAATTAAATCTGAAGTAGATTTAAATGATCAGATAAGAGAAGCACAAGAATCAGTAATTAAGGATGATACTGAAAAATTAAAAGGTATGTTAAAAGAGTTAGAACAAGGAACTGATGGAATTTAGAGATTCCATGAAAAGAGAATGTGGATACCTAAATTAGGAGACCTACGTCATCGTAAAAAGAGTTAGAACAAGGAACTGATTAGAATGCTTTTTTCTAACTTATAAACCCCACTATATAGACCCATCATTTCCGAGTATCCTTAAGAGGGGTGAAAGTAAAAATAATCCCTATCTCTCCCTCGAATGCGCCCAAGCGGATATTCTAGGAGAAATGCTTCTCGATGAATTATTTCAACTAGAAGATCTAATTATTAATTGGTTAAAAGAACTTAGGAAAGATCTCAATAATCTTTTCCAAGACGATAACCAAGAAGAGGGGTTGGAAACGCATTCAAACAACTTCATTGTTTCCAATGATACTTCTAACTCTAGGGAGGACTTGAGCGATAGTCGTCCCTGTGTCGATTGTGCCGTGAAGGACTCCCCATCAACTTCGTTTGATGCATACATAGACCTGAGCGATTCGACATACACCTTCTTTAACGAGAGCCCGGAAAAGGGTTGGACTTGTCCACCTACATATAGCATAGGAATCACCCTCACCGACAACCTCTTGCGTTCTCGTTTCAATCTAGAACAATTAAGGTATCTTAGGCACTTTGGGGTTGTTCCATCCAGTAAGGAACCACCCGATCCGGAAAAATTCCTTAAAAATAGACGCACTTCATAAAACAGCCTTCCGACACGGGGCCGTGCCCAGGTCAACACGCCCCCGTGTCCACCAAAAGATTCCCTTCTGACTTTTGTCAGAATACGGACAAAACGTGTCAGGATCTTGCCTGCACACGGGGCCGTGTCCAGCCGACACGGGGCCGTGTCCAGCACGCTGTCGTTTTCTATAAATGCAGCCAAGAACCCTGCACATTTGGACCATCTAGGGACAGAGATTTGAAAGGATTTTCTCACTTACCATCCTAGGTATGTTCTAAAAGAAGGTTCTTACAAGCATCTTGTCCTTTCCTCTTTTATCTATTGCCTTCTTCTTCATCTTTCTTGCACCAACAACTCCATTGAAGCTTGATTTCAAGCTTCATTGTGATGTTTATTGAATTTTTTTTCAAGGAATCTTGTTGAAAATAAGTTATACAACATTGTTTTAAATTATTTCTGCTCAAAAAAGCTTCATAAGTTAAGAAAATAATTTGAAACCCCAAGATTCCTTGTTCTATAAATCTGCAGAAAGTTGAACACGGGGCCGTGCTCAATGAGCACGGGGCCGTGTCCATGGTACTGTTTCATTAAAATGCACTATTTTTGGTATGTTTTCGTAGAATGTCTAGCCAAAACAGTGGGACCTCTTCTGCACACTCAAGGAACAGTCGACGGGAAAGGAGGCCATCGATTGAAGCAACCCTCGTAAGATACGTAATGGCGCTACGTGAAGCCCTTGACGAGATGACTTCGGTGGAGGAGGTCCTCATAGACCGTATAAACTATCTCTCGGTGGGGTTGGAAAACAGTTTCCAAGAAATAAACCTCTTGCACCAGAGGTTAAACATTCTGGTAACACCTCCCATGGAACCAATCCTCCCTCAAGAGGATTGGAACCTCGCACTTGGAATCCAAAATCCTACCGGTTGGGACGACATTCCGGCGGAACCCCCTCTTGAAGAACTCCAAGAAATCCCGGTGGAAGTTACACCCCCTCAACCCAATGCTCATGAGCCCGCTTTTCTTCTCCCTAGGGAGATCGAAGAGTGGCTCGCTGATGTATGAGGAGCCCATACCCGGAGGAAGAAGTTGTCAAGCCACTTTTAACCGAGAGATCTATCTTTTCGGAAATTTTGCTAGTAGAATAAAATAGTAGGCTAGAACTTCTTGGACTAAGATTTCTTGTGTTTTATTGACCTAACTATCTAACTTTAGGGCTTTTTATTTTCTGCTTAGGACTGTTATGTAATTCTCTAAGATTCAATGAATGATGGTTTTAGTTAAATTGGTGTTTGGATGGTGTTGAATTGAATAAAACACACTTGAGATGGCAAAGGATGCAAGGGAAACTTGAACCAGCACCCCATGCAGGAAAACAGAACCGTCCGACAAATTTCTTCGTTTATAGTAAGCTCGGCACGGGCCGTGTCCACCCAACACGGCCCCGTGCTGCACAGTCTGCAGAAAAAGATCCAGTTCAGGTAACTGGACACGGGCCGTGTTCACCCAACACGCCCCCGTGTCCAGGCTTCTGTTTCTCTTGTTTTAATTTTGTTACTGGCACTTGAACACGGGGCCGTGCCCGGACAACACGGGGCCGTGTTCAGCGCCCAGTAACACAAAAATTTTGCTTTTTACACCTCTTTACACATTCAATCAACCTAAAAACTTATTTTTGGGACACATTGAGGACAATGTGTAATTTAAGTGTGGGGGGGATGCTAAAACCTTGAATCTTGCAAGTCCTAAATACAAGCCTTACACAAAACTCTATTGGAACCGCTAATCACCCCAAATTTTTTTCAAAAATTATCATTTTTTTTTACTTGTCTAGGTTTAACTCGGGAAATTCAAGTTCTTAAAAATGTTATATTTTTATGAATTTACAACCGATAGCCTCGTGATAAAAAGAACCAACATAAGAAAATTATGAAAAGGCATGACAAACTTAGTTAAAATTTGATTATATATACTTGATCACATAAAAACCCATTCCCACAAAAGTGAGTTTTGAGCCTTTATTGAGCATACAATTACATATCATTAGACTAAATGCTCATTTTTTCGTTTCTTGTGTGAATAGTCGCTTGGTTCTTACGACTCTAGAACTTGCCATGACGATACATTCCCGGTCCTTACCAACTTAAACCCGAGTAAGTAAATGATGGAGGCATTAGGACTAACCCTTTTTATTTCTACACCATTTTTTTTACCACCTACCCAAAATCCACCTAGTTAGCCCCTTTGAGCCTAAACCTTTTCATTTCATAACCCAAACCAAAACCCTTTTTACCCACCAAAACCTTTTTCATTTTTACCCCTTTGTTTTAGTAACAAGTTCGATTTTTCGTATGACTTTGAAAAAAAAAATTATTTTATGTTGATGATGAAGCAAAAGAAAATAAACAAGTTCATCAAAAATAACTTTGTTTGAATAATAGCTTCATCAAAATAAAAGTTACAAAAATAGAAAGTCTTACGAAAACCGACACTTATTACGCTTTTAGCCCTTTTTCTACTAACCACTAACCCAACCACCTACCTTTAACCCAAGCCTAACCCTTCACCCATAAAGTCCTCTTGATATTTACAAAGGTATATAAGTTAAAAAGGAGGAGGATTGATTGCTTGGCAAGCATATGGTAGGAGTAAGTTCCATGCCGCTCTCGAGTGATCCACAAAAATACATTTTCGGCCGAGTGTTGAGTGATCCCCGTGAGGTATGTGAACTTGTATATAAATAGAATTTTAAATAAATCATGACAAATAGGATTGTAAATAAATAAAAATTAAATTAAATAAAGAATCTTGGAAATCCCGACACTCTACGACAAGCCCAAAAACCTTCTTCTCTACCCATTCCATTTGGGAGTGTAATAGCCACATATTAAAGAGTTTTACTTGAGGACAAGCAAAGATTCAAGTGTGGGGGTATTTGATGTGTTCAAAAAGCAACATCTAAATTTCATCAATTGTGGCATAAAACTAACCCTTTTTTAGTACTAATGTTGGAAAAAGTGTGCTTTTGTCTTCCTTTTGTATTTTCAGAATTAAATGAGCTCAAATTAACAAAAGAAGCAAAAAGACATCAAAATCTAACATAAATACAAGAAAAGGAACAAGACGTGACATGCCCGACCCCACGACAGCATCTTCCCAAGCAAAACAAGACAACAGAAGACTGAACACGCCCCGTGCTCAGCCAGCAAGGGGGCGTGCCCAAGTGTCAGCATAAAAGACAAAGTGGTAGAAGCTTCTATTGCCCACCACGGGGCCGTGCTCAGCGGACACGGGGCCGTGGTCAACTATAAGATTCGCACAATCTAGCAAATCTTCATAGTACAAAGATTCTTCTGCACCACGGGGTCGTGCTCAGCGGACACGGGGGCGTGGTCAACTAAAAAGACAAAACTGCATTAGATGAAGAAAGAGAAGGATGTGGACACGGGGCCGTGCCCACTGGACACGGGGCCATGCCCGAGCTTCTGTTCAGCCTATAATTAGAAGTGCTTGGCTCAAGCTCAAACCATCCCTTGGCACACCACCTCTCTCACACTTCACCCACCACCCACCACCACCATAACACCATCATCCACCACCATCATCCATTGTCCATCGTAGAGTGTGTGAGTCGTCTCGGGATCCAAGATTGATCGTAAGAGTTCTTGACAATCAAGGCCATGTTTGTCTAAGTCTCTTACATCACTTGGTGAAGACAAAGTGTCTAGTGTAATACTTTTTATTTCTAATCTTTTCGCACTTTTTACTTGGTTTTGTATTAATGACTTTAATAACTAGTTGCTTATGTTGAAGGTGATCTTTCCTTATCGTTTGTCCGTGGTGTCTTGGCATTATTTTACTGTCTATATAAAATAAAATATTTTCACCATTCATATCTCCACGATCTATATGGAGGTATGTTGGCTACCTGGTCGGGGGTTAAGGGAACGGTTTGGTAAAGGTCTTGCCATTGTTCAGCGTTTAGAGGTCCTGCAATGGACTTGGGTCAAATTTAGTAGGACCTCCTTCAATACTTAACGGTATTGGATGGCGGGGGTCCAAACTCTTTGATCCCCTCATAAGTTAACTACTATTAATACTATAACCCGGCTATATAGGACTGTATCCCTGCTGACTCAGACTACTTAGTCGAGGGTAACGTCACCTCCAAAAGAGGGGCCTACCATATTTTGCATTAATAACTTAATTAATTATCTTCCAATAATCCACCCTTTTAGGATTGTATCCTTGCTGACTCAAACTACTGGGGTGAGGGTAACGTCACCTTCAAAAGAGGGGCCTACTACAATAACTAAGATAATCTCTTAAAATAGTGCAAAAGTGCGGAAATAATCAAAGGTTACAGTAGATACGAGTCGGAACCAAGTGATTCATCTTGTCTATCTGTTTTTCTTTTTATTTTTATTTTTCAGCATTTTTAGTTAGTTTTTATTTTCTTAGTTTAAAACATTTTTCTAACTTTTTTATTTGATTAGACGTTGAGGATAAACCGGTATTAAAAGCTCTTGTGTCCTTGGACGACCTCGGTATCTTACCAACACTATACTACGCTCACGATGGGTGCACTTGCCCATATGTGTGTCTAGTGTTAGTAAATATCGTGTTTTATAAATTTAAAACTTGACTAAAAAGTGTTAAAGGGGATTAAAATATACACCTAATATATATAACACTCGACTACGCATCATGGCAGATGCTTTAAGCCGAAAGTATCATGAAAAGCCAAAAAGGGTACGTTCTCTTAAATTAAATCTGAAGTAGATTTAAATGATCAGATAAGAGAAGCACAAGAATCAGTAATTAAGGATGATACTGAAAAATTAAAAGGTATGTTAAAAGAGTTAGAACAAGGAACTGATGGAATTTAGAGATTCCATGAAAAGAGAATGTGGATACCTAAATTAGGAGACCTACGTCATCGTATATTAGAAGAAGCCTATAAGTCCAAATATACAATGCGTCCAGGAAATGATAAAATGTACCAGGATTTAAGGAAGAATTTCTGGTGGATAGGAATGAAAAAGGACATAGCTGCCTATGTTTCTAAATGTTTAACCTGTTCACAAGTAAAAACTGAACACCAGAAACCCTCAGGTCTATTACAACAATTAGAAATGACAGTGTGGAAATGGGAATTAATAACAATGGATTTTGTTACTAAATTACCCAAAACAAAGAAAGGAAATGATACAATCTGGGTGATTGTAGATAGACTAACCAAGTCAGCTCATTTCCTACCAATGAAGGAAACTTTCAGTATGGAACAGCTAGCTAAATTATATGTAAATGAAGTTGTTTCTTTACATGGAATACCTTTATCAATTGTTTCTGATAGGGATAGCCGATTTACCTCTCATTTTTGGTCAAGTTTCCAAAAGGCCATGGGAACCAAGTTAAAACTAAGCACAGCTTATCATCCTCAAACAGATGGACAAAGTGAAAAACAATTCAGACAATGGAGGACATGCTTAGAGCTTGTGTAATTGATTTCGGAGGTAATTAGGACGATCACTTACCTTTAATAGAATTTTCTTATAATAATAGTTATCACACAAGTATAAATGCTGCACCATTCTAAACACTTTATGGACGAAAGTGCCGAACCCCAGTCTGTTGGGCAGAAATTGGGAAAAAACAACTATCTGGACCTGAGATAGTACAAGAAATAACTGACAAGATTATTCAAGTCAAGGAACGACTGAAAACAGCATGTGATCGACAGAAGAGCTACGCTGATAACAGACGTAAGCCATTGGAATTTCAAGTAGGAGATAAGGTATTGTTAAAAGTTTCTCCATGGAAAGGAATAGTAAGATTCATCAAAAGAGGAAATGGCAGGAATATATGATGTATTTCATGTATCTAATCTCAAAAAGTGTTTAGCTGATGAATCACTGATAGTACATCTTAAGGATATAGAGGTAAATGAACAACTTAAGTTTGTAGAAAGGCCTCTACAGATTGAAGACAAGAAAGTCAAGAATCTCAAGCAAAAGAGATTAGTTCTGGTCAAAGTGAAATGGGACTCCAAAAGAGGACCTGAGTACACATGGGAGCTTGAATCTGAAATGCAACGGAAATATCCGCACTTGTTCCAGTAGATCTCGAGTACTAGCTCTAAAACAAGGTGGGGAGGATGTAACAAACCTCATAATATTTCCGACACCCTATTTTATCTTAAAATGTCCCAATATGTCTTTAAATACACCCCGTATGTGAAAACCGAGCCCGAAATACATTAAATGGTATTTAAAATAAATAAAAAAAACTTGAAAGTTAAGCTGAGGCAGGCCGCGTAGACCCACCCCAACCCTTACGCGGGCAGTATCAAGGTTTAAAACCTTATTTATGTGAACTTTAAGTTAAGGCGGGCCGCGTAAGACCCATGTTAAGTTTACGCGGGCCGCAATAGATCAAGAACGCAGAGACACCCTGAGCCGACACGTGTCGACATCGTGGCGGGGCTACACAGTGACCGGGACAAGCTATATGTTGACCTGGAGTCAACGCGGGCCGCGTAAGCCCTGGCCGTATGTTACGCGGGCCGCGACAAACCCAGAATCAGCAACTATAAATAGAAAGCATCGGATTTCATTTGGAATTTGCTCACGATCATTTCTCAATCACAATTTCTGAGTAGTAGAAGTAATACGCATGTATTATACCCCCTAATTAGCGAGGTTCTACTCCGTTGTAAGTATTATAACCCTAGTTTTGTAATAGATACGCTGCCCAATTGATTTAGGGTTCCGTAAGGACTGTCGTGGTTCTGCCCGACGTAGTTGTTGGAATACCGTCTCGGGGAGGGTATCATTAATATTTTCAAAGGGTTATGATACTAACCTATGTACATTTGTATAAATTGTAGATTAATTCCAGGAAACCCTTACGCGAAGTCTAAGATAGCAATGTGAGTTTATCCGCTTTTTGTTAACCTTTTTGTGTGTTTTACAAAACCTTAATGCTTTACAATGTGATTAAACGGTGATTGAGTCTTTGTAGTTCTTCAATTACTGCCGGTATGTTGGGGTTTTGTATACAAAATTTACTACACTGTGAGTAGTAAGTCGGGACGACAGTACGTTACCATTGGACAACGAGTTAGCCAATGTGTAATATAACCCACAAGTCAGGATTGACAGTACTGAATGAGTAATTGTGTAGAAATAAACAATGTGATCGCTCTCAATACTGTTTTAATTGATAAAATATTTCTTGATTAAACTGGGATTCACTCACCAGTATTTCCCACTGACAAATGTTTTTAAAACGCGTTTCAGGTAACACAATGTGACAGCCAATTAGTAAAAAGCCAGCTGGAGGCAACATGTACAATCTTCCATTTTTGCAAGTTATGGGTATGACGTCGACAAACCACACCTTCTATGTTGCGCATGCATTTCTTTCAAACGAGCAGGAGGCAACATACGTCTGGGTCTTGGAGAGGGTCAGGTCTATGCTGCATGAGTGCATGGAGCCGCGTGTAATTCTAACGGACAGGGACCAGACACTGATAAACGCATGTAGAAAAATATTCTCTGGCGCACACAGATATCTCTGCAGGTTCCACATCTTACAAAATATTGTGAAGCACTGCAAGGGTTCGTTTAATGGGCAAGATTGGGATGCCATTATAAATCAGTGGAAAACAGTGTGTAATTCCGCTACCGAAGAGTTATACAAATATAACGTCCTCAACCTTCAGAGACACCTTGTCATCAACAACTTACATGTATGTTCTCTCTTAGTAAATACATTCATACAAATTGATATATAATTTGAATATGTTTATTTTTTTCAGATGTTTTTGATTACCTATGGAATAACTGGTTAAGCACCTCCAGACAATTGTTCGTATCTGCATGGACCAATCAAACCCTGACATTCTTGCAAACTACAACAAACAGAGCTGAAGGCGCACATGCTGCATTAAAGAAATAGCTTACTACACCGAGATGCAGTCTGGAATCGCTGGTGAAAAAGGTGGACATGTCACACCCCGGATTTCCACGTGTCACCGGTGGGCCCGGTGGGGGAGTATCGTGATGTGGTTGGCAACATAATAGTCAAACAACACAATATTTAATAATGCACAGCGGAAGCAATTGAAAATATAATACAACCGAATTTATTATTGTAATATCAAATGTCACAATATTCGGAAGTTTATCCACAGAAGGATCGAACATAAAATGGAAACAATAGTTCAACAGACTTTAGGCATCTTAAGCTTGCGAGACTTCTATTGATGCTAAGGAGAATATATCCAGCCGATTTCGTATAGTACCTGCATTTAGCCTTTTTGGAAAATACGTCAGTTTATACTGGTAAATACAATCAACTGACTCATTTTGGAAAATGACTAAAAATTGGTTTGGATGCACATGGCATAAACATTTTATAATTTGATTAAAATGCACAGAGGCAAGTTTAATCTTTTTATTAACTTGGGAGAATTATTTAATATTATAATCTTGTGAACGAATTACATGTTACTTGTGCGTTCAGTAGCCCGGATCTTGTCCGGGTTAAAGATCAATAGACACACCACATCAAAGAGTTATACACTGACAGGTGTACGCCTACACCCCGTGCTCAGGTCGTGGCCATCTCGTAAGATGATGCCAAGGATATCCGGGACATGGTCATTAACCCCCCAAAGGCTTTAAGTAATCAAGACTGTTTAAACGAGCCGATCAAATTAGTCAACTACCCACTTAACTGTGGAGATTTGATGCTCGATCAAGCGGTATGCTATATACCGTAACCCAAGCCCGTATAGGGAAAATAAGTTAAAAGTATTTACCTGAGTAATGTATAAATCACAATAAGCAAAATGCACGTAGCTTTTACTGGTCCTCCTAATCTGGAACGAAGGTTTTATAATAACCTATTAGAATTTTAACGGGTCTTTTATTAAGCTTAAGCTTAGACCGGCTAGTTTCAAGATACGGTTCGTACGCACAATTAAGCGAAGACCGGATAGAATGTGATTCAGACCCGACAAGTTTGAAGACTTGTTTAATATGGGTTTATTATTCACATTCTGGATTTTGATATAAAACCGTTAAGGTTTGACCCGTTTCGGCTAATTTATGTAAACTTGTTACATAAACCGAACCGTACGCGTAATAAGCGTGACGGGTATTCATGAGAGCTATATACAGGTTTCCTAAGTTAATTATGCCTCAAATATGTTGTGACATCAGTAAGATGTCTTTCATTATGCCCGAAACGTGTTTAAACACAAACTAGGCCCCGTAGGGGTAGTTTGGTCATTTTAAAGGTTGTAAAAGGGTTTAAGTGTTTAACTGAGTTACAGGTCTGATGTACTCAGTAAACATACTCAAATTAATGAGTTATAACAGTAAGATAAAGCATATATGTGAAATTTATCATTTTTAACCAAACTATGCCCCGTAGGGGTATTTTGGTAATTTCACATAAGCCGAAAAAGCTCAAAACTGAAGTCTGAGTTTATCAACCTTTGCTTACTGTTAAAATATTATAATTTGCCTCTAATATCAGTAGGTATCAACCGGGGTATGTTCAAAATAATTTTAATACATACTATGCGTTAAAAACGCTTAATAAGGCGATTAAGGCCATTTCCGGGTTAGATACTTAAATCTGATATTTTTATATTTCCAGAAGGCTTAAAATAATTTATTTATCATATGTGATCAGTAGCAAAAGGTTGTTTAGATATGTAAAACTCATTTTATGGCCCGTAAGGGCAAAACCGACATTTACCGAATTAAGCCTACGACTATGAGTTATGCTCAGCCTAAAATTAATTAAAAATCTTTAAAAATCCCAAAATAATATATTACATCAGTGGGTAAAAGATTTGATATCAAAAAGTATGTTTAAGTAGGCTATACGCTAATTGCGCCATTTTATTAACATAAAGCATTCATTTAGCGATAATGAGCATAACTCTTAATCTACAATTCAAACTGATGTCAAACTTTGCATACAAGTTTATATATCAGTAATTAAAGTTTCTACTCTTTTACATTTCCAAAAATCACGTTTTAAGATAATAAGGGCATAATGGTCAACATATGAGCAATTAACGGATACGCGTAAACGAATGGGTCAATCAATGAACCAACCACAGAGGGTTGTGCTAACATGTAGCCTGGTCCTAAAGAAGCTCTAAGACATTTTCAAATCATACTAAAGCGGGTCAGAACTGAAAGTCAAAGTGAAAGTCAAACTATGTGACTTTCGGTTCCGAACCGGGTCTAAATAGGAAATTGTCGGGTTGAACATGTTTAGACATGTTCTTACACTTATTACTAAGTTATAACAATGATCCAACAGGTTGTATATGATCTACAATGTTAATTATGCATAAATGGCATTTTAGACTTCCTGTTGACTTTTTAAATATAAGTTTGACCCGACTTTTGACCTAGATAGAGTGGTGATCAGGGGGAACCCTCTTAAGGGTCTATTACCCACATTAATACCAACTTATAACTACTTTTGATTCGACTAATCACTGGACCATTTGTGATTAATCGTAAAGTCAATCGTTAATTACGACGGTTTGACTTTTAAGCTAAAACTAAGCTAAAACTCAATTAGGAAGGGTTAGGCAAACTTACAAGGGTCCTATGAACGACCAGGGATCACTTGGGAGAGGTCTTGTGCTCCAGAGATGCTCCAAAAATGTAGATGAAGGTGTATGATCATGTTTGCACTTCATGGCCTTTTATAGTGGGTTTAATCACCACAATTGATTGACAACAAGGTCTAGCACATGCCACAACTGATATACACTTGTCCTAGTGCTTAGGGGGTGCCTAGGGGTCGTCCACATGTGAGAAAAACCGGCTAGATGGGTTAAATTCGCGCATAACTGGCTGCAGCAAGTTTTTCTGGTTCTGGGCG
Organism: Helianthus tuberosus; assembly: GCA_030545235.1. NCBI lineage: Eukaryota > Viridiplantae > Streptophyta > Magnoliopsida > Asterales > Asteraceae > Helianthus > Helianthus tuberosus. Next base: position 76,779,171 of record CM060367.1, on the reverse strand, counting down.
CCTCACGCGGCCCGCCTCAGGTTTTGGTAATGTTCACGCGGGCCGCCTGGGCCTAAGATTCAGAATTTTTCATTTTTAATGTTTTGCAACTTGTCCTTTGGCTTCACGAAGGGGCAACCAAGGTTATATCTTGCATTTTGACCCCCTTATATTTATCCACAAGGGCTTTGGGACTTATACCCACTTTGCCAAGTCCCCGGACACTTCCGGTTAACCCGAAAAGTCTTAACTTTCGATGTTTGCACTTTAACCCCTCGCACACGAGTTTGATCATAACTTTCTCATACGATAACGAAACTTTATGAAATTTATATCGTGCATTCTAGTGAGCATAATTTACATTTACAAAGCTTCAGGTTTGCCAAAAGGTCACTCAGAGGTATATCTTTAAACATGTTGACACATTTAACCCCTGTAGTTTGTAATCTCTCACTTTTTGCTTCGTATGATCCATGATTTATTCGTTTGATGTTATAAACATCGTGTAGGGTTATTATGAAGTATATTTATTCACTGTTGACATTTAGAGCCCGTATAATCATGTACTTTCCATGTTTGTCAACTTTAGTCCTTTTATAACATTCTTTCACACGTTCAATCTTTATGACACGTGTCAACACATTATAGGACGTGAATTTTTGAGGTGTTACATCCTCACCCCCTTAAAATAAATCTCGACCCGAGATTTACTGAAATAAGTAAGGGTACTTTTCTTTCATCGTGGATTTAACCTCTCACGTGAATTCGGGGCCTCTACGGGCATCCCATTTGACCTTTACAATAGGTACATGCTTCCTTCGAAGCTTCTTCACCTGTCGATCTTCAATCGACAAAGGTTTTTCAACAAATTTTAAGCTCTCGTCTATATCTGTATGGGGTATTACCAGTGATTTGTCAGCGAAACACTTCTTCAGATTGCAGATGTGGAACACATTGTGAATTCCACTGAGCTCTTCCGGTAAGTTTAACTTATAGGCAACTGACCCGATACATTCGATAACCTCGAAAGGTCCTATGTATCTCGGGCTTAGCTTGCCTTTCTTACCAAACCGCATCACTCCCTTCCAGGGTGATACTTTAAGCAATACTTTATCACCTACTTCGAAGTGAAAAGCTTTACGCTTCGGATCTGCGTAGCTCTTCTGCCTATCCCGGGCAGCTTTGAGACGGTCACGAATCTGGACAATCTTGTCCGTTGCTTCGAACACGATCTCTGGTCCTGATAACTAGACATCTCCAACTTCCGCCCAACAAACGGGCGATCTACACTTTCTACCGTATAATGCCTCGAAAGGCGCAACCTTAATGCTGGTATGGCAGCTATTGTTGTAGGAGAATTCGATTAATGGTCGGTTCTTATCCCAACTACCTCCCAAATCGATCGCACATGCACGCAGCATGTCTTCCAACGTTTGAATAGTACGCTCACTCTGACCGTCAGTCTGAGGATGGTAAGTCGTACTAAAATTTAAACGTGTGCCCAAAGATTGTTGGAAACTCTTCCAAAAATGTGACGTGTATCTAGTATCTCTATCAAAGATAATAGCCACAGGTATGCCATGTAAGGCTACAATCTTATCAACGTATAACTGGGCTAACATGTCGGAGCTATAAGTCTCCTTGATGGGTAAGAAATGTGCTGACTTAGTCAGTCTATCACTATAACCCATATTGTACCATTTCCTTTCCTGGTCTTGGGTAACTTGGTAATAAAATCCATAGTTACCATTTCCCACTTCCACGTAGGAAGTTCAAGCTGTTGTAGCAAACCTGACGGTTTCTGATGCTCAACTTTGACTTGCGCACAAGTCAAGCATTTAGCTACATAGGTGGCTACAGACTTCTTCAAGTCTATCCACCAATAATTTGCCCTTAGATTCTGGTAATTGAACTTACCAATCTATTGCCCTTACAATAGATGTTTATCATCCTACTTTTACAGGGTCTCCAAGGGAGTAGCCTTGATGCTTACATATCAACTATCATAGACAAGCTTATCTTAAGGTGAGATGGTTATTCCAACCACTACCTAACAAATTTTAAGGATTAGTTGATCCTTGAAGTTAGTTGAACAAATCGACGATTTAGAACAGCTGATGGCAATTTCTTAATTGTTGCCCAATTAGGGTTGCGGTAACTAATGCATAAGCAAAATGAACCGTCTTTCTTATTTAACGATATCACACTTTCGGACTATCGAGTTAGGCTATATGAACCCTCTATTTTAAAACTTAGTAAATCAGGGTTTCGATTCTTCCAATGATGGTACTAGCCGTCTTGGAGATTTCATAGTAATACAGCCTTAAATGGGATATGAAACTCAACTCTACCTGCCCCCCAGGGGTAAACAGGGTGATCTTAGGAGAAGATAATCAAGATGTAAGGAGGTTACAGAGATTTTCCATATCTCAGGCTCTAGTTCATCCACCATTGCTTGTGTCAAATAAGTGACACATTTATGTTACGAGTCCTCATATTCCGTTACCAGGGAATATTTATTTGGATAACTCTATTATGGATATCTTCTTTGAATACTACTAGTCGACTTTAGTACGATATGATCATTGGGATATCTTAGGGGTTCCATGTATTAAACCTCCATACTGATCAGGCATGGAAATAATCTATGGGACACCCTATGATACACCAATTCCTCATATGGCACTTTTATCAAACATAGTTTGGCATTCGCAGGCGACAGAAAACAATGAGAAAATAATTAAAATAACATATGTTGTCGTACTCTATGCAAAGAAAGAGTACTCTTAGATTTTTCGGAAGGATTCCTTGCCGATACTAGAAGAATCAGTTACTATGGTTTCCTTGGTAAGTTATACCTTGTGAATAATATAGAACTTTGCTAAGCTTATGGTTTATGAAGATTTATTATTGCCTGTATTAAAAACAGGACACTTAGCAGATATTATCATTGGTAAATGATAAGGAATGTATTTGATGACATCGTGAACTGCCTCTTGGCATTCATCAGGTGAGTTCAGGCATTTCTTCCTTTAGCCTTTCCAGGCTTAGCTATAAAATCTTGGATTCTAATACTTAGTCACCATAATGAGGATAAGTAGGTGACTTATAGAAGAAATAAGGAAGTTATTGTACATGTGCTTATATTTAACCAAACATGGAAATTTCACAAACTAGGCACCTAGCTCGGTTGGCTAGGCGCGCGAAAGGGTGCGGCCTAGACCCAGGTTCGATTCCGGGGACGGCCAATTCCACCATTTTTTGTTGCTTTTTATTAAGCTTGTTCTTGCTCTTTTTTCTTAGATTTCTGGGAGTTATCTTCCTCCTTTGGTTCATCCTTCGTGTACGAAGTGTGAACAAAACTCTTCTCATGAGCAATTGAACATGGTTTTGAATGAAATTTAGAGCGAGGAGCATTCGGCTCTTCGGATCGTTTCATGATCTTTCTATGGTCCTTCCAACTGCTACGTCAACCACAGCCTGGAGATTAATTCCATTAATATTGAGGTTTACGTTTGTAGTTTTATTAACTTTCGTCGCATTAATAGTATTGCGACTGTCGTCGACCTCATCCGAGTTTTCCATACTCGAAACTTGGTACCAATCACCAAGATTTAACAATTATTAGTCACCATCCTGATGACCTGACTTAGATTAGCCACGGCATTCATAAACCGTATGGGCTATTCTGTTCTATACATTCTTAATGAATGCTATTTGAATGTATATCTATTACATTTAGCTTAGGTCACAAAAGGACTATCAATGGCATTTAAGGTTTGGAGCGAGTCCAATACCTGTTTGACAGGGGACCATAATGTCACAACTGTCTTTGTCACAAGGACGATTATAAATAGTTCAAAGGCAAGTCTTACAAGACTTTTATTATATATATTCATATATGACATAGAAGCCTGTCACGATGGACGTAGAAAGATATGGCATAAAGCCCAGTCATGAAGGACGTAAGTAATCATATGGCGCGAAGGCCTTGTCGAAAAGGTCATTTAGATATGGCACAAATGGCCTTGTCATAAGGACATTTATCAAATTTGGCACAAAGGCACGTCACCAAGAATGTTAACATTTAATATGTTGGCTTGTCACGAATGACAAATTATAGCACATAGGCTTGTCATGGATGACTTTAAAACATAACTCGATGGTCTACCACCAAGGTCCTTAATTTATTAGCCGCAATCTTATTATATTAGGGCTTCAAGGTTTGAACGTGGTTCTTCACCTTTAGACATGGAGTCATAGACTACTACTGTCATCGTCTTGACAGACGATTCATTTGGCAGAAAAATAAGCCAATCAACATCACTAACGGATGTTTATATATAACCATCGTACCTAATGATATTAGTCATGATCACATCGATCATATTGACTATTAGGTTTGGGTATAATCACACCATTTTGAACAGGGGATCATAAAGATCACTACTATCTTTGTCTTACCGACATTAGAATAAAGTATAGCCCGTAGGCATTTCATCACGAGGGATGTTAATATTTTGATCATCATGCCGATGATACTAGTCAAGATCGCAATGATAGTATAGACTATGGGTTTTGAGTATAGCTCATCCCCTTGGGCAAAGAATCACAAAATATTACAATTGCCTTGTCTCAATTGGATAATATAATATAGCCCTCAGGTAAAACATCATTAAGGATGTTAAAATTTTTAATCATCGTATTGATGATTTTCGTCATGATGGCATTGATCATATAGACTATTAGGCTTGAGCATAGCTCACTACCTTGGACAGGGAATCATAAAGATCACTATGTCAATGTCTCTAATGGACCATATATTATAGCCCGTGGACAAAACACCACTAAAGGATGTTTAATAATACTATCATCGCTTTAGATGATATTAGTCATGATCGCATTGATCATATAGACTATTATGTTTGGACATAGTCCAATATTTTAGACAGGAGGTCAAAGACCATCACTGCCGTTGTCTTATCGGACAACAAGTTTAGCCCGTAGGCACTTTATCATTAACGGATGTTTATTACATGATCGTGTTATGGGATGATATAAGCCGTGATTTCTAAATCACCAGGCTAGATAAGGGAATTGGAAGAATCCAATATAAGGATGATTGTTGTGATTTTCTCGGATCACATTTCTCAAGAGTGCTAACACGTTCTTAAGTGTTAACAAGGATCTGAATCCCTTGAGTAGGTTTCACCATCTTGGCCGCGTAGGCTAGGTTTCACCTTTAAGATTCTTTTTAAAATGCATACTGATAGGGAAGGAAGGATATTTATTTCATTCAGGATTTTTATCATAAATCCTAATTCATAAGTTAATAATAGCACAAATGGCCTAGTCGCGTAGACAAGTTAAATTTATAAGCCATGATTTCAGAGAATCGTGGTATTAAGGTTTGAATCAAAGTTCATTACCTTTTCCTGACAGGGAGCTATAGGCTACCACTATCTTTAGTCTCAGAGGACATCAACTATAGCCCCATAGGCACTTCCCTTCTAAGGGACGTTTATTACGGAATTGCCCCTTAGGGAAATTCATTAACCATGGTAAGCAGAGACCATATTTGGTTAATTTATTAATCATATAGATTTAGGATTTCTATTATAATTTATCCTAATTATAAAACATTAACAGTTTTATTAGTGGCACCCAATGGCCTGGTCACATGGACAATTATAAATTATAAGCTTATGATTTCAGAGAATCAAAGCATGAAAGTATATTGGCACAACAGGCCTAGTCGCAAGGACACTTATAAATTGTAAGCTATGATTTCAGAGAATCAAAGCATGAAGGTATACTGGCACAAATGGCTTGGTCACAAAGGACATTTATAAATTTTAAGCTATGATTTCAGAGAATCAAAGCATTTGAGGTTTGAACCTAGTTCATTACCTTTATCTGACAGGGAGTCATAGCTACCACTGTATTTTGGCTCATGTAGAAATGAGCAAGGCCCGTAGGCACTATATTACCACGTATGGTTAAAATATGATCATCTTAATTGATGATGTAAACCCAGGATTCAGGGATCATTAAACTGGGTTAGGAATCTTTTGAAGAATCCTTAATAACGTGTGTGATTTCCAACGAATCACATCTGTCAGGAGTGTTAACATGTTTTCAGATGTTAACTGAGATTCGAATCTTTTAAACAGGTCTTACCATCTTGGCCAGGTCTTTATAATGACACTCGGCTAGGTTTCACTCTTAAGATTCTTTATTAATGGTTTGAATCTTTTTAACAGGTCTTACCATCTTGGCCCGGTTTTATAATTGACCCGAAGGCTAGGTTTCACACTTAAGATTCTTAATTTATAATTAACGCAGAACAATTTTAAATTGAAATGTTAATAAGGATCTGAATCTAAATTGAGGAACTGCCATCTTGGCCGGTCTTAATATGACCTGAAGCTAGGTCTTGTCCTTTTTAGATTTTTGTCATTTTATTATAATGGTAGATCTTGTAAAAGGAAATGTTATTTTCCATTTATTTAATATTCTTGTTTAGAACGAAAGTTTAAACTTAATTATTCCACTATATAAAAATAAAAGTATAAAGTTGCCTTAAGCGGGACTTGAAAGGAACAGTGTTGTCCTCGAAGGGACTAAAAAGATAAATATGTCCTTATAAGGACTATTGAGGAAACGATTTTCAGCAAAGGAGTTTCTTCTTCATTCAATTCCTGAATGCTCTCTCCTTGGTTGCACGTCTCATCTTGGTCGTTGTACGAAGCTCAGCATTTCAAGGCTCCGGGTGTGGAGAGTCCCTAGTTCAGCTTCCTCGCTTGGCGACGTATCCAATAATAATAAAAATTGGAAGCAAAAATTTCCATATTAGGATTTAGATTATTCCTATGTTAAGTCTAGACTCAGAAGTTTAGAATTGTGCAATTGTGTAACTGAGATTAAACACAAAAAGGCTAGTGTTTAATTCACTCAGTGTTGGCTCTGATACCAACCTGTCACACCCCGGATTTCCACGTGTCACCGGTGGGCCCAGTGGGGGAGTATCGTGACGTGGTTGGCAACATAATAGTCAAACAACACAATAATTAATAATGCACAGCGGAAGCAATTGAAAATATAATACAACCGAATTTATTATTGTAATATTAAATGTCACAATATTCGGAAGTTTATCCACAGAAGGATCGAACATAAAATGGAAACAATAGTTCAACAGACTTTAGGCATCTTAAGCTTGCGAGACTTCTATTGATGCTAAGGAGAATATATCCAGCCGATTTCGTATAGTACCTGCATTTAGCCTTTTTGGAAAATACGTCAGTTTACACTGGTAAATACAATCAACTGACTCATTTTGGAAAATGATTAAAAATTGGTTTGGATGCACATGGCATAAACATTTTATAATTTGATTAAAATGCACAGAGGCAAGTTTAATCTTTTTATTAACTTGGGAGAATTATTTAATATTATAATCTTGTGAACGAATTACATGTTACTTGTGCGTTCAGTAGCCCGGATCTTGTCCGGGTTAAAGATCAATAGACACACCACATCAAAGAGTTATACACTGACAGGTGTACGCCTACACCCCGTGCTCAGGTCGTGGCCATCTCGTAAGATGATGCCAAGGATATCCGGGACATGGTCATTAACCCCCCAAAGGCTTTAAGTAATCAAGACTGTTTAAACGAGCCGATCAAATTAGTCAACTACCCACTTAACTGTGGAGATTTGATGCTCGATCAAGCGGTATGCTATATACCGTAACCCAAGCCCGTATAGGGAAAATAAGTTAAAAGTATTTACCTGAGTAATGTATAAATCACAATAAGCAAAATGCACATAGCTTTTACTGGTCCTCCTAATCTGGAACGAAGGTTTTATAATAACCTATTAGAATTTTAACGGGTCTTTTATTAAGCTTAAGCTTAGACCGGCTAGTTTCAAGATACGGTTCGTACGCACGATTAAGCGAAGACCGGATAGAATGTGATTCAGACCCGACAAGTTTGAAGACTTGTTTAATATGGGTTTATTATTCACATTCTGGATTTTGAGATAAAACCGTTAAGGTTTGACCCGTTTCGGCTAATTTATGTAAACTTGTTACATAAACCGAACCGTACGCGTAATAAGCGTGACGGGTATTCATGAGAGCTATATACAGGTTTCCTAAGTTAATTATGCCTCAAATATGTTGTGACATCAGTAAGATGTCTTTCATTATGCCCGAAACGTGTTTAAACACAAACTAGGCCCCGTAGGGGTAGTTTGGTCATTTTAAAGGTTGTAAAAGGGTTTAAGTGTTTAACTGAGTTACAGGTCTGATGTACTCAGTAAACATACTCAAATTAATGAGTTATAACAGTAAGATAAAGCATATATGTGAAATTTATCATTTTTAACCAAACTATGCCCCGTAGGGGTATTTTGGTAATTTCACATAAGCCGAAAAAGCTCAAAACTGAAGTCTGAGTTTATCAACCTTTGCTTACTATTAAAATATTATAATTTGCCTCTAATATCAGTAGGTATCAACCGGGGTATGTTCAAAATAATTTTAATACATACTATGCGTTAAAAACGCTTAATAAGGCGATTAAGGCCATTTCCGGGTTAGATACTTAAATCTGATATTTTTATATTTCCAGAAGGCTTAAAATAATTTATTTATCATATGTGATCAGTAGCAAAAGGTTGTTTAGATATGTAAAACTCATTTTATGGCCCGTAAGGGCAAAACCGACATTTACCGAATTAAGCCTACGACTATGAGTTATGCTCAGCCTAAAATTAATTAAAAATCTTTAAAAATCCCAAAATAATATATTACATCAGTGGGTAAAATATTTGATATCAAAAAGTATGTTTAAGTAGGCTATACGCTAATTGCGCCATTTTATTAACATAAAACATTCATTTAGCGATAATGAGCATAACTCTTAATCTACAATTAAACCTGATGTTAAACTTTGCATACAAGTTTATATATCAGTAATTAAAGTTTCTACTCTTTTACATTTCTAAAAATCACGTTTTAAGATAATAAGGGCATAATGGTCAACATATGAGCAATTAACGGAAACGCGTAAATGAATGGGTCAATCAATGAACCAACCACAGAGGGTTGTGCTAACATGTAGCCTGGTCCTAAAGAAGCTCTAAGACATCTTCAAATCATACTAAAGCGGGTCAGAACTGAAAGTCAAAGTGAAAGTCAAACTATGTGACTTTCGGTTCCGAACCGGGTCTAAACAGGAAATTGTCGGGTTGAACATGTTTAGACATGTTCTTACACTTATTACTAAGTTATAACAATGATTCAACAGGTTGTATATGATCTACAATGTTAATTATGCATAAATGGCATTTTAGACTTCCTGTTGACTTTTTAAATATAAGTTTGACCCGACTTTTGACATAGATAGAGTGGTAATCAGGGGGAACCCTCTTAAGGGTCTATTACCCACATTAATACCAACTTATAACTACTTTTGATTCGACTAATCACTGGACCATTTGTGATTAATCATAAAGTCAATCGTTAATTACGACGGTTTGACTTTTAAGCTAAAACTAAGCTAAAACTCAATTAGGAAGGGTTAGGCAAACTTACATGGGTCCTATGAACGACCAGGGATCACTTGGGAGAGGTCTTGTGCTCCAGAGATGCTCCAAAAATGCAGATGAAGGTGTATGATCATGTTTGCACTTCATGGCCTTTTATAGTGGGTTTAATCACCACAATTGATTGACAACAAGGTCTAGCACATGCCACAACTGATATACACTTGTCCTAGTGCTTAGGGGGTGCCTAGGGGTCGTCCACATGTGAGAAAAACCGGCTAGATGGGTTAAATTCGCGCATAACAGGCTGCAGCAAGTTTTTCTGGTTCTGGGCGCCTCACGCGGCCCGCCTCAGGTTTTGGTAATGTTCACGCGGGCCGCCTGGGCCTAAGATTCATAATTTTTCATTTTTAATGTTTTGCAACTTGTCCTTTGGCTTCACGAAGGGGCAACCAAGGTTATATCTTGCATTTTGACCCCCTTATATTTATCCACAAGGGCTTTGGGACTTATACCCACTTTGCCAAGTCCCGGGACACTTCCGGTTAACCCGAAAAGTCTTAACTTTCGATGTTTGCACTTTAACCCCTCGCACACGAATTTGATCATAACTTTCTCATATGATAACGAAACTTTATGAAATTTATATCGTGCATTCTAGTGAGCATAATTTACATTTACAAAGCTTCGGGTTTGCCAAAAGGTCACTCAGAGGTATATCTTTAAACATGTTGACTCATTTAACCCCTGTAGTTTGTAATCTCTCACGTTTTGCTTCGTATGATCCATGATTTATTCGTTTGATGTTATAAACATCGTGTAGGGTTATTATGAAGTATATTTATTCACTGTTGACATTTAGAGCCCGTATAATCACGTACTTTCCATGTTTGTCAACTTTAGTCCTTTTATAACATTCTTTCACACGTTCAAACTTTATGACACGTGTCAACACATTATAGGACGTGAATTTTCGAGGTGTTACAGGACACCTTGGTACTAAAGCAATATGCGCAAATAAAGAAATCCTTGGAAGAAAGCCGCACCAAGCGAATGAACAGCCACCTTCAGATTCCTATGTTTTGCAACCTACTTCTTAAAGTTTCCATCCATGCTCTTAACCTATTGGAAAACAAGCTAACACGGAAAATAGGCACGTTGCGGTCATTCGGATCAACATGTGGCTGCCAGCTGTACTAGGGTGCCGGGTTGTTATGTGCCTGTCGCCTGGAGAGATTGCAGAATACATGTACTTATAGACTTATAAAAAAATGTTTTGTTGTCTTAATTTAATATGATTGTCTAATGCTTTTTTTTTTTTTTGCAGACTGCGTCATTCAGCTCGAATATATAGACATTTTCTGGAGAAAACTTGACCTGAACCCATCAAATTTTGATGAGGAAGATGTTGATGTAGACAAACAATTAGAATATGTGAAACAAAAATTGTCTACCCAACCCCCGTAAGTGAGGAAAAGCGTCTTATCGAAGATCATGGCGGTGGTAAACCCATATATGAGCGACCAAAAACCGCCTGTCGTACAAGAAAACACTCGCGGGCGGCCAACTTCCAAGGTCCAACAACAAAGAAAAGAGCAAGCTGCTAGAGACAGCTCAGTTGGGCCTCCCAGACAACAAAGTAGGTGTGACCCTCCTCGACATAGCTCTTATGTACCATCGCAAGATTCCCTAATACCGTCTACGTCTGCAATGTCTCTAAAGTCTCAAAGGTCGTTAAATCGACGCGGTCGTTCAACATCTTCACGTGAAGAAGAGCCTGGCAAGGGCAATGCCTTTCCGTTAATCAGTGATGAGGGAATGCTTGAATATGCGCACAGATACAAAAAAAAATTCCAAAAGTGTTCCACCGCTACATTTCAAGAATAAAAGATGTCACGCCGGATGGACATTGTGGGTTTCGGGCGGCGGCTGTGGGTTTAGGGTTTGAACAAGATTACTTTGGGTATATTCGAAACCAACTACTTGAAGAGCTGACGGGTCCGAACAAAGAAATGTGGAAGTACATCTTCGATAGTAAAGTACCAGGGGACTACGACCAACAAGTACAGAGAATAGATTTTACCGGGGTTGGAATGGCACCCAGGGAACATTGGATGGAGATGCCTCAAGCAACACTCCTTCTTGCCAATAGGTTTGGTGTGATTGTTCACATATTAGACATCCAAGGTTGTTCTACTGTATTTCCCGTATATGATCCAGAGTACGCACGTGACCCCCATCAGTTCGTTTCCTTGTTATTTGTTAATCGTTGTCATTTCATCCACGTCAGACTTGAAGGCGACTATCCAATGCCGCCACCGAACCTTACGTGGAGTAGACGCGCACGCCAAGAAGCTTTATGTTGGACGAAAAACTACACGGAACGGATAGCGTGGTATGATATGCTAAGGAAGCCTAACATTGACCCGACATTGCTTGTAATTGATTGATTTGTAATTTTAAAGAATAATTTATTTGTATAATGTATTCCATTTGTTTATTGGCATATCAATGCATTATATTGATTAATTTGTAATACGAAAATACGGTAAAATATTCGAAAATACGGTAAAATACGTCAAAATACAATTAAATACGCTAAAATATGCTAAAATACACCGAAATACGCTAAAATGCGCTAAAATACCTTAAAATGCCCTAAGATACATGAAAATATGTTAAAATAAGTTAAAATACGATATAATGCTCTAAAGGACGCTAAAATGTTCGAAAATACGGTAAAATACGTCAAAATACAATTAAATACGCTAAAATATGCTAAAATACGCCGAAATACGCTAAAATACCTTAAAATGCCCTAAGATACATCAAAATGTGTTAAAATACCTTAAAATACGATATAATGCTCTAAAGTACGCTAAATTGTTCAAAAATACGGTAAAATACGTCAAAATACAATTAAATACGCTAAAATATGTCGAAATACGCTAAAATGCGCTAAAATACTTTAAAATGCCCTAAGATACATGAAAATGTGTTAAAATACCTTAAAATACGATATAATGCTCTAAAGTACGCTAAAATGTTCGAAAATACGGTAAAATACAATTAAATACGCTAAAATATGCTAAAATACGCCGAAATACGCTAAAATACCTTAAAATACCATAAGATACATGAAAATATGTTAAAATACCTTAAAATATGATATAATGCTCTAAAGTACGCTAAAATGTTCGAAAATACGGTAAAATACGTCAAAATACAATTAAATACGCTAAAATATGCTAAAATACGCCGAAATACGCTAAAATGCGCTAAAATACCTTAAAATGCACTAAGATACATGAAAATGTGTTAAAATACCTTAAAATACGATATAATGCTCTAAAGTATGCTAAAATGTTCAAAAATACGGTAAAATACGTCAAAATACAATTAAATACGCTAAAATATGCTAAAATACGCCGAAATACGCTAAAATGCGCTAAAATACCTTAAAATACCATAAGATACATGAAAATATGTTAAAATACCTTAAAATACGATATAATGCTCTAAAGTACGCTAAAATGTTCGAAAATACGGTAAAATACGTCAAAATACAATTAAATACGCTAAAATATGCTAAAATACGCCAAAATACGCTAAAATGTGCTAAAATACCTTAAAATGCCCTAAGATACATGTAAATATGTTAAAATACCTTAAAATACGATATAATGATCTAAAGTACGCTAAAATGTTTAAAAATATGGTAAAATACGTCAAAGTACAATTAAATACGCAAAAATACGCTAAAATGCGCTAAAATACCATAAAATACCCTAAGATACATGAAAATATGTTAAAATACCTTAAAATATTCTATAATGCTCTAAAATACGCAAAAATACGCGACTAATGATATTTCCACGAGCGTTTACATATAACACGGCAATATGGAGTACAAGTGGACTTCAAACAAAACAGCACGTAATCGTCAAATACGATATTCGCACGCAACCGAACGTCACCGAAACAACGTATGTTGAAGTCATACGTCATAAAACGACAAAATATGCGAAAGTTCTTCAAAAAACGACTCTTGTACGCGTCAAACCGAGGAAAACACGAAAAACCAAATTTTCAAAATATGGCATATACGATCGTATAGGCCAAAGTTGTATCTTATTACACTTAAACACGCATGGTATAGATCTATACTATGCATATTATCCCCTGGATTTATTTAAAAACAGGGGTATATTGGTAATTTACTACCCATCGTATAGATCTATACGATTCGTATAGAATGAGAAAACGATATAACCCCTTAAAACACAGGGGGTTGATACGATCCAAAAACAAACAAAACTAAAATACACCCAAATACACACACATACGGTGGTATACATACGGTCGTCATACGGTCGAGATTTCAAGATCGAAGACTAGTACGGTATTCATCTTCAAACCCTCATCATTTTAACTTTTTCAATTTTGCATTTTAGCTGTAGGTTTAGTGTTATTTTTGGGTTGAAAACTGGGGTTTTTTCATGAACTTTTGAATCGATACGATACGTATCGACCTATACGATACGTATCGATTCAAAATTTCAAACTTTTTTCAAGAACACATGGGCTCATACGATGCGTATCGGCCTATACGATGCGTATCGTTTCATAATTTCAGGGTTTTTTTCAAGAACATATGAACTGATACGATGCGTATCAGCCTATACGCATCGTATCAGTTCATAATTTTAGTGTTTTTTCAAGAACATTTGAACTGTCCGTATCGCGCGTAGGTCGGTAACGAGCGTCGAAACCTAAGACGTCGTAGATAGATAATAGTTATAATATACCGTTTAGGTCGTCCGTAACGCGATTAGGTCCATTTCGAGCGTCGAAACCTAAGACGTCGTAAATATATACTTTTTTTTTATTTTTTAGTCGAAACGTCCGTATCGCGCGTAGGTCCATAACGAGCCTCGAAACCTAATACGTCGTAGATAGATAATAGTTATAATATATAGTCGGGGTCGACCGAGGAGGTGGCGGTGTTATATTTTTTTTAAATTAAATAAAAATTGTTATATTTTGAAAAAAAAATGGATTAAAATTGTTTAATCATGCAAATATGGAAGTCGCTATGGGTAGAGGGAGAGGCCGGGGAGGTGGCGGTGGAGGTGGGCGTGGCCGCGCACATGGAGCGGCGGGGGCGTTGATTGGGATGGCGGTGCCTGGTGGGCGTGGACGTGGACGTGGACGCGGCCGTAGGCGCGACCGTGGCGCTGGACGTGGGCGCGGGCGTGGCACTGACCCTGTAGAGGATCCCCTGTTGGAGAATGATTATCTGAGGTTCGAGGAGGGGAGCGAGGCTTATCACAGATGTGAAAAGTTTCGTCGTATGGATATAGGCGGCCACTGTGCCGTCGATTGGGGAGCTCTAGAAGAGGTCGCGGAGGCGGCGAGAGCCCGAGAGTTCATCGGACACGATACTCCATGGTCGAGGTATACTATTTGTTACTGTTTTTTCTTTGTTTTGTATACGAAATGCATACTAACCACACTGTGTGACAGGTTGTTCGATATTGCATACACACCGTCTTACAGGGTCATGGCGTGCGAGTTTTTGTCGAGTTTCGACTACGCTCCCAGGCCTGCAGACCGTCCAGAGGAGGATGACGACGAGGACAACCCGTGGATAGAGGTCAGCTTTCGTCTAGCGGGGCAGTGGCATTTGATGTCACTCAGACAGTTTGCCGAGCACTCCGGCCTTTACAGGGTGGAGGAGTTAAACACCCCCATCTACATCGACGACATATGGATGGCCTCGCGTACGACTCTGATGAGGTTCTGGCATGTGATCAGCACGCATCGCTTCGGCACGACGTCGAAGCAGAGGGCTTCCTTTATCACCGATCCCCTTTACCGCTACCTGCACAAGCTTATTGCCACATCTATAGCACCACGCGAGCAGAGTCGCGAGTGGTGCACTCAGGGGGATCTCTTTTACCTGTACTACCTTATATGGGGGGAGAGGTGCGCCCTCCATCGCTGCCTAGCCCAGTGGTTCGCGACGGCGTTCCACAGGCAGGACAGGTCTGTGCTGTACAGGGGGGGCGTACATCACACATATCGCCGTCTCCTTGTGCCTTGTTCCCTAGCAGGACCAGTTATTCTCGGTTGGGGGCGTGGTGGAGCCGAGCTTGTTGACCCGTGCTACCCTGATTGGCATGCACATGACGCGTGACTTCCCGGGGCTCGGTCTGCGACTTATAGGAGGGAACGGGCAGGTCTTCGACCCCGTCGCTCTCCCAGACGTGCTACCGGAGTTGCTTCCGGAGCCGGCACAGGGTGAGGGTCAGCCGGCAGATGGTGATGCCGCAGAGGGCGACGGCGGCGATGACTCCGTTGACGACGATGGTGACCACGTTGAGCCACCACCATCTCCCCAGCCGCCTCCATTTCCGTTAGGTGCTCCGGCACAGCAGGCGCAGCCACATGGGGTGCCTCAGTACCCCCAACACGTATTCAACGACGAGCTCGATCCACCTGTGGCACGTGCGTTGGCTGAGTTGGAGGACCGGATGCAGGCGCGGATGGAGGCCGCTCACGACCGTATAGAGCGTCTTCTCATGGAGGCGATCCAGGCATTCCGGCGTGGTGAGCAGTCCGGTTCGGATCAGGGGGCGGGGACCTCAGGCACTGCGGGGGCGGGGACCTCAGGCACTGCGGGGGCGGGGCCCTCAGGCACCACTCAGTATCCATAGCTTTAGAATCGTTGTACTTTTGTTGTATTTTGACGGTTTATGTATTTTGAACAATTGCCTGTGTATGTACAAACTTATTATGTAATTAAATTTGCAGTTTCAGTTTATTTGTATTTGTGATTGTTTATTTTAACTGTTTAGATTGGTATGCTTGGTTACGTACAATCGATAATACGATATTAAGTTAAAAATGTGATACGGTACGATATAAAAATAATACGATACTTAACGATATAAAAATAATAAAGATAACTTATTAAAATAAAAATAACTAATAATAAACACCAATAACAAACCCAAAACACCAAAATCCCAACACAACACACAAAAAATAAACTTAAAAAATTTAGGGTGTCAATACGCATCGTATAGGCCTATACGATGCGTATGATGTCAGCCACCAGACAACACCTGCACCTGTCAGCCTGCAATGTTTTTTTAACTTTTTCAATACGCATCGTATAGCGCTATACGATGCGTATTGAAAATCCAGGGTGTGCAAATAGATAATGAGGTGTGGTGTAATGATTACAAAATTAATTATAAAGTACATTCCAATATTAACAATGAGGGTGATCAGTGGCGGATCTAGGATTCCGACCAAGGGGTAACGTTATATAAATAAGCCGTAACGAAATCGAAAAAGCGTCAAATTTTTCCAAAATTTACACTAATTTTTCCAATTTTTTCCGACCAAGGGGTAGTGGGGGTTATCCCTACCAAAGAGGTAGGTCCGCCCCTGAGGGTGATTATTATTATTATTATTATTATTATTATTTATTTAAGAATATGACACAATCTGATACAACATGATAAAATAAGATATAATACGATATAATACTAATTTCTTCAAATGCAATGTAAGATACAGTATGGTATTGTTTGAAGAATATGATATTAAATGTAATATGGATTAGTGTATAATGATAATTAGATGTATCAAACTCCGTGTTGTCGGGAGAATGCAAGGGGAATTTATCAGTATCGTTTCCGTTACATAACGTTAATCAAATAAAACCTAAAAGTTAAGCCTAATAACTTGCAAAGATAAATAGAGACATAAAACTATAATATTTAAAAACGAATATTAAAAAACTACAACGATAACAAAATAGTGAGCTAATAGAAAAATATTAGAAAAAGAAAAACACATATATATGGGAAAAATATTGCTGTCGGCATGCTACAACAAATGAAAAGGAAATCCCAAAAACTAAATCGTAATGTAAAAACAACTTCAACAATAAAATATTTATTTAAAACGAATAATGATAAATGATAAAAAAAAAAAAAACTTCAATGGAAAAAGAAATGAAACAGAAAAAAGCACTTTATAAACAGTTTAGGAAAAAAAAGTATTATAACTTTCTACTTTTGAAATTAGTTAAAAAATAAAATAAAATATTTGTATTTGCCAATAAAAAAGGCCAAAAAAATTTTGCCACCGGTTTTTCCAAAAAAAAAAAAAAAAATTGCATGAACAGAACTTTTAGGAGAGAATAAGGAGATGGCTGAGATTTTTGGGTTAACGATTAATATTTTCTATTTTTCAGGTGAACTTGTGTTTATCATTTGGTATGTGTGCCTGTGTGTATATATAAATATATATATATATATATATAGTGTAAGTATATATATATATAGTACTGTACAAATCTCCTTATCGTACATTACGTACGCTACAATCTCAGCCGCCCGATCATCTTCCCGCATTGAATTCGCATGTTGTTTTTTGTAACACATGCGAAATTGTTACAAAAAAACATGCTATTTCATCAAAATTAACACATGCTATTTCATTAATTCGCATGTGGATTAATTAGAGACATATAAAATTTCGCATGTGGACAAAAATATAATTAGAGACATACAAATTTCGCATGTGGACAAAAACAAATTTCGCATGTGGACAAAAATATAATTAGAGACATACAAATTTCGCATGTGGACATGGCACTAATTCGCATGTGCATGGCACTAGCATGTGGACATGGCACTACTTCGCATGTGGTGTTGATCAAATTCGCATGTGGTGTGGACATGGCACTGTGTTTGAGAACAAGAGAGAGAAACAGAAAGATGATGATTATTCGAAGCAGTGGATCTTGTTTGTGATGGAGTTTTCTGGATGGTGGTCGTAGGAGGTACGGTGGTTGAAGGTGGTTGATGATCGGAGAGAATGAAGGTGTTCAACGGTGAAGATGATTAAACAGTGACCGGCGACGAAAGGTTGAAGATGATGATGAACTGATGAAGATGAGTTGCAGGTTTTAGGGTCGGAGTTCGAATAAGATGATTGAACCGGAAACGAAGAACGAAGGTTGCAGGTGACCGGAGGGAGGTTAACGTCGCCGTATTGTTGCTTGCTGATCTTTTTCGAGTCCGGCGGTAGTGAAGGAAAAAGGCGACGAGGAATAATGGTGATGGCTGTTTGAATTTACGGTGGTTATCAATGTTTGCCCGCGTTTGATGGATTGAAGATCGTACGGCTGTGGGCATCGCGTACATAATGTAGGATAAGAGGTATTGTACGTTAACCGGCCTCTATATATATATATATATATATATATATATATATATATATATATATATAAGGGACCGCTAAAATGAAAAACACCTTCAGTTGTAAGAACCATGAGAACTACACCGTACGGGCGCGAGTTGGACAAATTTTTTTTTTCATAAACGTAGATGCGTGTATTATAAACACATTTGTAAAAAAAAATAAAAAAAAAATGTCGTGTGTGTAGTTTTGAGCACCACAAGTTTGTTTACGGTACCCGTAAAAACAAACTTGTGGTGCTCAACTACACTCACGACATTTTTTTTTTAAATTTTTTTTACAAATATGTTTATAATACACGCATCTACGTTTATGAAAAAAAAATTGGTCCAACTCGCCCCGGATCAAAAAGTTCTCATTGTTCTTACAACTGGAGGTGGTTTTCATTTTAGCGGTCCCCTATATATATATAGGATAATGCTCTAGAGAAAACCCCTTATTTTGAGAAAACTTTGAAAACCCATCACAAGGCCTACAATTGGTCACGTGTCCCAGCCATCTCCATCTTTCTTTTTTGCTTTTGAGGGTACTTTGGTAAATTCAACATTATACTACCCAATTCAAAAGATATCTTGACTTTTGTCTACAATGATTTGACAACATTTATTACCCATTTATCTTCCCAATGTATCTTTCTAACTCCATATCTCTATCATTTTCATTTATAAGAAAGACCTCCATTAATTTCCTGCACATCTTCATTTACAATCTACTTCTTCATTTATTCCTTTCTCCATTAATGTCCATGGAGACAAATCCACCATATAACCCCGTTAATGTCGCCGGGTTATCTTCTCCCCAACAGGTTCGTTATCTGCTCCGGAGAACGACGGAGTTGCCATGGAGTTTCCGGCCGTTGACGGTGCCGGTCTATCATCGCCGCCAACTTTGCCGCCGAGGCTCCGCCGGAGACTCACGGAAACGAAGGCGTCTCCGTCAAGTGTTGAAGAAATTGAAGCTAAGCTTCGTGATGCAGATCTTCGTCGACAGGTTGTTGTTGTTGTTGTTGTCATATATGATTAATTCGTTTGATTATCAGGATTTTGGTTATTGTTTTGTATGTGATTTGTTTGAAATAATTTGTTGAAATTGTAAGGTGTTAAGAGTTGTTAAATCTGTGAGTTTTTTTTTTTTTTTTTGTTAATGTTGTGTAAGATTAATTTTACTAAACATGTGATTAATTTTACTAATTGCTGGTTAGGTGTTGCTGAATTAATTGCTGAAATTGTAAGGTGTTATTGATTATATGTTAAAGAGTTTTTAGTTCTGTGTACTTTGTTAGTTGTTTCAGTTGTGTAAGATTAATTTTATTAAACAGGTGTTATTGATTAATTTTATTAAACATGTGATTAGTTTTACTGATTAATTTTACATCGTCATACCCTAATACATGTTACACTTTATCCTATTAGACATAGCCATACAGTTTAACACATGCCCGATTTTTTTATTTTTAGACGTCTAATAATTGGCACATCTGTTTTTAGAAACGAAAAGCCAAGTTTGTCTTACAGGACAACCAACGTAACACGTGTTATAGTCTGAACTCCTGTTTCACAGCTAAGCCAAGTTTGTCTTACAGCACAACCAACGTAACACGTGTTATAGTCTGAACTCCTGTTTCACAGCTAAACCATAGTAACATGTTATAGAGACATGTATTAGGGTATGACGATGTATTAGAGACATGTATTAGGGTATGACGAATTAATTGCAGGTTTTTAGTTCTGTGTACTTTGTTAGTTGTTGTTTCAGTTGTGTAAGATTAATTTGCAGGTTTTTATTTTTGTGTTAAAAAGTTATGCTTGGTTTGGTTGCTTCTTTGGGTTTTTCATCTGAATAGTAACTGTTTTTTGTTGGTTTGGTTGCTTTGTTTGGGGCTTTTGATCTGAATAGTAACTGTTTTTGTGATGTTATTTGAGAAAAAAGATTTTCTGGCTGTGAATGTGTTAATATTTATGTCTGGTTAACGACTTAACGGTTATCTTATCTTTTTGTTATTAGGACTGTGATGGATACAAGGGATATAAGATCCAATTCTCGGGACCGTTGGATTCGTCAAACGTGGATCAGATGCTCAAGGATCATGACCATGTTTATGTTATAGCACAACACAACTAACACGTGTTATAGTTTGAACTTCTCGGACATGCATGTGTTACATGTGACATGAAACCCATGTACAACGTAACACGTGTTACGTGTGACATGAAAACACATTTTTATAACTTCCCTGGCATACGCACACCCACATGTTTACAAACCGTTTCAAGACCGACCCAAACAATAAAGCAAGGGTAGCTGCTGAAAAGCTAAGGCAGCAAAGGTAGCCGCTGAAAAGCTAAGGCGGACTGTCAAAGGAAGCTCCACCATTTTCTTAGTGCTATGTATTTTGGTTTACTAGTAATATGTAATGTGAGACTCTTATTGTTTTGTCTAGTACATGATGTTAAAACGGTATGGACTTAACACATTCTGGAAGTCTTAACACACGTTATAAAAGAGGTTTAACACACGTTATATCAGGTATACTATGTTGTTATTAAGTTACTATTGGAGTTTATGCATCCATTCTGGAAGTCTTAACACACATTATAATAGAGGCTTAACACACGTTATACATGTCAGGCGCGTAACACATGTTACAGTATGTATATACAAATCATGGTGTTTTGGAAACCACTAGCTTATACATGACACCATGTTGGGTTAAACCAAGATTATAACAGAGGCTTAACACATGTTATCCCAGGTATACGGTGTTACAATATTAATTTGTATGTTCCATATTAAATTAACTTGTACATGTGTTACGATTAGTACACGCACATCATGGTGTTTTGCAAACCACTTTCATATACATGAATACAGGTCGGGTTATAATGGATGCTTAAATGTTATCATATGTATACAAGTGGGGTTACAACAAGATTACGATATTAACTAAGCTCACCATTAAACTCATCGCCCCCGTCGACTGTTTTCACCCTTGTCACATGTTAAGCAATTACATGTTCCGAACAGACAAATTGTAACACATGTTAGATCAGTATATACACATCATGGTGTTTTGTAAACCACTAGCTTATACGTGAATACATGTCAGGTTACAAAAATATTATAACAGTGGCTTAACACATGTTATACATTCCAAAATGTGCAAAACAAATGACCCGTTTCATATTATATATTCCAAAATTACCGGTACATGTGTTACCATAAATGACTCGTTCATATTACACGTTACATACTAACTTGTACATTTATTACTTGTACAAGTTTTACGCTCAGTATCCACATTATCGGATATTTTAAACATCAACAAAAATAAAATAGATACTACTTGTTTTTTTAATTAACAAAAGGTTAACACACGTTATATATCATTCTAACAGGGGCTTAACGCATGTTATACATGCGCACATGTCAGGTTACATCATGGTGTTCTGTTACAGCATGAACCACCAACACATGTTATAAATGAACGAAGAATTCTTTCCCAAAGGATGTGACTTATTCAATGTCCCCGCATTAACGTCGCCTACATCCATCCAGCTTGTCAATTCAATATCTTTTATGGATCTGTTTCTGTAAAGCAACACACGTTATATATCATTCTAATAGGTGCTTAACACATGTTATGGGTCTGTCTTTGTAAATCAAGCAACCCAACAAAAAACAATTATTGTTAAGATCAAAAGCCCCAAACAAGCAACCAAACCAACAAAAAAACCCGTTCAAAATCTCATCCTAAAGTTTTGGATTTATTTAAAATACATGAACATTAACCATTACTAGAACACGCATTAACTTTGCCTACATCCATCCATCTTGTCAATTAAATATCTTTATGGGTTTGTTTCTGTAAATCAACACACGTTATATAACATTCTAACAGGGGGCTTAACACATGTTATGGGCCTGAGTCTGTGAATCAAGCAACCAAACAAAAAAACACTTACTGTTCAGATCAAAAACCCAAACAAGCAACCCAAACCAACAAAAAAACAGCTACTGTTAAGATCAAAAGCCCCTAACAAGCAACCAAACCAACAAAAAAACCCGTTCAAAATCTCATCCTAATGTTTTTGATTTATTTAAAATACATGAACATTAACCATGGATACCCCATTAACCATTACTAAAACACTTTCAGCACATAAAAACATATTAACAACCATTTCAACAAAAAATCAAGTGTAAAATGATATTTCAAGAACACTTACCGGATCTATAACCGTCCGATGAACACGAAGAAGATCTTCAAACCTTCTTCTCACACACACACTCGTGCGTGTGTCTTTGTGATAAAGATTGTTGTTTCTCTATCTAAAACATCAACTTTCTCTCTCTAAAAACATTCATCTTGTCATCGTTCTTCTCACACGCCCACTCGTGCGTGTGTCTTTGTGATTTTTTCAGACCACATGATGCTGAAATTATCTTCAAATGAAGATCACCATTGAAGACCATGAAGCTTTTCTCTTTCACATGATGAAGAAAGAGGAGAGAGATGATAGTGTTTTGAAAGATTTGACTAGAAGAAAGAGGAGAGAAATGATGATACTAGTACTACACAAGTGGGTTTTGTCATTTCCAATGCCAAAAAGTCTTTTTGTTCTACCAGAAATGCCCTTCTTTGATTATATTTAAATCTAATATACACACAAAATAGAAGAGCCATATATCTTCTTGGATGAAAGACAATCAATGGATGAGAATGGGTTTTCAGGGTTTTCTCAAAAAGATGGGGTTTTCCATATAACCCAACCATATATATATATATAGGGGATGGATCATGAGAAAACTGGTTTAAATGAGAAAACTAAAAAAGCTAATTTTTTTTATATTGCACACGTGTAGTACACATATTAATGCACATATAATGCACATGTGCACTACAACAAATTTTTTTATATATATAAAAACTAGCGATTTTTTATAAAAAATTGTAAAAAAAAATTTGGTATGTTTTTTAGCTTTTTTTTAGGTTTTTTAGTAAGTTTTCTAGTTTTCTCATTTATATGTAGTTTTCTCATGATCCTCCCCCTATATATATATATATAGGAGAAGAATTCGTTAAAAACCACCCTTTATTGCGAGAACCGCGAGAACCAATGTGAACACAACCAAAAATCCCTAAAAGAATCTAAAAAAACAAAAAAAAAATTATTAAAAGGAGCTACTTTTCTTCAATAAAAAAAATTAAATTCTTTTAAAAAAAAATTTGGAGACAAAAATTAGCGATTTTTTTATAAACAAGATATTAAGAAAAATGTATTTTTTTTAAGATTTTTTTAGCATTTAGTTTAGGTGTGTATGTGTGGGGTGGGGGGTTTAGTTTTTAGCATTTAGCTTGGGTTGGGGGGGGGGGGGTAGGTTTTTTTAGGTTTTTGGTGGTGTAGCGGGTTTATTTTGTTGTGTTCACATTGGTTCTCGCGGTTCTCGCAATAAAAGTGGTTCTCGCATGAATCCTATATATATATATATATATATATATATATATATATTGCTCTAGGGGCTATAGCTGTGTCTATTTTATTATGTTAGTCGGTTACCACTTATTTTGTGATTGGTGGATTCCTATTGCTATATCTGTAGCTCGCATTGTTTGCTTGATGTTTGGTTTCGAGTCGGGGGTCTTTTTGGAAGCAGCCTCTTTATCCATATGGATAGATGTAAGGTTTGTCTATATCTCACCCTCCCCAGACTCCACCAATCGCTTTGCTATTTGTAGAACTTACTGGATACGGATAGTGTTGTTGTTGTTGTTTTAGGCTCACATTAGTAAGCGATAAAACATAAAATGAACAATGATAAACGAAGCACTTTTTAAATGATTTAGGAAGAAACTTCCAATTTTTGGAACCATTTGAAAAAAAATTGCCAATAAAAAAACCATCGCCGCATTTTAGCATGAAACTTAGGCTCACATTTGCATCAACCTTAGGCTCATTTTAGCAGACCATCACTATTCATATTCATTTGTAATTGAGTTAAAACTAGGTGTTTTCATCGTTGCGCGTTGCGCAAGTGCAACGATTGATTTTTGTGTTGGTTCCATTCAGTATTGCATTGCATTGCGCTCGAACAGTTGAGTGGCCACCGGCCCTTCCGTGCACAGATATAGATTCATTCTTCGTACCTGGTCCAGCCTCACAACTCTTCGTGGGTTCGTAAGAAGTCAGTCTTGTTTGGTAAGACGGAATTTGAGAAAAGAGAGTGCTCGCCCTGGCCAACAAAGGTCTCTTCGTGCATGAGGTCATACGTGAGATACTAAATATTAACTTAAAACTTGATATATAAACTAAAAAAGATTACCAAGTTTCAAAGACAAGAACGCCAAAACCTTCTCCTAGGCTGCATCAAAAACATGTTGAATATTACATATGACTTATATTGCTCGTGAGATATAAAACTACATATGCCAAAAATATCTCTACTAACATAAACAAATCCATCTCTTCACAATCAAAAGGTCCTGAAGCTTCTTGAGAGTTGGAATTGTACTATGTAGATATTGCCCTTGACCTGCATTTTGATAAATTGTATCACATGAGTCCTTTTAATGCAAAACCCTGCTATAGATAAAACACCAATGCTGGATCGCCAAACTGGATCATTCTTGATGCATCATCGACAACGGTTCAGTTTCTGAATTCAAAACAACATAGCAATATAATCTAATTAAATGAAAATAGTAATGGATCTAATCTTGAAAATCGTCCCCATGCAATCTTCACAAATTTAACCATATTTACTAAAAAGAAATAAAAAAACATGGTGTTCACTTGTTAGTGATTACATACTTTGAAGCCATACTTCACGCTTACATGACCAGCTCCCATGTTTATCAATCTGCGATTATAAAGAAGATAACTTTATAACTTATGAATTTAAATAGTTGAAAGAAAGAAGGGAAAAAAATGAGAATTTGAATTTTCGACTTTCACATCAACAGGTTCAAATAACCCGGTTGGATTTGATTAGCCAGAGACGGGTTTTGCTGCGTGTTCATCCATTAGACTAAAGACACAACTTTGTTCTCTTTAACATATTATCAATATCCGCTAACTCGTCACCTGACATTCCTTCTTGGTTGGGTCGTTTTGTTTGCTAAAAGGGTGGGATATATGAAAAAGGGTTGTAATGGGCTCAATCTCCCAAATCGATACATGGTCATGCCTTTTACCAGCAGTTGCCTCATGCCAGCAAACCTACTCAAGACCAAAAAATGATTATGTTGGCCAACACTTTAGTTCTGAAATATGCCAACATGAGCAATAAGTATACCTGTAGGTTATGCCATTGCGAGTTCTTCCATCGAACACCATTCAGATCACTAATACCAGTAATCGTACCCATATGCCTAAGTAATCGTACCCATATGCCTGTAATAATTTTTCCAGTAATATATTTAAACCACAATATACAAAAAAAAAAAAAAAAAAAAAAAAAAAACAAAGTAAGTATATTTAATATTTAAAAGTTAGACCTCTTTACATTCTTGTTCCCGGTTCTTTAGTCTCGAACATCATTTGGAACCACATGCCAAGAGATATCAGGTTGTTGTAGACTGCTTTATAGTACTTGGCTTATGGAATTACAAATTCTGATGGGCTAGTCCTGTTTTCAAAAAATTAGCAAAGTGAAATGGATATTTGGGTTTGCTCAAGTGATTTGTAACGATGATAATGCTCAAATATGTAATTATAAAATCTATGATAATTTGAATAGGTCTTATAAAGATCAATAACTACACTATAACTATAAATTTTCAAATCATTATCATATACCAAAAACAAAGCCATCCATCAGAATATTTTTCCTTTGCCTCATTTAATCTCGAATATAACACCTGGTGGTTAAAAGAAAAAATATATAAATTCCTATAAAATTAAAGCTAATCGCATAAAAGATGAAACAAATTGACAAAACAAAAGGTTTCAAAACAGATCCCTAACATCTACTATAATCACGAAAACACTAACACTTATTGAACAAATATTATCAACCAGAGGAAAGAAAAACTGAAATGTTATATACCTGCAATGTGTTTAAGGAACACGTAATGACACAGAGGTCTCAACACATGATGACATGAACACTGGCGAATTTTCTAGGTCTAGCCATTTTCAACCACAACCCTGAGCACTCCATCTTCAACTTCACAGCTACACACCATGGACCACCTAATCGTCTCACACTGCCTAACCACCAGGTACCTTTTTTGAAAGCGCATCAGATGTAGGTTGTGATTCCAATGTTTTCCTCAATTTTCTCCAAAAATTTGTTAGTTCCAATGATATCCGCCAGATATTCAACAAAGCCTTCATCATGGGTACCTTGATCTTTCAGCTTCATAAGCGAAATTTACTCAGCCTCGCCCTACAAAAATTTAGCAAAATGCAATTCAACACTTCTAAAGTATAATAAACAAAAGCTGGAAAACTATGTTCGATAGTTGAATTTCAAATCAGATTGATAAACCCTAATAAAAAGCTTCGGACTTTGAACAACCCATTTGGGGGAAAACAGGTTTAATAAAAAAACAAAACCCTAACCTTCTGAAATTGGCCAACGCATTGTTCAACAACGTATGATCAGAAGTTCTTCATGACCATTTCTTTGACAAAAACCCTCGGTGTTGAGGTGGTATTAGTGGTCATGAACTCCTCGTCGGCATCCACCGGTGATTGATGAACATGAAGAAAGCATTTTTAACCATCCCATCTCTTTCACATATTAAAACCCTACACTTTCAAATCAAATATATGTTCACTCTCAAACCAAGGCCAATTTGAAGATTTTCTTAACAAAATTGCATGCTTACTTGCTTAGATAGTTAGATACACAATCAATATGACAATAACAAATGAACAACAACAGACAATCCATGATTATTTGAACAAAATTACATCGCGAGATACATTATTAGAACTGGGAATAGCATACCGTAAACAACAACACGAAGGTTAGGGTTCTTACGCATCAGTGCCGATTCCGAATCAAACATCTTCATCAACGGCCGGATTGCTCCGAGCTACGCTATGCAGGGGTCCATGGTTTTCTCGAGGGGTCGATTAGGGCACCTGGTTTGTTGACGGATCAATTTAGGCCAGGAAAGTGAAGCAGGAAGCATGTGTTGAGTAACAGGAGTAGAGGTGGTGGCTTCATGTAGGACACGCGGTGCGGTTTCAAGATGAAAGATAGGTGGTGGTATGAGGGAGATAACATGTAGCAAGGTGGTGGTATGAGGGCATCGTCAAAGAGGAATAACACAATTAACATAAGGTGAGCAGCAGCAATGGAAGGGCGGCGCATATACAAGAACCAGCAGAATGAGGATTTCACCAGGAGAAATATCAGGTATTGGGAGATAGATAAGGAGGCCACTACCACCTTCTTCATTGCCAATCTTCCAAATGGTTGGGATATTCCTATGGTTTGGGATGTCCTAAAAGTCAAAGCTCATCTTGTGGACCTGTACATTGCCAAGAAGAAGGATCGTTTTGGTTCAAACTTCGCTTTTGCTAGGTTCATGAATGTGTGGGATCCATCGGGGTTAGAGGAGGAGCTACGAAATGTCAAGATGGGAGGGAGACTCATCTGGGCGAACGTCTCAAAGTTTGAAAGGAAACCACCAGTCAATTCCAGAAATGTTTTTGCTGGTAGGAAAGCTAACCCGGTTCAAACTAAGCAGGTTCAGATTCTTCAAAGAGAAGCTTTAAGAAAGTCGGAGGTTCGAAGCTCTGCTACTTATGTGGATGTAACTTCCGGTGTTATTAAGAAGGAGGTGGAGCAGATTATCATCCCAGAGAATTTGGTTCTGAACCCGAACTACTGGTTGGATGCGTGCCTTGTGGGCGAAGTGAAAGACCTGGAAACTCTCACTAATATCCAGTCTCTTATTTTGGCGGATAGGATCTTTGATTGTCAAATCAAATATGTAGGAAGGTTGAACGTGATTCTGTGTTTCAACAATGAGACTGAGGGCGCTAACTTTTTGAGAGAGTATTCCGGTTGCTGGCAGAAGTGGTTCGCATGGCTCAGGAGGTGGGACGAAAGCTTTTCCCAAAATCATCGGGTTGTCTGGGTCAGTGTCTGGGGTATTCCGGTGCAGTACAGAGAGGAGAATGTCATCTCTATTATTGGCGCAAAATTAGGGAGAGTGTTACTACCCCTGGAATGTTCAGTGGAAGACACTGATCTCTCCGTTTGCAGGATTTGCATTTTAACTAACGATGTTAGCTTTCAGATTAATCGTTGTTTCAACGTTTCATGGAGAGATCACTCCTTCTCTGTTAGAGTGGTGGAAGACGAAGAACCCTGGGCTCCAGCATTCAGTGGAATTGGCTCGAATACTGAGGTGGACGACTCCGACGAGGAGTTTCCGGCATCGGTTGATTTTCAGCTTAATGAGAAAGGCGATGAAGGAGGGTTACCGGATAAAGGAGGTTCGCCGGAAGTGGTAAAGTCGCCGGAGCATAAAGTTGGCAGCAAATCCGTCATGGGAAATAGTGATCACTCCTTGGAAGCAGCTTTTGGGTCTCCACATGCACCTAGAGCCCCACAACATATTTACTTTGTGTCCCCCACTGTATCCGAAATGTCTCCTTGTTTCGTTGGGCCTTCTATTCCTGGAGTGGGTAAAAGTGTTGGGCCAGTTTATTTTGGGCTGGACAAAGAGGTGCAAATTGTCAATCAAAGAGGAGCTGGTGAATTTGGGCTGGACAATGAGGATACTTCCTCAACTTCTATTAACCTGAATGCGTCTCCTAAACCTCAGACATCTCGCATAGAGCGATCTTCTCCAGGTAGAACTTCAATTCTTCGAAAAAGGTGGGTCGAAAAAGTAAACCACAATGGTAACAATGGGGCGTCTTCTTCTTCTTCGGGTTCGACGCTCGTCGCAGATTCTTCCTCATCTGGAGAGGAAAGATCTAAAACTATTAGGGTTGGGGTATCTATGGGTATTGAGATGACGGATGAAGATGGGTTGGTTAACTCCATCTTTAATGGTGAAAAGGCGACTAATGGGTTGCAATGAATTTGCTCTCCATTAATTGTAGAGGTGTAGGGGGTGGCGGCAAACCAAGTTGGGTGAGGTCTTTGTTAAGGAAACATCAGGTTCACTTTCTCGGGATTCAAGAAACGCAAATGGCGGGTTCTAATGTTCCTTTGAATAGTATTTGGGGAAGAAATGCTTTTGATTTCGAAACGGTCGACTCAGAAGGCAGATCGGGTGGGCTGTGTTATTTATGGGACCCAGGAGTGTTTCAGAAAGTAGCGGTGAGTAAAGGTAAATCGTTTATTGCTATTACAGGGGTATGGAATCATTTGGAGGATTATGTGACGTTGGTTAATGTCTATGCCCCGAGGGATCATGGTGATAGACTAAGTCTATGGGAGGAACTTTTGCACCTGCGTACAAGTATAACTGGGCTCTGGGCTTTTTTTGGGGACTTTAATGAGGTTCGGAGTGCGGAAGAAAGGTCTTCAGGGATTGCTCACTTGAATGGTATGTTGGCTTTTAACAATTTCTTTCAGGAAGGTGGATTGCTTGAGTATCCAATGGGGGGTCGTAGGTTCACTTTTATGAGTGAAGACGGGCGTACTCTCAGTAAATTGGATAGGGTTATGGTCTGTGATGGTTTTATGAGCAAGTGGCCGGCTGGTTCGGTTACTGCTTTATTTAGAAATTTATCAGACCATAGTCCTATCCTCTTTAAAGGCTCGGCTCAGAACTCTGGATCTATTCCCTTTAAGTTCTTCAATTCTTGGTTGAACTTAACGGGCTTTGGTGACTTGGTTTCGGGATCGTGGATCAAGGCTACTAAAAACGGTCCTGCTGATATGAATTTAGCGTGGAAATTCAAGAGGCTGAAACAAGATATAAAAAGGTGGAACTCTATCCGCAATGCGAGGGATTCGGGGGAGCGTGAGGAATTGGCTTCTCTTATCTCTTTCCTTGAAGAGGTGGCAGAAGTCAGATCTTTATCGAAGGACGAGCTTGACCTTAGGAGAAATCTGAAACGTAAACTTCTGGATCATGATGCTTTGTTAAGGGCAGATTTGAAACAGAAAGCTAAGATTAAGTGGGACATCGAGGGTGACGAAAACACGCGGTTTTTTCACAGTTGTATCAACATTATTAAGAGATCAACACGTATTCACGGTCTCTCATTAAATGGGAGGTGGGAGGCTGATCCGATTCGTATAAAAGAGGCTGCCTTTTCGTTTTTTAAAGACAAGTTTGATGATCCTTATCCTATTCGGCCTAGGTTCAAGCTGGAGTTTCTCCCGCGGTTATCCGATTCAGACTCAATGCTTCTTGAGGGTACTATCACGGAGTTGGAAATTGTGAATGCGATTAAAGACTGTGGGAACGATAAATCTCCCGGGCCGGACGGATTCACGTTCAAATTTCTCAAACAATATTGGGACATTATCAAGGGAGATGTTAAAGATTTCGTTGCTGAATTTGACAGAAAAGGAGTTGCCAGCCAGGGCTGGAATGCGTCTTTTATTTCTTTAATTCCGAAAAATCGTGATCCAACTATTCTCAAAGAATACAGGCCTATCAGTCTGATCGGCTGTATGCAAAAATTGATTTCTAAGATTTTGGCTTCAAGGCTAAAAGAGGTATTACACAGTATTATTGGCATTGAGCAGTCGGCGTATGTTGCGGGTAGAAACATTCTGGATACTCACCTCACGGTTAATGAAACTTTAGCTTGGGCTAAGAGATCGAAGAAGAACTGCTTGGTTTTCAAGGTGGACTTTGACAAAGCTTTCGATTCAGTTAATTGGAACTATCTTCTTGCGATTATGGAGCAAATAGGGTTTGGGGATAAATGGAAGATGTGGGTCGATTCTTGCCTCAACTCGGGTAAAGCCTCGGTTCTCGTTAATGGCTCGCCAACTTTGGAATTCCCTCTTAAAAGGGGCGTTAGGCAGGGAGACCCTTTATCGCCATTCTTATTCATAGTGGCTATGGAGGGTCTAAACGCGTTAATGAAAGTGGCGTGTGCAAAGCAGATTTTCAAAGGTATATCTCTCCCTAATGGCGGGCCTACTTTATCTCACGTTATGTATGCAGACGACGTTGTGTTTGTGGGAGATTGGTCTCTCAATAATTTATTAGGGCTGAAACGCATCCTCAGATGCTTTCACCTCATCTCAGGGCTTAAAGTGAACTTTCAAAAAAGCAGGCTTTTTGGAGTTGGGGTTGAAGATAGAGAGGTGGGTAGGATGGCTAGAGTGTTAAATTGCGATAAAGGTACCTTACCATTTTCGCACCTTGGCCTTCCTATAGGTGAAAACATGAATCTCTGCAGGGCATGGAAGCCGGTTATCGATAAATTTTCAGCCAAGCTAAGTTCCTGGAAGGCTAATCACCTCTCGTTTGGTGGAAGGCTCACTCTTGTGAACGCTGTTTTGACAAGTCTTCCTCTGTACTATTTTTCGATGTTCAAAGCTCCTTCCATGGTGATAAATAATCTCGACAAAATACGGAGGTCGTTCTTATGGGGCGGCAACGATAATATTCGCAAGATGAATTGGGTCGCGTGGGATGTGGTCACTACTCCTAAAGCTTTGGGGGGATTAGGGGTTTGCAATTTAAAAGCGCATAATATTGCATTGTTGTCTAAGTGGTG
Organism: Helianthus tuberosus; assembly: GCA_030545235.1. Taxonomy (NCBI): domain Eukaryota; kingdom Viridiplantae; phylum Streptophyta; class Magnoliopsida; order Asterales; family Asteraceae; genus Helianthus; species Helianthus tuberosus. The sequence goes on along the minus strand of CM060367.1, from coordinate 76,746,694 downwards.
GTGGAAGATCCTTAACTATGACTCCTCTTTATGGGCAAAAACTATCTGCGCCACTCATAATATAAAAGTGCCAGGGGTTTCTAGGATGGCGAAAGCTGCCTCTACTGGTCCGTGGCTTGGCATTTCCAAGATTGATGGTGAGTTTTTGGAGTTTGGTGTGTCGGTTAAAGACTTTTTTCACAAAAAAGTGGGAACCGGGAATAGAACTCTCTTCTGGCTAGATAGCTGGATCGGAAGAGCCCCCCTTAAAGACCTCTTCCCCAACCTATATGCTATTGACACTTTGAAAAGGTGCAGGGTTTCGGACAGAATTTCGATTATTAGCGGAGAGGTGGGGGATTTCTCTTGGAAGTGGTATCGCAAAAACTTGCCTGAGGATGTCCGCTTGGAGCTGGATGACCTCGTTGAAATGATAAAAGGTTATAACTTTGCAGACGGAGAGGACACTTGGATTTGGGATCATGTCTCGAAAGGCTCTTTCTCGGTTTCTTCGGCTCGTAACTTGTTGTTGTCAAGGCTGGATAGTGTGCGTCAGACTAAAGATTTTAGGTGGGTCAATTGGGTCCCTTCTAAAGTCTCTTGTTTTAGCTGGAGGCTGAAGTTAAACAAAATCCCGGTTCGGTCGAATCTTGCTAGAAGAGGCATTCCTATTCAGGACATTCGTTGCCCCCTATGCTGCTTAGAGGAGGAATCTGCAGATCATGCTTTCGTTAAATGCCCCGTGGCTGTGGAATTTTGGAATCGGGTTTCTTGGTGGAGCGGCGTGAATTGGTATTCGGCCTCAGGTGTAAATGATCTCTTTGATGTTGCGGCTCAGTCAGGAAGCTCAAAAGATTTTCAGAATCTGAAAATGGCTATTGTGTACGCTTCTGTTTGGTTTTTATGGAAGGCGCGGAACAGTGTAATTTTTAAAGGTCTGAGAACTCCTATCGATTCTTTAGTCGAAGACTGCTCGACCCATTTATTCACCTGGATTATTAGTAGAACAAAACACAAGGATTTATGTTGGCAGAAGTGGTGTTGGAATCCTCTTTCTTGTGTTGTTTAATGTTATTTTCCTTTGTTGCTTGTACTGTTCTCAGCCTCGCGCCGATTTTGTTCTATTGAATTTGCCTTCCAAAAAAAAAAATGTAGCAAACCACTGAAGCACAGACACCGCACTTAACCACAATTAAAGTGCAGACACGTCCACAAATTACTATTCATTCCCTTTTTCTATTATCATATTAAGATTGTCCGGATAGCCCCTGTGATTTGTCATTTTTTCACGTTTAGTCCCCAACTTTTCAAAATAGCATATTTGTTCCCTGTGGTTTGCTCATTTATTACTCGGGTAGTCCCCTGAATGGATGACCATTAGTTTACTCAGTTAAATCAATGTTAAATTACTAAACTGTCCTTAATAAAACAAATTAAATTAAGTAATTATTAAATATAGGGTTGAGTTATAATACAAAGTATTTAAAAATAAGAAGGGTAAGAAGCCATCAGAGAGTGACAAGTGTCCTAGGAGGAATTAAATAAAAAATGGTAATTTTGTCTAAAAGAGGAAAGAGAATATACACATGCAAGTCACATGTTATTCCCCCCCCCCCCCCCCCCATTTTTAAATGTCCGTAAATTTTTTATACATCATTTGTTTTAAAAAAAATTATACCATAAAATCGAGCGTTTTTTTTATCTTTAATATGAGTATCATATTGTTATATTTTTCAAAAAAAAAAATTCAAAAACCCAGTTGCATATTACACAATGGACATAATGTAAAACACAGTTGCATATTACACAATGGACATGATGTAAAACACAATGTAAAGTAGATAAAAAACACAATCAATGACAACAGATAAAGACACAATGGACAACATACTAAAACACAATGACCATAACGTATAACACAATGTCGATAACATATAACACAATAAGTATCAGACTAAATAAAAACACAATTGATGACAACAGATAAAAGACACAATTAATGACAGCAAATAAAAGACACAATGCAGAGCAGATGAAGACACAATGGAAAAAAAAAAACTAAAAACACAATACACAACAAACTAAAACACAATGAACAAAGATAATAAAAAAATTGAACAAATTATTAAAACACAATGGACAACATATTAAAACACAATGAATAACATATTAAACACAATGACCTGAACTAATAACACAATTTATAGAAAATCCAAATATAACACCATTTTCATTGTGTCATATATTGTGTTATAGGTTCTTATAAAACGCAATGGATAGAACCCAAATTAACATTGTGTTATAGGTTTTGATAATAACACAATGGACATGATGTAAAACACAATGTAAAGTAGATCAAAAACACAATCAATGACAACATATAAAGACACAATGGACAACATACTAAAACACAATGACCATAACGTATAACACAATGTCGATAACATATAACACAATAAGTATCAGACTAAATAAAAACACAATTGATGACAATAGATAAAAAACACAATTAATGACAGCAAATAAAAGACACAATGCAGAGCAGATGAAGACACAATGGAAAAAAAAAACTAAAAACACAATACACAACAAACTAAAACACAATGAACAAAGATAATAAAAAAAATTGAACAAATTATTAAAACACAATGGAAAACATATTAAAACACAATGAATAACATATTAAACACAATGACCTGAACTAATAACACAATTTATAGAAAATCCAAATATAACACCATTTTCATTGTGTCATATATTGTGTTATAGGTTCTTATAAAACGCAATGGATAGAACCCAAATTAACATTGTGTTATAGGTTTTGATAATAACACAATGGACATGATGTAAAACACAATGTAAGTAGATCAAAAACACAATCAATGACAACAGATAAAGACACAATGGACAACATACTAAAACACAATGACCATAACGTATAACACAATGGCGATAACATATAACACAACAAGTATCAGACTAAATAAAAACACAATTGATGACAACAGATAAAAGACACAATTAATGACAACAGATAAAAGACACAATGGAGAGCAGATGAAGACACAATGGAAAACAAACTAAAAACACAATACACAACAAACTAAAACACAATGAACAAAGATAATAAAAAAATTTTGAACAAATTATTAAAACACAATAGACAACATATTAAAACACAATGAATAACATATTAAACACAATGACCTGAACTAATAACACAATTTATAGAAAACCCAGATATAACACCATCTTCATTGTGTCATATATTGTGTTATAGGTTCTTATAAAAACGCAATGGATAGAACCCAAATTAACATTGTGTTATAGGTTTTGATAATAACACAATGTATAGAAACTCTACTGACCAAAACGCTCGTTATTATGGTGAAATTTTTTATAAAAAAAATGTCGTATGAAAAAGTTATGGACATTTTAAATCGATGGGGGAATTGGCATGTGCCTTGCATGTGGAGAGAGAAAATCCATAAATATAGGATTCCCTTTATGCCCTTTTATTATCTTCTTTTCCCTACAACTAATCTCAACCCTCCATATCTAAGATCAATGGACTAGAATCCTTCTTACCCTTCTTATTTATTTTATCCTTTGTATTTGATCCTAACCCATTAAATATATTTGTGTGTGTGGGGCCACTTATTGTCTTCTCCAACAAATGAGCCGCCCCACCCAATTCTTCTCCGGCCATTTCGTTTTTCCGGCCACCTTGCCGCCGACCACACACCACCACATCCCTCCACTACCCAACCCCTCCTTCTTCTCCACACCACCACCCACATATCTCTTAATATCATCAAAGTTAATGCTCTTCATTGTAGACCCAAGAATTGCAGATGAAATGAAGGGGATCTGGAAGATTAGTTAATGCGAGTGTTTTAAGGTAAAACTCTTTTTGGTGCCTCTTGATGATCAAGAAGGCCCCTGGTGCTATGTCGTCATCTTCCCAATCGAACTCTAATTCGAATGTGGATTCGCCTTTTGTGGAAAGAGTGATCACTGTCTGAACCCACTTCTTCAAGTATGTCTCCTTCCCAACCTCCCCACTGCCTTCAATTGTCAAAATCAGAACCAATGTCAATTTTATGAGCCAAGCATCACTTATTCTTACAGATATTTCTCCATTATATATAAACTGTACTTCAATTACTTAACACGTCAACGAGCATCAATTATATAAATCAAATGGGTCAGCCATTATTTTTTCTTCATCCCTTAGGCCGGAGGGTATGGAGGGCGCCACCGTGCCATCTCAGCCTCCATAGCACCCCCCGGGGCGCCATCCTCCATACCGCCGCAATTAAAGGGGGGGGGGCATCATCCTTCCACCATCATGTTAATAAGCAAACTTTGAGATTTTCGAAGTTGATTGGCTATAAAGGGGGCGCTGTAGTGGTAAGGGGGCTTTATACTACACCCTACAAGTTAAAGGAGGGGGCTTTAAAGCTCTTGTGTGACGTGGCGGTGAGGTGGCGCTGAGATGGTGTGATAAAGCCCCTTACCACACCCTCCAGCCTTACTCGTTGTTCTCCTACACCCACTGCCACCTCATTCCCACTAGTAATAGCATATTGTATATTTAGTATTGATCTAGTTATTTAATGTATAGATAACTCCACCAGTATAGGAGATTTAGTTTGTATTTACCTTGTACTATATATTCTCATTCAATCAATGAAATCAAACAAGTTGAATCAACCTCTTTCATGGTATCATACCTACATCGATCCTCTTCTTCCTAAAACCCTACCTACGCCGTTGATCACCCCTCTCGGCCGTCGGCTTTTCTTTTCCAGCCTCCATCTTTTTCACTTCTCCCCCCATGGACTCTAAACTTCACCCTGCCCTCACTGTTTCTAACATCAAAACCCATGTCCCCATTATTCTTGAAAAAGATTCAACCCACTGTACTACCTGGAAAACACTTTTCAAGGTCCACTGTCAAATATATGAGGTGCTTGATCACCTATCTCCCAAGCCGACTACTGCCAAAGCCGCTGCACCCTCTACTCCTTCTCCTGACTCGGCGGATGCTGTCAAAGCCGAAGCTGCGGCCCATGCCGCGGACGCACTGTGGAGTCAACTAGATGCCGTTGTGCTCCAGTGGATTTACGCCACTATCTCTGCACCTCTCCTGCATATTATTCTGAAGCCTGGTTAGACGGCCCATGATGCTTGGCTCGCTGTTGAGAGCGAATTCAATGACAACAAAAACACTCGGGCAATATTTCTTGGTCAAGAGTTCGCCAACCTATCCCTCGAGAATTTCTCCTCCATGGCCGATTACTGTAAGCATGCTAAACATCTGGCTGAACAACTGCAGAGTGTTGGTTCTCCGGTTGACGACCGGATGTTGGTTATCAAAATTCTCACCGGCCTCACTGAGCAATATGACAGCATCTCCACTGTTCTCCAAAACCACGATCCACTACCAGACTTCAATGAGGTTCGCTCCCGCCTCAATATGGAAGAACAAAAGAAAAAGCCCCAAGCCACCGCCACAGCCCTTGCCGCCACCTCCGTCCTGCCAGCAAATGCTTAGCAGCCGCCGTATTACAATTCGTCTGACCGGGGTCATGGTCGCATTCGCGGTGGTCGGGGCCGATGCCGAGGACGCTCCTTCTCTGGACGCGGAAACAACCAAACCACAAATCAGTCACAGAACCCGGCCCACCCCTACATCGTGTTCCTGAGCAACTGGACTGCCGCTCAGTGGGCCAGCCTTCTTAATTCAAACTCCTCGGCCCAACCTCCCTTCCCATACCCGTCAAGGCCTAACTCCCAATCATCACAAGGCATCTTGGGCCCGCGACCGGATCAGGACCATCACACAGGCTACTCACCTGCTGACATTGAACAGGCGCTGTATTCCTTGGCTCTCAACCAACCGGACCATGGCGTGATGGATACATGAGCTACTTCCCACTCCACTAATGAGCAAGGTATATACTCCCCGTCTACTTTTAATAAGTGCACTAATAAAAATATAGTTGTTGGTAATGGCATGACTATCCCTGTTGTGGCCCAAGGCAACCAGGTCCTTCCACCTCCCTACCCACCCCTTAAACTTAACAATGTCCTGTTTGCCCCACACATAATTAAAAGGCTTATTTCAGTTTGTCGCCTTACCACTGATAACTTAGTTTCTGTTGAATTTGACCCTTTTGGTTTTCTTGTGAAGGATCTCAAAAGTCGGGCTCCTATCCTACAATGCAATAGCACAGGTGATCTTTATCCTTTAACAGCAGCTCTTCCTCTACATCCTACTCAACCATCTGCTTTTGCTGCCGTGTCTCAAGATTGTTGGCATCAACGTTTGGGTCGCCCTGGCGATAACTTGTTATAGTCATTGAAATTGTCTTCTTTTGTTGATTTTGGAAAACTCAATAAAACGATTTGTCAACCTTGCATTTTTGGTAAAAGTGTTAAATTACCATTTTATGATTTTGTTAATTGTACTCGTTCAGCATTTGACATTGTTCACAGTGATTTATGGACATCACCCGTACTTAGTACAGGTGGTCACAAATACTACATCCTGTTTTTGGATGATTTTACTAATTTCTTGTGGACTTTTCCCATTGCTACCAAATCTCAAGTGTTTCACACCTTCACCACCCTTCACAATTTAATTCATACACAATTTGAACGTAAAATCAAACAGTTTCAATGTTACAATGACAAAGAATATGCAAACCAAAACTTATACAATTTTTGTAATCATAATGGCATGCAATTCCGCTTTTCTTGTCCTTACACCTCTTCACAAAATGGCAGAGCGGAACGCAAAATCCGCACAATCAACAACATGGTCCGTACCCTTCTTGCCCAAGCCTCTTTGCCCGCTAATATGTGACATCATGCACTTGAAACTGCCACATATCTCCTAAACATTTTACCCAGCAAAATTCACCAGTTTAAATCACCTACAACCTTGCTCTACAACCGCACTCCGGAATGCGACCATCTTCGTGTTTTTGGGTGCCTGTGTTACCCTGTCGCCCCTTCCACCACCATTCACAAACTAGACTACCAGTCACACCCTTGCGTTTTTCTTGGGTATCCATCAAACCATCAGGGTTACAAGTGTCTTGATCTCACTTCTCACCAACTAATTATTTTGAGACATGTTCACTTTGAAGAATCTGTCTTCCCATACCACATACAATCGCCCACCACACATCCCTCCTATGATTTTCTAAACCCCACTATTAACCCTCTCGTTTGGGATTACTTAAGGAATTCCCACAAGCCTTCTCATCCTAATCCACCCCCTGCCACCCCTAATGCACACTCACCCACTACACCCACCGGACCAATTCCCACGGCCCAAACTCCACACCTTTCCCCTGCTCACTCCCACTGATCTCCCTCCAACTCTCTCGGCCCACAACCACATCTTCCCCAAGCCAAAAACCCACCCTATATTCTGACCAGACCTCCTCCCCCTCTTCGGCCCACTCTCCACCCACTTCTCCAGCCCACCCCTTCATCGCCAACTGTCGCTTCCTCGGCTCCCAATTCAACTACTTATGTTCCCGCTCAGTCTATGCCACCCCCACCATCACTCCCCGAACCTTACATACTCTCTCTATGAGCGGTATTGTCAAACCCAAATAAGTCTTTAATCTACACACTTCCACTATCGTTCCCATTCCCAAGAGTCCACAGGCTGCCTTGTCCTCTCCAGAGTGGTATAATGCCATGTCCATCGAATTTAGTGCACTTATTAAAAACAAGACCTAGGAGCTTGTACCCAGGACACCTGACATAAACATTATACGTAGCTTGTGGTTATTTAAACATAAATTCAGGCCGGATGGTAGTTTGGAGCATTACGAGGCTCGTTTGGTTTGTGATGGTCGTAATTAGCAGATGGGCATTGTTGGGATTGAACCCTACCAAAGGAACAGTTGATTAAAGCCAAAACTGGATCAGATTAGTGGATCCAAAATAAGCAGATGTTTGATTCAGTCTTTCCCCTTGGAAGTGGTCCTAACAACTGATGACCACCGTCCACTGATTATCTACAAAAACTGCTGATCTTCAACAACTGCTAAAGACTGTTAAAGGCTAAGCACTGATGCTCAATCTACTATCATAATTCAAGTACTGCTGAAGACACAAGCACTGCTAGGAGTATAACAGTGGAATGAGAAGCAATAGTTAGTTTATTTCTTTGTATTGTATTGTATTGTATTGTATTGTAATCAGTAGTTAGATAAATTCAGGTCGGATGGTAGTTTGGAGCGTTACAAGGCTCGTTTGGTTTGTGATGGTCGTAATCAGCAGACATACATTGTTGGGATTGAACCCTACCAAAGGAACAGTTGATTAAAGCCAAAACTGGATCAGATCAATGGATCCAGAATAAGCAGATGTTTGATTCAGTCTTTCCCCTTGGAAGTGGTCCTAACAACTGATGACTCCATCCACTGATTATCTACAACAACTGCTGATCTTCAACAACTGCTAAAGACTGTTAAAGGCTAAGCACTGATGCTCAATCTACTGTCATGATTCAAGTACTGCTGAAGACACAAGCATTGCTCGGAGTATAACAGTGGAATGAGAAACAGTAGTTAGTTTATTTCTTTGTATTGTATTGTATTGTATTGTATTGTAATCAGTAGTTAGATAACAGTGCTTGTATAGATCAGTGGTTGTAGGTTGTTAGGAGGTTAGATGTCACTATCATGGTGACGTCTGCAAAGATGCCACGGTGGTTTGATTATGTACGAACAAACTATCTGTGAGCTCAGGCTGAGGGGGAGATTGTATTACATGCATGCATTGTTATTGAATCATTGTAATAAATATAATCATTCGATTTCATGTTAAACATGTGTGTTGAAAGCAATTCTTCCATTTTATTGTGTTGAAAGTTTATTCCATTTAATTCCGCTGCAAATTGTTTATCATTCATCTTCACTTTAGTTAAACAAACACAATCATAAGAAACTCAGATCCTAACAATTGGTATCAGAGCTAGGACAATCAAATTTGATCTAACGATCATTTCGACGTAAAAGTTCAGCTCATAATCGTTGATACTTTTAATTGTTCGTTTCGTTGAAAAACAGAGTAAGGTTTAATCATGAGCAAAGTTGATTAATCAGTACCTGTAAAACAACCAGGATGACGTCACAATCACAAGATGTTAACAATAACATTGGTTCACTCTTCAAACCACCCATGTTGAAATGAAATGAATATAACATCTGGCAGAGAAGGATGGGTCACATCCTTGCTCAACAGAATACCGGATGTTGGAAGTCGGTTATCTTTGGACCACATGTTCCAATGGAGCCGAGGGCTGAGGATCTAAAGGTCTTTGTTCCTAAGAAAATTGAGAACTATACGGACCAGGATTTTCAGAAAATTGAACTAGATGCCAAGGCATTCAGCATCGTTGCATCCGCACTACCAAATGAAATTTATGCTGGGCTGTTACACTGTAACAGTGCCAAGGAATTGTGGGATGAACTGAAGGAACAGTTTGGGGGGATTGAAGAAGTAATTGAAAATAATAGGGAAATTCTGAATCAACAGGTTAGGTCATTTTGCTAGGGAATGTAGGAGTCAAACAAATGGACCAATTGAGACGCCCTTTTATTTTCACATTCAAAAGTACAAATAATGACATATTATTTTTAACGAAAATTGGGCATGACCCGTTCGTACTATATGAAATTCCCTGTTTTTAACAATCATCATTCAATACTAATTCTACGACATGTTTCAAAAGACATAAAAGTTATAACCATACAAGTGTTTTGACCCATTTACAAAAGATGACTTTGACCGGAAGCGCATAAAAGGGCAGTGTAGTGTGTTCGGTCCGAGCTCGCATCAACAAGAGTGGGACTTACCTATCATACATAACACAAACATTCATTAGCATAAATTCTCAAAACATTTTTTTATCAAGTCTTCTATATACTTATTCTTATTCGACCCGTTAGCGAAACTTAACATTCATTTCTCATTTAACCAACATTCTTATTAAAATCATTCTTCCCATTCTAGCATAAATTCCTTTATGCTCTTTTACCCTTACTTTTCGAAACATTCAACATGTAAGCTTTTCGACTCACCCGTACATGATTAATACATACCATACACTTTCTACACATTTTCACCATTTTGTCCCGTTTTCTACTAGTTCTTACTTAAACATTACAACATCATACTTTCCAACATTTCGACCAACTTGAAGCGGGTTAAAAACACATCCATTAACTTCGCATTTCCTTATCCATTTCCAATTCTCGACTTAATACAATTCTTCCATGATCAATAGTAATAATTCAACACTAAGATTCAAATATCAAGATTTACATTCATAAATTTACATATAAAGAGAGTGAAGTTCATATGAACTTACCGTGATCTTGCGTTCCTAATGCCTTCGATTGACTCGTTCCTTCTTCTTTCTTTGCTCCTATACATCACAACTTCATACACTTATCTTTCATTACTTTCATAATTCTTTATCGTACGTTATGGTGTCTACTAATCACATACGTCATTATCATAAACATGTTACATCGACTTATCAAATATTCATGTAAAACCATAACTAAACCAGCTTAAGCATTTCATCGAACACGTTGTGTGCGTATTGCTAGTTTAGAATAATGTACAAGCATCTTAAGCACAATTTCCATAGTTTACTCATTGATTAACATAAATATCCCTAATTTCACAATTTACCATTCTAACTATGAACACATAGTTCTAAATCAATTACTGATAACAATTTCATCAACATATTGCTTCAATCATCAACATCAATCTAATTAGCATGTAGAACTTCACAAATTTTTAACCATCTTTTAACATACAAGTGGGTTTTACCCTAATTCATCATCATAGAGAAAATTTAAGCATAATTTCAACTCCTACATGTTCATATCATCTTGCATTCATGTTTGATTCCATAAAAATTACAAATTTCACATAACCCAATTAATCAAACATCACCAAATCATGAAATTAGACTTACTTGATGTCAAGAACACTTAAGGGATCATAATTCCTAACTCATGCACTGAAAATTTAGCCTTTTCTTCATTTAATTTGCAGGATTTTTAAGAAGTAGGGTTTCCCCCTTGGCTCCCTTTCTTGATCGATCGTACATAGCCAGGAACAAAACACTGGCTCTTTTTTTTATCAAGTTTCATTTCAAATTTACACATTTAGTCCCTTTCTTTTTAAAACATGCCATATCCTTGCTTTTCATATTAACTAGGTTACCTTTTCTTTGGTTAACTTAGTTACTTACATATATTTTAGTCTTATCATCATTTTCTTACGGTACCGATTAATAGTTACCGTTTTCTGTTATTTAGCATCACGAATATAATATTATTTTATAACATACGAAATTTTGGGGTGTTACAAGTCTACCCCCCTTAAAGAAGGTTTCGTCCCCGAAACCTGAACACATACATTCTGACAAGTTAATCTGTAACCCTTCATAATTACATACCTCGAACTTTGATAACATGCTTTCATTTGATCATCCCTCATGATGAATCGGTCGTTACCACTTTAAACTTGTCTAATACACTTGGTAATTCACCCTTGTATGAAACAAGGTGATCCTATTACATTATTTAATGATTGTTGTTCAATTGTTCAAGCTGATTTCTTAAAACTTATCTGTCAGAGTATTCATCCCCGCATACCTCTAACATCTACTTAGAGGAAAATAATTATCATAATATTCATACCGTTCATTCCTATTCATTCATATGAAATCACTAATCAAACATCCTTCAATAGTTTCTAACTATATAGCTTCTACATACCCCCCATCCTTCCAGGGCTAAAATCAAGCAAAATTTCTTTCATGTCCCTTGCTTGATAGTTCTTTCATACAATTTCTTGCAGTACCTATGTATAACCTTTACCCGAGACCAATATTTCTTTCACTGATGATCTATCATAACTGCATGGTTAACCACAACTTAACGTATACGTTTATACAAATCGCCTACATACTGTCTTGCTCTAACTTGTTTACCGTCTATCCCTAGGTTACAAGGGTCAACATAAGTCTTTAATCACGCTATCAGTATGATCGTGTAATCAACACTTACATTTGGGTAACTCATATTACACTCGAGGTGTCACACTCAGCTATACTTGTCATCACATTCCATAGCTGTCATACATGTCATTCCTTCTAGCAATTGTATTTACTAAGACAATTACCTAACATTGTACCTCAAAGGGTTAATTCACATCTATATACTTACCTAGGTTTCCACTACATACGGTATTATAAGCTTATTACATATGCCACTCCATTTCACGTATAAGTTACATAAAACCTGGCACAACCATTCATTCAATAATTGAGATTACACTCTACCACGTAGGTTGTTTTTATAATACGAATCAAGAATCATGCGTATATAAACTTTAACTCTCGAACTTTTCTGTAGAGGTTTATCTTCTAATAATTCCTCACCTATGATAGGGACCTCGAAAGAGGGCAAAATTTGTTTAATATCCATTCAAATATTCATTATTTTACATTCCACTCAACCCTTCTTCATGTAACGTTCCACCTCTGACAGTTACGCATTCTAATATTTTCATTCTAACTTCCTTCGACGTTAACCTTTCACATATTCCATACAGTTCTTTCTAATTATTCTAAATTTGACATACTAAGTGTGCACCCTGCTTTCTTAACAGTTCTTCACTTTTCTTCCTTTTCTACTACGCATTTTCTGATATGCGGTTCGACTCTTACCATCTTTCCATCATGACATTTCAAGACATCTAATAACCTTACTTTACAATAAACAAGAATTTAGGGCCGCCATTATTTCCTATATTGATATAAAGATTAACATTTATTTACTGGCATTATGAGTCATTTACTTCTGCCTTCTAAGTCACAAACTGTACTTGTTCCTTCACTATGCCGTTAGAAACAATAATGCTCACCATGAACCTACTACTTGATTCCTCTATTATTAATATCATCATTCTTCCTAGTCACCCCCCTCTTGTGACGTAAAAACCTTGACTACTAATGTATGTGCGTGTGTGTATATATACATATACATAGACTTGCCTCAACATTTAGTAACTCTATTACTATTAGTTGCTTGTTAATCCATTCCTACAGTATGGACTAATTCGCACATATGTACTTCCTTATTGATTTTAGACATACTTGTTATCATTTTACCATGTCTTACAAAAATCTCTATCCTCGTCGGTGCTTAAATCATCCATCTAGGTCTTAGCCCATTATTCATTTTAGTCCTCATAAGTCGATCATCACATGCTTAATACGCAACGTGTTCGGAGCATACTTCTTTCATCATAATCTTATTACCTCAACATCTTTCTATGTACATATATAATTATTTACACCATCACATGTTACCACATTTGTCATATGTTTTACTCTTACTCGTATATCCCGTTTAGGTCTACGACGATTAACTATCAACATATCCCTACTCATATTCCCACGACCAGCGGCAACATATCTCAAATATGTTCACATACGCATCACTTATATATATATATATATAGGTATGTGTTCTTTTAGTCCTACATTATGCTTGACCCACCAGGCTATCTGTGCCACTTACTTGTTATGCTTATACTTATCTTTTAGTTAGGTGGAGAAAAAGCATCTCCTCATTTGCTTTCATACTTTCTTTCCCACCTAACGACTCTAACTTTCATCCGTCTTCAACCCTTTCTTAAGGCTCTATCCATGCTTATCACATAAATATCTTCCTTTAAAATTTTAATTCTACTAACATTTACTTTGTTAGTTCGGATAAAAACATACTACTAATACAGTTTTGGCTTTTTCCTCATTATTTGACCCATTACCTAGTCACTTCATCTTTACATTATTTCATTAGAATTTCTCACATGACAATTCCGCTTTAACGGGTATCATGCCATTTAACTTCCATCACCATAAATCATCATATTGCATCCGACCTGTTCTCACGAATCATGCATATTCTTACTTTCTCGATTATTATACTCCACTAGTTTGACTTATAAAAGTCAACACCTAGTTATCTTAACTTCATAACAAATTCATTCTATTCTATCATCCTTTCATGTTCCATATTTTCTAAGCTTAATCGTAATTATCATTCCTACCTTTCATTACATTCTAGGACCATACCATCTCCTTCCGTAATCATTGCTTTTATTCCTTTCTACCGTGTCATTTGTTATTGTTTGTATTTCCTTCGTCCGTCATCTACATTAAGCATTTTCTACATTCATTACTTCATATACTTTCCATGTCATCTCAAGTTACATTGATGTATTCATAACCATATTTCAATAACTTTCATTCCACTTGTACATCATCATCAACATCGGTCATGGTAGGCCACATCATGCATGCCTTTCGTTCATAGGGGAAATAGAATCCCTCATCCTTTTTACTTACTTTCTCGCACCATCCGTTACTCGGGACACATTTTATTAACAATTTCTTCGTTTTCGTCAGCCATCTACCTTATTATTCGAGATCGTTATTAAAATTTATTCTTTGGTCATGTTCATTTCATTCTAACATTTTAAATTTTATACTTTCCTTTCTTTCATACTAGGTGTTAACGGTCCTTTATGACCACACCACATATCTATCATTATAGGGTTGATAAACCCAACTAGAACTTCATTCACAACCTTCCAATCATATACATTCTTACTTCGAAACATTTCGACATGACCCGGTTGACATTTAGAGGATCCTAATTATCATAGGTTGCATTTTCAGAAACTTAACGAAACTGTTGAATTTGCCTTAAGAAATATTCTACATCATAGTTTAGGAAATATGTTAATATGCCTAACATATTTCAAGGACTTTCATTCTCTTACTTATTACACATTTGATAATTTTATATATACTTTTCACTTCGTTATATGTTACTTTATGCCATCACGCTTACGTCTTATTGACCTTTGTGCTTTTAATTATGGTTATCATGCTTTTATTTCAAATTCCGGGGGTTAATAGTCACTTAGTGACCTTACCGCATTCCCTTCATCATCCTCGGTATTAGCGGCTACTTCGTGCCCACACCGCATACCATTCATCATCCTCGGTGTTAACGGCTATTTCGTGCCCACACCGCAGACCATTCATTATCCTTGGTGTTAACAGTCACTTCGAGACCACACCGTATACCATTCATCATCTTCGGTGTTAACGGTCACTTCGTGACCACACCGTATACCATTTATCATACTCGGTGTTAATGGTCATTTCGTGACTACACCGCCTACCATTTATCATAGGGCATCATCTTTACCATCATTATTGGTAATATCATTATCATCATCATTTACATTCACTACATCTGCCATCCACAATTACATAGCTTTATTAGATACCGTATCATTATCATTCACGTTTACATTGTCCGCCATTTACATAAAACATTCATCTCATTCATTAGATTTCTTTTTATACTTCTCTTCATCATATTTGAACTCATGTTAACATACTATATTCAATTTACAATGCATACTTTATACATTATCGTCATTGACGATCATGTCGTATCGTGTAGATCATAATCTTTGATCGAACACCATCCATATGTATCTTTCCTCATTATTCTTGATATCAAAATTTCTTTAAACATTGGTTACGAGGCCTTAGAAACTAATTAAAACAAGTCCCATAATCAAAACAGCAAATAAAATTTTTTTTGCCAGCATCTTACGCTCTCGCGGGCCGTGAGAGCTTGCCCCTTTGTTTGTCGCGGGCCGCGAGCACGGTCGCGCGACGCGACGACGATTTCGGGTGGGTGTCGCGTGACGTGATGCCCCTTTTTCGACAGACTGCTTAGTTTATTATTGCTGCACTTGCCCAGCTCAAACTTTCTTTCAAAATTCTAACTTTAAAACCTTATAACTTCAGTTTACTAGTCCGTTTTACTTAATTCTTTTTTTTCCTACGTGTCGGTAATTTAAATGCGGACCCTTTTAGCGTCGTCGTTCACCTTAAAACCTGGTTTATAGGCAATTAGTCTATAAATCCCTTTCCCATTTCTAACTATAAGCATAATCAAAATTCACAATTTACTTACTTGTATAGCGCTTCGGAACGAACACACCTTCATACGAGCTTTCGGTTTGAGTTCAAGCATTTTAACTCTAATGCTTGAATCCCTTAAACCTTGGCTCTGATACCAACTTGTGACGCCCTTTTATTTTCACATTCGAAAGTACAAATAATGACATATTATTTGTAACGAAAATTTGGCATGACCCGTTCGTACTATATGCAATTCCCTGTTTTTAACAATCATCATTCAATACTAATTCTACGACATGTTTCAAAAGACATAAAAGTTATAACCATACAAGTGTTTTGACCCATTTACAAAAGACGACTTTGACCGGAAGCGCATAAAAGGGCAGTGTAGTGTGTTCGGTCCGAGCTCGCATCAACAAGAGTGGGACTTACCTATCATACATAACACAAACATTCATTAGCATAAATTCTCAAAACATTTTTTTATCAAGTCTTCTATATACTTATTCTTATTCGACCCGTTAGCGAAACTTAACATTCATTTCTCATTTAACCAACATTCTTATTAAAATCATTCTTCCCATTCTAGCATAAATTCCTTTATGCTCTTTTACCCTTACTTTTCGAAACATTCAACATGTAAGCTTTTCGACTCACCCGTACATGATTAATACATACCATACACTTTCTACACATTTTCACCATTTTGTCCCGTTTTCTACTAGTTCTTACTTAAACATTACAACATCTTACTTTCCAACATTTCGACCCACTTGAAGCGGGTTAAAAACACATCCATTAACTTCGCATTTCCTTATCAATTTCCAATTCTCGACTTAATACAATTCTTCCATGATCAATAGTAATAATTCAACACTAAGATTCAAATATCAAGATTTACATTCATAAATTTACATATAAAGAGAGTGAAGTTCATATGAACTTACCGTGATCTTGCGTTCCTAATGCCTTCGATTGACTCGTTCCTTCTTCTTTCTTTGCTCCTATACATCACAACTTCATACACTTATCTTTCATTACTTTCATAATTCTTTATCGTACGTTATGGTGTCTACTAATCACATACGTCATTATCATAAACACGTTACATCAACTTATCAAATATTCATGTAAAACCATAACTAAACCACCTTAAGCATTTAATCAAACACGTCGTGTGCGTATTGCTAGTTTAGCATAATGTACAAGCATCTTAAGCACAATTTCCATAGTTTACTCATTGATTAACATAAATATCCCTAATTTCACAATTTACCATTCTAACTATGAACACATAGTTCTAAATCGATTACTCATAACAATTTCATCAACATATTGCTTCAATCATCAACATCAATCTAATTAGCATGTAAAACTTCACAAATTTTTAACCATCTTTTAACATACAAGTGGGTTTTACCCTAATTCATCATCATCGAGAAAATTCAAGCATAATTTCAACTCCTACATGTTCATATCATCTTGCATTCATGTTTGATTCCATAAAAATTACAAATTTCACATAACCCAATTAATCAAACATCACCAAATCATGAAATTAGACTTACTTGATGTCAAGAACACTTAAGGGATCATAATTCCTAACTCATGCACTGAAAATTTAGCCTTTTCTTCCTTTAATTTGCAGGATTTTTAAGAAGTAGGAATTCCCTCTTGGCTCCCCTTCTTGATCGATCGTACATAGCCAGGAACAAAACACTGGCTCTTTTTTTAATCAAGTTTCATTTCAAATTTACACATTTAGTCCCTTTCTTTTTAAAAACTTTTCATATCCTTTCTTTTCATATTAATTAGGTTACCTTTTCTTTGGTTAACTTAGTTACTTACATATATTTTAGTCTTATCATCATTTTCTTACGGTACCGATTAATAGTTACCGTTTTCTGTTATTTAGCATCACGAATATAGTATTATTTTATAACATACGAAATTTTGGGGTGTTACACCAATTATCACTCACCCTAGTTCAAGACCACAAAATAACCAAAGCACTGAGCAGTATACCCATTATACCCCTGCTACCCATGTAAACACTGCCCATTATGCAAACCCTGGAACCCCTGTTCCTGTGCAGTATGTTCAAACCACTGTTCCTCAAATTCAGTATGTCCAAGCCCCTGCCCCTCAGGTTCAGGTGCAACAAGTTGCACCTCAACAAGCTGCACCAACAGTGGTTCAACCAGATCAGCAAAGCTTCTTCACACAAGGCTTTGTTGACTAGAGCAGCTTACCTGATGAGCTAGGTGATGAAAATTTTGCACTCTATGCTTCTAATGATGCTTCTAATGATGAATACTGTTTTATGGCATTAGAGTCAATATCAGAAGGGCTGTAAAATAAAGAAGGACAGTCAAATGCTGAAACAGTGGATGAAATTGCTGAAGCAGTGGTTACTGCTGTTCTGGTGAAATACTGTTGGGAGAAAATTCAGAACCCCTGTTGGAACCACTGTCTGACCGCTAGTCTGAAGAAGAAGAGAAGAAACATGGTGAAAAATAAGAGAAGGTGGCTGATGAGAAAGAGTATGTTTGTGATTGTGCCATGATGGCTGCAGCTAAGGTATCATCTCAGGTTCTTAAAAATCTGTGTTCAGACAAATGCATCATAGCATTTGCTAACATTAAATAGGTGAATGAAAACCTTAGGGATAGAGTGTTAAATGATGAAGTTCAATTTGAAAAGTCTTTAAAAGAACTAAAAATCAAATTTGGCTGAAAAAGATAATGAAATCTGCAGTCTCAAACAAGAGCAGAGCATAACCAAGGACCAACTCTAGACTATGATAGAAAAATATCAAGCCTGCAAAAAGGAGTTGGAATCCACCCAAATCACTTCTGAAAAATGGGTGGAATCCTGTAAAGGTTATGAAGTTATGCTTGAAAAACAGATCAAAAGCAATGTAAAATTTGGTGTAGGTTTTAGAAAACATGATGAAGTTGAAAACATTGCTGCAAATTAATCTGTTCAAACCACTGTTGAAATCATACCCACAAACAAGGATGGCCAAGAAGTTAAAATAATTGATAAACTTGGTAACAAGATCACTTTGGAAAGATCTGTGGGGTCCTCAACTTTTGAGGAGATTGAGAAATACCAATTTAAACCCAGATGGTCTGATGAGTGTGACATCCTTTAAAATTTCAAACCAATGGACTTCACAACTATAGATGGTGTCAAAGCTCCTAAGGCTAAGGTCATTCCTCTTAAGGACATCCCAACAGTAGTTCAAAACTCTGTTGCAAAGGAGTCTGAAAAGAAGAAGAAAGAGAAAAGATTAAAAAATTGTTTTGTGACTTTTGTGAAAAGAAAAATCATTTGACCAAAGATTGTTTTCATTTAAAAGCTTATGATCTCAACAAAACAAGTACCATTGTGCCTTCACAGAGCTGCACCATCTGTGGTAAATCAAACCATTCTACTCAGAAGTGTGTGTACTTGAAATCCTTTGAGGTTAAAAAGGAAGAGTACATTTCAAAAACACCAATGAGTTCATCAAAATCATTTGTCAAGAACTAACCATTGTTTGTGCCGGTTCAAACAACTATTACAAAACAGCTGAACCAAACCTCTGTTACAAGATATGTTTAGGTGACTGATGCACCCCCTGCTAACCAATACCGAAGAGGTAAAGGTCAACCACCATACCCAAGGGTCCCACATGTTTATGAGGCTTACAAAAGGCCTTCTAAACCAAGAGTGAATAGGAATCCCTTTGGGTACCAACAGCTGATAGGGCAAGACCCCCAACAGTGGTTAGAGAAAAACAGTTCCAAAACTGTCCAAACCCCTGAGCTAACCACTGTCCATCCACCTGAACTTAACTCAGACACTGTTGAGACCCCATCCAAAGCATTATTGGCTTTGGAGAACCTCATGAACTAACCTTTTACTTGATGTGCAGAGAGCTTCTGCATGCCTAGATAGTCTTTGGTATGTAGATAGTGGAGACTCCATGCACATGACTGGATGTAGAGCCCTACTCAAAGAATTCAAAAATCATGGAGGGGGGTGATATATCCTTTGGTAATAATAGTAAAGGGAAAGTGATGGGTTCTGGTACAGTACAGTCTGGTAATGTTAAGTTTGAAAATGTCAATCTAATAGACAATCTAAAATTCAACATTCTAAGTGTTTCACAAATGAGTGACAAAGGGTATGGGTCATTCTTCACTAAGGAGTGTTGTAGGATTGTTGGACCAGAAGTGGTTAAAAAGATTGAAGAAATAATAAAAAATGGAAAAACTCAACTTGTTGCTCAAAGGAGTGGCAATGTTTATGTAGTTGATTTGTCAAAAGAGGGCCCCAGGACTGATGCATGTCTGTTCTCAGTTGCCTTTAACAAAGAGACAGAATTATGGCACAGGAGATTGGGGCACACAAATCTCAAGACAATCACTGCTTTGTCAAAACAGGGGTTAGTAAGAGGTCTTCCTCAAAAACTGTTCACCTGTCCTGAGCATTGTGTTTCTTGCTTAAAAGGAAAACAACATAAAAGCTCATTTAAGTCCATTGAAGAGTCCAAAACAACCAAGTGCATGCAAATGCTGCACATGGATCTGTTTGGCACAGTAAAAGTTATGAGTGTTAAAAAGAAAAGATATTGTTTGGTAATTGTAGATGACTTTTCTAGGTTAACATGGACTTATTTCTTACATTCCAAAGATAAGACTGCATGCATTTTGCAAGACTTTGTTAAACAGGTTGAAAAGCAATTTGACTTGCCAGTAAAAGTCTTCAGGAGTGACAATGGCACAGAGTTCAGAAATATGGAGTTGGATGAGTTTTGTGTGTCAAAAGGAATTGTAAGGTAGTACAGCATTCCAAGGACACCAGAGAAAAATGGGGTTGTTGAAAGAAAGAACATGACATTGATTGAGGCTGCCAAAACCATGCTTGCTAATTCAGGTTTGCCATTAACTTTCTGGGCAGAGGCAGTAAACACTGCTTGCTATGTCCAGAACAGAGTTTTAATCTACCCCAGGCATCAAAAGACTGCCTATGAAGTATTTGGCTGCCCATGTTTTATTTTGAATTTAAAAGACTCAATTTCAAAATTTGCAGCCAAAGTAGACAGTGGATATCATTTGGGATACTCAACCACTGCTAAGGCCTACAAAGTGTTTAACACAAGGACCAAAAAAGTGGAAGAGACTTTGAATGTGAAGTTCAATGAACTTTCTTCAATGAAAATCCCTGCAAACCCTGCAGAATTGTTTGATCTTGATAAATTTACTTTTGAAAATGTTTCTGTCAAGACTAACAGTGCAGGTCCATCACAAAATCCTCCATCAGACAATGGGTATGATGTGATTCTTCCAATGCAAACCTTCAAATCCATTGCAAGAGCAGCAGATGTTCAAAACAACTGTCAAAGCTCAACCACTGCTACATCAACAGTTGTTGACCAAAGTAGCCCATTAACCCATGCTTCCACCACATCAAACACTGTTGATAAAAGTCCTCAAACGGTGGATAAAAGTCAACATGTTTCCACACCAATCCCACCTATTCCTCCATCTCCATTTGAAGACACTGTTGGATCATCAAAGTCACCAACAGTTGTTAGCTCAAATGATTCACATCTTCAGCCTCACCATTTAATGCCATTGTTCCATACAAAGGAGATCTAATCTTCTGGAAGTCTCATCCACCAGACCAAATCATTGGCAACATCAGTGAAGGGGTGCTCACAAGAAAGCAATCCCAAAACATCTGTCTTTTTGCTGGTTTTCTATCTCTCCATCAGCCAGTCAAGTACCAAGAGGCACTTAAAGACAATAGCTGGGTAGAGGCCATTCAAGAGGAGCTCCAACAGTTTAAAAGACAACAAGTATGGGAGCTTGTACCACTGCCAGAGGGTGTGAGTCCTATTGGCACAAAGTGGGTCTTCAAAAAGAAAAACTGATGAAAGGGGCATTGTTGTCAAGAATAAAGCAAGGCTAGTGGTTCAAGGTTTCAGACAGAAAGAGGGCATTGACTATGATGAAACTTTTGCCCCTGTAGCAAGATTGGAAGCTATTAGACTGTTCCTGGCCTTTGCTGTCAACCACAACATAAAGGTGTTTCAAATGGATATCAAATGTGCATTCCTCTATGGTAAGATTCAAGAAGAGGTATTTGTTTGTCAACCTCCTGGATTTGAGGATCCATTTAATCCAAATCATGTCTACAAGCTAAACAAAGCTTTGCATGGCTTGAAACAAGCACCTAGAGCCTGGTATGAAACCCTTTCCACCTTTCTACTTTCCATTGGTTTCACAAGAGGTAAAATAGACAAAACACTGTTTTTAAAATGGAGAGGGAAAGACTTGATGATTGTCCAGATTTATGTGGATGACATCATTTTTGGAAGCACATGTTCTAAAATGTGTGAAGAGTTTAGAAAACTCATGACAGCTGAGTTTGAAATGAGTGCAATGGGTGAACTACAGTGCTTTCTTGGTCTCCAAGTAAAGCAACTGCAAAATGGTACTTTCATTCATCAAGGCAAATATGCCAAAGAACTTTTAACAAAATTTGAGATGAATGATTGCAAACCATGTAGTACACCCATGGCAACAAATAAGCTAGTCTTGACTGATGAAAAGGATGATTTGGTGGATCAAACATTATATAGAAGCATGATTGGGTCTTTATTGTACCTAACTGCATCTAGGCCAGACATCATGTTTGCAACATGTGTTTGTGCAAGATCCCAATCAGCCCCTAGGAAGTCTAACCTCATAGCTGTGAAAAGGATTTTCAGATACATAAAAAGTGCTCCCACACTTGGTATCTGGTATCCTGCTAATGGGAATGTTAAGCTTTCAGGATTTTCAGACAGTGACTTTGTTGGATGTAATGCAACAAGGAAGTCCACATCAGGAGGGTGCCAATTTCTAGGTGATTGCTTAGTATCTTGGCAAAGCAAAAAGCAAGCAGATGTTTCAACATCCACTGCTGAGGCAGAGTATATAGCTGCTGCAAGCTGTACAGCCCAACTGTTATGGCTTCAAAACCAATTGCTAGATTTTGGTATCACTGCCCTAAAGACACATCTCATGTTGGATAGTCAGGCAACATAAAATATCAAAAAAAAATCCAGTTTCACATTCAACCACCAAGCACATTGATATCAGACATCACTTTGTGAGGGATTGCTATGAAAAAGGTTTGATTTCACTGCACCATGTTCCAACTAAAGATCAGCTGGCAGATGTGCTAAGAAAAGCTCTAGACACATCCACCTTTGAAAGTTTGATCTCTAGGATTGACATGCTGAACATGGAATAACAGACAAAATCCTGTTTTTCTATGAATAAAAGCATTAAAAGATTTTCAGAAAATCAAAAATCTATCCTTAAAAATAGCTAAAAATGAAAATTTTCATTAATCCTTAAAAGTCTGCCATAACCACTGTTTTTGGTTCAATCATCTGTTCTACTAAATGTTGTCCACTGCTGAAAGTCAGCCTCTGTTCTCTCATTTCCTTGTAAATCACTGTTGATCAAACATCAGTGTTTTAATCCACTGATAGGCTATCCACTGATAGTTAAAAATCAGCCACTGTTCTCATTGTTACCGTTGCAAACCAATGATATTGTTCCATCAGTGGTTTCCTACCTACTGTCCTCCATTTTCATCAGAGGTTGTCACATGGACAGTACTTGGCCGTCAGATCTTTTGTAACCGCTGCCATGTCAGCATACACTTTTTCCATCTATAAAACCCTGATCAAAACCCCAAACAGGGTTTTTACTGTCGCATCGAATTCAAAATTCCTTTCTCAAAGCAGTTTCTCCAAAAATCCTCTCACAAATCACTCATCTTCTTCATTCGTTCTTACCCATCTTTGATTCAAACATGGCCATTCCATACAAAGCTCCTCACAATTACTTGGGCTTACTTGAAAAACCAAGTCATACCACAACCTTCAACTCTGTAATTGATGCTCGGTCGTCTTCAAAGTACAAAACTTTGTTGACTTGTGATGCTCCAATTTAACTAAAGATAAAACGCCCTTAGCCATTACTTCTTCGATAAAGGGTATTCCAGTCACCATCACACCTCAAACCATCTCGGAGGTATTTTAACTCGATGATCTTGCAGGTAAAACCTCTTTCTCAAAAACAGAGTATCAAACGGATTTCATTGAAAGAGGGTATGAAGAAGAAATGAAAAAAGATACTTTACAAAAAGGCAGTTTTCCACCTGCCACAAGGTTTTTATTTCATACCCTCCTAATGTGTGTGTCAAACAAAACCACTGCTTTCAATGAAATCCCATTGAAGATCCAATACCTGGGTTATGCTATACTGAATGAAGAAAACTTTAACTATTCCCAGGAGATCTTCAATGATCTTGTTAAAAATGTTAATAAAAAATCATTTTTATTATTTCCAAGGTTTTTAAGTTACTATTTTTGAAAGAAATTTTCAAAAGATAATGCTCATGTCCTTATTCAAGGAGAGCCTTTTCAAATAAACAGCCTAACCTCTGAAACCTTCACAAGGCTGTCAAAAACTTCCAAAACACAAACAGAGGTTCCTGAGCAGACTTTAGCAGCAACCACTGCTCCTCAGGCACCTGCTGTTGACCCCACTGCTCAAGGTGATCACAGCAGCACAACCACTGCTGTGAAACCCACACCTAAAATCACCAAAAGACCAAAATAGAAAAAATCCCAAAAGCCCCCCAAATCCACTAAAAAGGTAACTCTGGAAGATGAGATCCCAGAGGTCATACCAGTGACAACACAAAAGTCATCAATAACCACTGCTGCTACTTCCTCACAGCAGTTGGAATAAAGATCTCAACCTGAGCCTCAAACTCCTCCTGCATCTTCTCAAAAAGAACAAGTTTTAAGCATAGGGACACCACGTTATGATGCTCTGGAATCACTTAATTCCATCATCCACAGCCCACCTCCCGGGGAAAATTCTCTTTCTACCCCTATCCTCACTGCATAAATTCCACCACAAATAAAACCTTTGTTGGATGCACTTGATTTGGCCCAGACACAAATCAGTTCTTCTCTATCACCTGTTACTGAGAATATACCCCAACAAGTGACTGATTCTGGTGCTTCAATCATTGCTAACCCACCAACAACTGAGGAGGTTACACTGCAGGAATTACAAGTAATTCCTATCAGTAGTTCAAGTGAAGCAGCTACTACAAGTGTTGAACCCACTAGTTTACACTTGGACAGTAGTTTCATCAATAAGACTCCCTTGAAGGCAATTTCTTCTTTGGGAACCATAGTGCCCACTGGTGTGCTTCCAATATACACTGGTTCACTTAAAATGGTTACCCCTTTTGAAGGAAGAAGTCCCCAGTACCAAGAAAAAGGGGCATCAGTGGATGATTTTTGGGAAACTTTCCCTAAGTCAACCACTGATACAACCACCACTAATGGGAAATTAGATGATCCCATTAAATTAGGTGATGGTTTAATGTATAGATAATTGACGAAGAGGGTTAACAAACTTGACGCATCTGTTGCAGACATCAAGTCTATGCTGCAACAGTTGTTACAAGCTCAAAAGGCACCGCCCACTGCTGCACCATCAACAACATCTGCTCCATCCTCTGCTGAGCTCTGAAGTTTATTTCAACCTATGCTGCACCAACAAAGACAATATACTGATCCGCAACATGAAATTCAAGTTCAAAAGATTAGAAATTTGATGGAAGCTAGGTTCAAGGATACACAGGCAGATATTAAGGCAATCAAGGCCCATTTACTACAAACCACTGGTTTTGCTCCTCCTACAATTATTTTTGTTGATAATCCTCCAAATGATGCCAAAAAGGGGGAGAAAAAGAAGAAGGGATGGGAAGATGGTCTTTACATTGAACCGGATAAAAAATCTAGTCTGCTTGCAGAAATCCCTAGGCTAGATGGTTCCAAAAAGATTGATGTAACCTTAAATGCTTTTGCTGATGAAAAAGCAAGGCTGAAAAAGGATATGGAGACAAAGGGTAAAAAAAGGTTTGAGCGGGAGAAGAAAGTTTTAATGGAGATGGAAGAACAGGGTACTTCTAAGCCCAAGGATGAGCATGAAAATCCTAAGCCTAAAAGAAGACAGCCCACTAGAAAAGTGCGGCAACCTAAATCCACACCTTCCAGAATCACAAAACATACTCCCCAACCTCCTAAAAGCTCATCTCATCAATCTTCTAAACCAACAGATGTTAAAACACCTATTGTATCAACAGTTGTTGGTACTTCAGTGGTTTCAGCAGATGTTACCCCAACAACTGCCACCAATACTACATCAACACACACTTCAACCACTGCCCCACCAAAAACATCCTCACTACCATAAACACCACCTGCCAAAAAGCAGAAGACAATGGTTGACACATCAACTGTTGTAATGGCAAAAGTGGTTGAAACACCAGTTGTTTCAACAACTGTTAGTCAGCTACCCATCACTCCTAAACCTAAAAGGAGAAGGGAAATACTTGAAGATGACACTTCCCCACCTCCAACATCCTCACAACCACTAACCCTTGCTACCATTCCAAACCCTGTTCCACTCTCTTCAGTACAAGCTCTTAATTAAAACACTGCCATTACTCCTGCAGGAGTCCTGTATCCATTAGATCTTCCAGCAGTTAGAGAGGAGATAAAATCCTTCTACTCTGAAGATGACCCAGCAAAAAGGAGTTTACCATCTCTTCAAGGATATCCTAGGCCTAATAACTTAGAAGAATATTTGAAGTTAAAGGCTCAACAAGCAGAGGATATCTCTAAAGGAAATACATAAGGTAAATCAGACAAAGAGATTCAAAGAAACTACCAATATATGCTCACTCAAGTCAGAACTTTGAAGCAGTTTTCAAAAGATCTTTGTCAGAAATTATCAGAAAGAGATAATGAAAGCCTGAGAAAAGATTACCTTGAACACATTATGGCATTCAAGAAATACAAGGCAGAAAAAGCTCAATATAAAGAATGGACCATTGGTGAGCTTAAAGAGGAGTTAGAAAGAGTGCAAAAGATGAATCATGACAAAATAAAACACACTCCTCCTGTTTGGTCAAAGTACAAGAAGAATGTACCTGAGAGAACTTTGAGACTGAAGAGAATGAAAGAAGAGCTGATAACAGCTGATTTTGGGTTAAGGAATCAGGTCACAAGGTGGTCAGAGGATAAAGTGATGGCTTCTTACAAAAAGCTGGAAGAATTGAGAAAGAAAAATCCAAATGTTCCTCAAAAGCCTGATTATCCTGAAGCAGTGGTTCCATGTTAAACCACAAAAGCTACAAATCAGGAGATCCACTGCTCCACCTGCTGCCATCCTATATCAAAGAAGGAAATAAAAGCAGATGGATGCAGAAATAGCAAAAGATATAGCACAAGGGGATTACATTATAAAAATGGTCCTTCAGCAGATGATAGCAGAGAATCCTGAATTGGCAAAAGCTGCAAACCTTGCTCAAAGTGTTATAACCAGGCCACCATCTCCAAACTCATCATCAATAAAAAACTCTCCCAAGAAACCCATTGGATTCAAAAATACTAAATTGGAAATCTGATAAAAAGACCCACGTATTGACATTGCTCAGATCCAGTGGTGAGGTGAAGCACATATCAAAGGAACAAGCACTTGGCCTGGGTGAAAAAGATCTTCAAGATCTCCTTGAGCTTCCACTGTGCAGGGATGAGGATGACACAGATTCCTTGGACTTTGAATTACAATTCAAATGACAAGTCAGGGAATATTTGATGAGGAAATAAAGATCCAAGAATAATGAAGAGTTTTGGCATCATCTGTTCCAGGGGGAGATTGTTGGGATTGAACCCTACCAAAGGAACAGTTGATTAAGCCAAAACCGGATCAGATCAGTGGATCCAGAATAAGCAGATGTTTGAATCAGTCTTTCCCCTTGGAAGTGGCCCTAACAACTGATGACCTCCATCTACTGATTATCTACAACAACGGTTGATCTTCAACAACTGCTAAAGACTGTTAAAGGCTAAGCACTGATGCTCAATCTACTGTCATGATTCAAGTACTGCTGAAGACACAAGCACTGCTGGGAGTATATGTGACACCCCAGGAAAACCAGGAAAAACACGCAACTTATCTAGCTTCCTCAGTGACTACGTGCCAAATTTCGGGACGCAATTTCTTTCAAGTTGGGGATAATGAGACAACTCGAGTTTTCAAGGTCTTTCCTCACAACTGTGTCTTCATAATTCGTTGTATTGTATTATGTGCACCTTGTTATTTGATTAATAAATTATTGTATTGTGTTACTTGGTTAAGGAATGAACTGTTAAACTTATGAACTGATGAACTTCAAATGATTAATAATGAACTGTTCTTACTCTCGACGAAACTCACCCGACGAAACTCAGTGTTTCGCCACAAGCAAGTTTGACGAAACCTAGGGCTTCGTCACTCCCTCTACTTGACGAAATCAAAGGAGTTTTGCCGCTCCCTTTGACGTTTCGTAGGCATGGGCTTTCGGCCCAGATAAAGCCCATACACGGATCAGTTCTATATTGTTGGTGTTTCTTTAGTGTGCGGCAGTATTCTTTTAGCAAACCCTAAGTTCTTCTCCTCTCTTTATAAACCCGACGGCAGCCCTCTTTCATCTCGAAGTTCCTACCGATCCTATCTTGATTTCCTTCTGGTCAGTATGATCTCCCTCTTGCTCGGATCAAGTTCTTATTATGCATAATTGTTTTAGTGCAGGAAGTTGTGTTTGATTATATGTTGCATGGTGATAGAATTATATACTAATGTGTTCCTTAGGGAAACATCTTGTAATACCGAAAATGTGATAATCGTAATGGAAATACATGATAATCACACTTTCTACAAGGCATGGGAATCCCGGTGGTTGGGAATGGGTAAAGGATTTAATCGGAAACTGCGTAACCTCCTGGTTTGGAACACGTACCACATTCTCTTTATTGAAGGGTGATAACATGTATTAAGGATCTAATCGGAACCTGCGTGATCTCCTGGTTTGGGGACACATACCACATCCTCTTTATTGAAGGGTGATAACATTGATACTAGACCAAAATCTCTATCATGAAGTCCCTCATTTTTGTATCGACTTAATCGCCGGGCCAATGGCGAGCAGGTCATTAGTTAGATAGCGTTATTTAGGTTTGACAAGCCTCACACCGTGCCGCAGAGGACGTGCGTGAACTAATGGATCCGGGCACTAGTCAATGATGATAGACATTGATGTTAGGGCACCAACTTACTTCAGTCAGTGGTCGATATGGTAACGGGTCTAGTGGATAACATGGGGAAGCCCCCACTGGTCATGGTTTGGGAAACGAGGAATTGGTTAACGCATGGATTACAACTGAACTTATGTTTTTTTTGGAACAACTTTAAAACGAGCATCAACTGTGAACTCGCTCAACTTTGTTGTTGACTCGTTGTTACATGCCTTGCAGGTAGGAGGAGTCATTGCGGGGCATGGACGGTTGAGTCCATGTTAAACATTTGAACATCTAAACTTGTGTTTTGGTTTTACACTTTTTGCTTCCGCTGATAACTTGAATTTTGGTTAACTTTTTTTTTAACACCAATTATATTGTGTGGTTGGACTTTTGTTTACTTTACTATATGTTCAATATGATTGGTGGCTTGATCCTGGTCATGTCACGTCTCCTACGGTGATACTCCGCTAGTGGATTTTGGGGGTGTGACAGATTGGTATCAGAGCCATTGGTTATAGTGAACTTGGTTTTAAAAAGGGGAAAAGCTTTTTAACAAAAGCAGACTATAACCTGTACAGTGCTCAACGATCCACAACGACGCCTCGCTCCATGTGCAAGACTCAACACTATTGGTGGTATGGTTTATGTTTATATTGCCTGTCTGTTAGTTTACGTAGTGCATTGTTCATAACATGCTTAGTTAACGTAACAACTGTTGATTGAAACCTTGTGTGCTTACTCTCTTCTGTCATTCCATACTTACGCACGTTCGCGACACCTTACTCACTTATGTTTGCTTCAATGTGAAGATCATGAGTGGATGTCTCAACTTGACTCAAGCCCAGCTGGTGGCTCTAATCAATGAACGAGTTGCCGAGGCACTCGCAGCAGCTCAAGCAGGAGGTATAACCTACGATTTCAACTTACCCTAGGATGTTTAGATCCTACTCTCGTGAACTAACTCTCGTGCCGAACTTTGTCCTTTCTTACTCTCGCAATAGGTCAACCTGCTCAGCCTCCTGTGTGTACGTTCAAAACTTTCATGGATTGCCGACCTAGTACCTTCAACGGCACAGAAGGAGCGGTAGGTCTTCTCCACTGGTTCGAGAAGATCGAATCCGTTTTCGAGATGTGTGAATGCCCTGAGGCTCGTATGGTGAAATTTTCTACTGGAACACTTGAAGGTGTTGCGTTAACTTTGTGGAACGCACAGGTTCAAATGCTAGGGTTGGCAGCTGCAAATGCCACCCCATGGAACGACTTCAAAGATCTGATCAAAGAGGAGTACTGTCATCGCGACGACATTCACAAGCTAGAGGTGGAGTTTTACAACTTGAAGATGACGGGGTCTGAAATCGAGTCATATACGAAGAGGTCAAACGAATTGGCTATATTGTGTCTTACTATGGTGGATCCTCCTATCAAACGTATCGAGCTGTACCTCAAGGGTTTAGTGCCAGAGATTCAGAGCCGTGTGACTGCAGCTAACCTCGGTACCATCCAGCAAGTCATACGACTAGCCCATCGTCTCACTAATCAGGCAGTTAAGCAGAACAAGCTGCCTAAGCGTATTAGTGCTACCACTACTCCTGATACTCCTAGTGACAACAAGCGCAAATGGGATGGGAATTCGAGCAAAGGTTCTACTTCCATTCAGTCTCAGTCTCAGCAACGAAGGACTGACGACTTTAAGAGCCCTGGTCAGCAATCCTCAGGTAATCAGAGTCAAGGTCAGAGTGGATACAAGGGAAATCACCCCAAATGCAATCGTTGTGGCTTTCACCACAGCGGGCCGTGTACTAAGGGCAATTGTCAGAGATGTAACAAACATGGCCATGCGGCCAAGGACTGCAGGAGCCTCTATCATGCGAATCAGCGACGACAGCAGCAGCAGCAGACTCCACAGAATCAGCGTCAGCAGCAACAACAACAGCAAGGTAACAACAAAGGATGCTTTCAGTGTGGTGCTGAAGGCCACTTCAAAAGAGACTGCCCCCAGCTGAATCAGAACAACAACAACAACAACAACAACCAAGGGAATGGAAACAATAACGGGGGTAACAATTACGGCAATGGTGCCAGGGGACGTGCTTTCGTGATTGGTCTGGGTGATGCTAGGAACGATCCCAATGTTGTGACGGGTAAGTTCCTACTGGATGACTTCTTTGTTACTTTTTTATTTGATTTGGGTGCCAATACTAGTTACGTATCCTTAAAAGTTAGTCAGATGCTTAAGCGTACCCCAACACTTTTGAACACCAAGCACATGGTGGAACTAGCAAACGATAAAAGTCTCGAAGCCACACACATAGTTAGGGGTTGTAATCTCGTCTTAGCTGGTCAGACCTTCTCTGTCGATCTTATCCCCATCGTTCTTGGTAGTTTCGACATCGTCATTGGGATGGATTGGTTATCTCAACATCAAGCGGAGATTCTTTGCAAGGAGAAAATCATCCGCATTCCTCGTTCTGGTAAAGAACCTCTCGTGATTCATGGTGACAAGAGTGGTGTTGTAGTGGGCATCATCTCTTTTCTTAAGGCCCAGAAGTGCTTACGAAAGGGTCACACAACTATCTTAGCCCTTGTTACTGACACCTCAACAAAAGAGAAGAAGATAGAAGATATTCCTATCGTACGCGACTTTCCTGAGGTATTTCCTGAGGAATTACCTAGTCTTCTGCCTCATCGTCAAGTCGAGTTTCAAATCGAGCTAGCTCCTGGAGCAGCGCCAATAGCTCGCGCACCTTATCGATTAGCCCCATCAGAGTTAGAAGAACTATCCGCGCAACTACAAGAAATCTTGGAAAAGGGTTTCATTCGTCCTAGATCTTCGCCTTTGGGAGCTCCAGTCTTATTTGTGAAGAAGAAAGACGGTACCTTCCAAATGTGTATTGACTATCGCGAACTCAACAAGGTGACCGTGAAGAATCGTTATCCGCTCCCACGTATTGATGACCTATTTGACCAGTTGCAAGGGTCGAGCTTCTACTCTAAGATTGATCTGAGATTGGGCTATCATCAACTGAGAGTCCGAGACGAGGACATCTCCAAGACAGCATTCAGAACTCGTTATGGGCACTACGAGTTTCTGGTCATGCCTTTCGGATTGACGAACGCACCTGCGGTCTTCATGGATCTCATGAACCGAGTGTGCAAACCTTACCTGGATAAGTTCGTTATTGATTTCATCGACGACATACTGATTTATTCTAAGAGTCAGGAGGAACACGAGCATCATCTGCGACTCATTTTGGAACTTCTTCGAGCAGAGAAGCTTTACGCTAAGTTTTCAAAATGCGACTTTTGGCTTCGTGAAGTCCATTTCCTAGGCCACGTGGTAAACAAGGATGGGATTCATGTGGATCCATCCAAGGTTGACTCGATCAAGAACTGGCCTGCACCCCGTACACCAACTGAGATCCGCCAATTCTTGGGTTTGGCGGGCTACTACAGAAGGTTTATCAAGGAATTTTCAAAGATTGCGCAACCTCTCACTTCACTAACTCAGAAGGGTGTCACCTATCGTTGGGGTTATGCACAGGAATCTGCGTTTCAGCGCTTAAAGAATAGACTTTGTAGCGCACCTATTCTCTCATTGCCTGAAGGCACAGACGATTTTGTGGTTTATTGCGACGTGTCAATTCAAGGACTAGGTTGTGTGTTGATGCAATGTGAGAAAGTCATTGCTTATGCATCACGCCAACTTAAGGTTCACGAAAGGAACTACACTACGCACGATCTGGAGCTGGGAGCTGTTGTTTTCGCACTCAAGATATGGAGACATTACCTGTACGGTACCAAGTGCACCATTTACACCGATCACAGGAGTCTCCAGCATATCTTCAAACAGAAGGAGTTGAACATGCGACAGCGTCGATGGGTCGAACTCCTGAATGATTACGAATGCGCGATTAAGTACCATCCGGGCAAAGCCAATGTGGTGGCCAACGCCCTCAGCCGAAAGGAGTCAAAACCTAAGCGCGTGCGAGCGTTACAACTTACCATCCAATCTAGTCTTCCTACTCAGATACGAGATGCTCAGTTTGAAGCATTGAAAGCAGAGAACATCAGGGCTGAGTCCCTGCGGGGATCAAAGAAACGGTTAGAACAAAAGGAAGACGACGCTTACTACGTGACAGGGCGCATCTGGGTTCCACTATATGGTAATTTACGTGAGCTTGTGATGGATGAAGCACATAAGTCTCGTTACTCAGTACATCCTGGTTCGGATAAGATGTACCATGACCTAAAGACTACGTACTGGTGGCCTAGCATGAAAGCCGACATAGCAACCTACTTTAGTAAATGTTTGACATGTGCGAGAGTCAAGATTGAATCCCAGAAACCATCAGGCCTACGTCAACAACCAGAGATCCCGACATGGAAATGGGAGTAAATTTCCATGGACTTCGTCACAGGCTTACCTAGATCTCAACATGGAACTGATACCATTTGGGTGATCGTGGATCGACTGACCAAGTCTACACACTTTCTGGCTATCAAGGAAATGGATAAGTTTTCTACTTTAGTAGACTTTTACCTGAAGGAAGTAGTTTCGAGGCACGGGGTGCCAACCTCCATCATATCCGATCGTGACACGCGTTTTACCTCTGAGTTATGGCAAGTGATGCACAAATCCTTTGGCTCACGTCTAGACATGAGCATCGCTTATCATCCATAGACGGATGGGCAGTCTGAGCGCACCATTCAAACCCTTGAAGACATGCTTCGAGCATGTGTAATCGATTTTGGTAACAGCTGGGAAAGACACCTCCCGTTAGTGGAGTTTTCGTATAACAACAGTTACCACACCAGTATCCAGGCTGCTCCATTCGAGGCATTGTACGGACAGAAGTGCCGATCACCTCTTTGTTGGGCAGAGGTTGGCGACAGCCAAATCACTGGCCCAGAACTCGTTGTAGACACAACAGAGAAGATTGCTCAGATACGACAACGAATGGCGGCAGCTCGTGACCTTCAGAAAAGCTACGCTGATAAGCGTAGGAAACCTCTAGAATTCCAGGTCGGGGACCGGGTTCTACTTAAAGTCTCACCCTGGAAAGGTGTGGTTCGTTTTGGTAAACGAGGCAAACTCAACCCGCGATATGTTGGACCTTTCGAAATCACTGAGAAAATTGGCAAGGTGGCCAACAGATTGAATTTGCCTGAAGAACTCAGTGGAGTTCACAACGTATTCCATGTGTCAAATCTGAAGAAGTGTATGTCAGATGAGACCCTCATAGTTCCTCTTAGGGAGCTCACTATCGACGATCAGTTATGATTCGTCGAGGAACCGGTAGAGATTACTGACCGAAATGTTAAGGTTCTCAAGCGTACCAGAATACCCATTGTTCGAGTTCGTTGGAACTCCCGCCGTGGCCCAGAGTTTACCTGGGAACGAGAAGACCAAATGAAACACAAATATCCCCAGTTGTTTGAGAAAAGTGCAACCACTACTGAGGCTGAAGCTACTGCGGAATTTCAGGACGAAATTCCAAACCAACGGGGGGATGATGTGACACCCCAGGAAAACCAGGAAAAACACGCAACTTAACTAGCTTCCTCAGTGACTACGTGCTAAATTTCGGGACGAAATTTCTTTCAAGTTGGGGATAATGTGACAACTCGAGTTTTCAAGGTCTTTCCTCACAACTGTGTCTTCATAATTCGTTGTATTGTATTATGTGCACCTTGTTATTTGATTAGTAAATTATTGTATTGTGTTACTTGGTTAAGGAATGAACTGTTAAAATTATGAACTGATGAACTTCAAATGATTAGTAATGAACTGTTCTTACTCTCGACGAAACTCACCCGACGAAACTCAGTGTTTCGCCACAAGTAAGTTTGACGAAACCTAGGGAGTTTCGTCACTCCCTCTACTTGACGAAATCAAAGGAGTTTCGCCGCTCCCTTTACGTTTCGTAGGCATGGGCTTTCGGCCCAGATGAAGCCCATACACGGATCAGTTCTATATTGTTGGTGTTTCCTTAGTGTGCGGCAGTATTCTTTTAGCAAACCCTAAATTCTTCTCCTCTCTTTTGAAACCCGACGGCAGCCCTCTTTCATCTCGAAGTTCCTACCGATCCTATCTTGATTTCCTTCCGGTCAGTATGATCTCCCTCTTGCTCGAATCAAGTTCTTATTATACATAATTGTTTTAGTGCAGGAAGTTGTGTTTGATTATATGTTGCATGGTGATAGAATTATATACTAATGTGTTCCTTAGGGAAACATCGTGTAATACCGGAACTGTGATAATCGTAATGGAAATACATGTGAAGCAGTTAATGATCTTGTATACATCACGAGTTCTGAATGCAAATCATGCTAATTGATCGAGTTTGATTGATGACTAACTTTACTGGTTGTTATTTGATTAAGGGATGGCTAGGGTTGTATGAACATTAGGGTGATGTTGATAATGGTTATTCGATTAAAATTGTACAAATGAGTCTGACGTGATGATGATGTAACGATGATTGCGTGTGATCCAATCTAAATGTTTTAACTACATTCTTGATATGATATGTCTGTAATGATTTGATGCTCGATAATTAGAATAGAGTAATGAATGTATGCTAACCATTGATGATGATGATGATGAACTGATAATTAGGGTTGTAGATGCACTGTAACCGTCTGAGGATGTTCTCGACGAAACCTAGTTCTTGACGAAACCTAGTCCTCGATGAAAGGCTGAGAGTTTCGTCACCCATGCTAACGACGAAACACTTGAGGTTTCGTCACTAGTATTCTCGACAAAACATCTGGGAGTTTCGTCACTTGCATGACGACGAAACACTTGGATGTTTCGTCATGTGTGCACAACAGACAATGGTTGTAATGTGTATGATCTTCTTGCTAATGGAACCCTAATTAAATGCATGTCAATGACGATTAAGTATGATAGAGGAAACAAGAGTTGTCTGTGTAACACACTTAGCCATTGAGTACTGTTGAAAAACATACATATGAACTGTGGTTTGATGGAATTATACAACTGCTACGTGATTATTGTTTTAAATGCACACTGTGGCTATAAGCTTAATCGTGAACAATGCGATCATAAACTGATTGTGTGTACATGTATACCGTAGGCTTTGATTGAATTAGTGTGTGTGCGAGTAACTACTCTTACCGAGCAAACCAAGGTGAGTTCACACTTTCTACAAGGCATGGGATTCCCGGTGGTTGGGAATGGGTAAAGGATTTAATCGGAAACTGCGTGACCTCCTGGTTTGGAACATGTACCACATTCTCTTTATTGAAGGGTGATAACATGTACTAAGGATCTAATCGGAACCTGCGTGATCTCCTGGTTTGGGGACACATACCACATCCTCTTTATTGAAGGGTGATAACATTGATACTAGACCAAAATCTCTATCATGAAGTCCCTCATTTTTGTATCGACTTAATCGCCGGGCCAATGGCGAGCGGGTCATTAGTTAGATAGCGCTATTTAGGTTTGACAAGCCTCACGCCGTGCCGCAGAGGACGTGCGTGAACTAATGGATCTGGGCACTAGTCAATGATGATAGACATTGACGTTAGGGCACCAACTTACTTCAGTCAGTGGTCGATATGGTAACGGGTCTAGTGGATAACATGGGGAAGCCCCCACTGGTCATGGTTTGGGAAACGACGAATTGGTTAACGCATGGATTACAACTGAACTTATGTTTTTTTGGAACAACTTTAAAACGAGCATCAACTGTGAACTCGCTCAACTTTGTTGTTGACTCGTTGTTACATGCCTTGCAGGTCGTTAGAGGTTTAGCTGGAGCTTGCTTGGGAGTAGGAGGAGTCGTTGCGGGGCATGGACGGTTGAGTCCATGTTAAACATTTGAACATCTAAACTTGTGTTTTGGTTTTACACTTTTTGCTTCCGCTGATAACTTGAATTTTGGTTAACTTGTTTTTGAACACCAATTATATTGTGTGGTTGGACTTTTGTTTACTTTACTATATTGTTCAATATGATTGGTGGCTTGATCCTGGTCATGTCACGTCTCCTGCGGTGATACTCCGCTAGTGGATTTTGGGGGTGTGACAGTATAATAGTGGAATGAGAAGCAGTAGTCAGTTTATTTCTTTGTATTGTATTGTAATCAGTAGTTAGATAGCAATGCTTGTATAGATCAGTGGTTGCAGGTTGTTAGGAGGTTAGATGTCACTTTCATGGTGACGTCAGTAAAGATACCACAGTGGTTTGTTCTGCACTATAAATAGAGCAGTACCATGTACTGTTCTATTAGCTCTTTCATCCCAAGTCATTATGTACGAACAAACTATCTGTGAGCTCAGGCTGAGGGGGAGATTGTATTACATGCATGCATTGTTATTGAATCATTGTAATAAATATAATCATTCGATTTCATGTTAAACATGTGTGTTGAAAGCAATTCTTACATTTGATTGTGTTGAAAGTTTATTCCATTTAATTCCGCTGCAAATTGTTTATCATTCATCTTCACTTTAGTTAAACAAACACAATCATAAGAAACTCAGATCCTAACAGGCATTGACTGTGGCGAAACTTTTAGCCCGGTTGTTAAACCATCCACTATTCGTCTGGTACTATCTCTTGCATTATCCAGATCTTGGCAGATTCACCAGTTGGATGTTACCAACGCATTTTTACATGGCAACTTGGAGGAAACGGTTTATATGCACCAACCCATGGGGTTTCGTCATAGGGACTTTCCTGATCATGTTTGTCTCCTACGGAAGTCCTTATATGGTTTGAAACAGGCTCCTAAAGCCTAGTACCAGCGGTTCACCGATTTTGTTACTATACATGGGTTTCATCAAAGCAAGTCTGACAATTCTATATTTATTTATCATCATGGTCAAGACATTGCTTATCTTCTCATCTACATGGACGACATCATTCTGACCACGTCCACCGAGGCCCTACGAAAAAGGTTGTTAAACACGCTGTCCGGTGAATTTGCTATGAAAGACTTGGGGCCACTTTCATATTTTTTGGGAATCCAGGTGATAAGGGACAATGATACTATGTTCTTATCTCAGCAGGCGTATGTTAAAGACATTTTTCATCAGGCAGGTATGGACTCCTGCAAGCCGGTCGCTACACCCGTTGACACGCAGTCCAAATTATCTGCTGATTCCGGGCCTCTGCATGATGATCCGTCTACCTATCAAAGTCTTGCGGGTGCCCTACAGTATCTTACTTTTACTGGGCCAGACATCTCGTTTGCTGCTCAGCAAATTTGCATGCAAATGCACGCTCCTCGGCTTAATCATTGGAACGCCTTGAAGCGCATCATACGATACCTCCAGGGCACAGCTGACTTTGGCCTTCATCTAGGGCCAGTTCCCAGCCTACGTCTGCTTGCCTATACTGATGCTGATTGGGCTGGATGTCCTGACACTCGTCGGTCTATGTCCGGTTACTGTGTTCATTTGAGTGACAATCTTATTTCTTGGTCTTCGAAACGTCAGTCCACCATTTCTCGGTCCAGTGCTGAGGCTGAATACCGCGGCTTGGCGAATGTGGTTACGGATATTTGTTGGTTACGTAATCTTCTGCTCGAGCTTCATCATCCTCTCTCACGTGCTACATTGGTGTACTGTAATAATGTCAGTGTTGTCTATCTCTCAGGTAACCCTGTGCAGCCTCAGCGTACTAAACATATTGAGCTCGACATCCACTTTGTTCGTGAACAGGTTCAACGCGGTCACATTTGGCTATTGCATGTTCCGTCTCGTCATCAGGTTGCCGATATCTTCACAAAGGGCCTCCCACGAGTATTGTTCGATGACTTTCGTACCAGTCTCAACATCGGTCCTCCCGCCATTTCAACTGCAGGGGTGTAATAGCATATTGTATATTTAGTATTGATCTAGTCATTTAATGTATAGATATCTCCACCAATATAGGAGATTTAGTTTGTATTTACCTTGTACTATATATTCTCATTCAATCAATGAAATCAACCAAGTTGAATCAACCTCTTTCAACTAGTCACCATAAATAAAAAGTTTAATCAGGTGAAACTATTTTAGTATTTTTTTTTTCAAAAACCACTCATTTAAGTTGATTCATCAAAGGGGATGCAGGGTAAGAAAAAGTTGTACTGAAACTTGTATCTTTAAAGAAGATATGTTGTTGCTTTATGGTGAATAAAAAGGATTCTAATCAGGGGCGGATCCATATAGAGTGGGTCGAGGTCGCCGAACCCCAATGTTTAAAAAAAAATAGTAGATTCGGTATATTAAATTGTATAAGGACCCCATAAATACAATTAGGTGGACACCATAGAAACAAAAGAAAAACTGGTGTAGTGGTAAATCCCTCTCTTTACCAACAAGAGGTCATGGGTTCAATTCTTTTATAGCTCATTTTTCTTAATTTTAACATTTTGTTATGAAAAATTTGAACCCAAAAAAAAAAAAAAAACCCCATTGAAAAAAAAAATTCTTGAGTCCATAATAAACCATTAAGTGACAGAAATCTGAAATATAATTTGTAACTAAAAACATTTTTGGGAAACATGGTTGAAGTCAGATGACAAAACCTTGATGTGTGGAGAAGGAGGGGTTGGGATGTGGGGGTGTGCGGTCGGCGGCAAGGTGGCCGAAAAAACAAAATGGTCGGAGAAGAATAAGGTGGGGCTGCTCATTTGTTGGAAAAGACAATAAGTGGGCCACACACACGCGTATATATATATATATAGGGAGCCGTTAGAATAAGAACCACCTCCAGTTATGAGAACCATAAGAACCATTCTCAACCAATCAGAATAAAGGGTAAATTGGTCATTTCCTTTATATGTCTAATCTCTCTCTCTCTCTCCTCTATTAAATTCACCTGACTTTCTTTTCACCTCTCACATATCATCACTTTCAACTATCTCTCTCTTCAGTTGAACTTTTCAAAATTTCCATGTTCTCTTTGTGTTCTTCATCGCAGATGAAGATGAAGACCGATGACCATCGAATACCACCGTCTCCCACCTCCACCAAAAGTCTAAAACGTCTTCCACCTACCCACCACTCCTTCTCCACAGTAATCGTCGGCCACCCAACTGTGGTGGCGGCGCGTGATGCCGGTGGCCCCAAACAACGACAGAGAGATCCGACACCACTTTTGGGAGGCGGTGCACAACAAAAAACGGCAACAGCGGCGGAAGGCGATAGTGGGGCGGTGGTTGATCGGTGTGCGGAAGACGGTTGTGCGAGGTGGTTGGTCGGCCACCATCGCTTGAAAACGAACCGATTGGTGATCTTGAATTTTGGGTCTTTTTGTGATTCTTGATGATTTGCCCAAAGGTTCGATTTTGTTTCTGTTTCTGTTTTGATTGGAGTTGTTTGATTCAAAAAGTTTGGGTATGGAAAAAAAATGGTATGATGTGTTCACTTTGTTTTGTGAAAAAAAAAATGGTATGATGTGTTCGATTTTGTTTCTGCAAAACTTTGAAGTTGTTTGAATTGGAGGATAATCTTGAATTACTTGTCGTTTGTAGGGTAGTTGTTTTTTATATAATTAAAATCTTATGGTATGATGTGTTCACTTTGTTTTGTGAATATATTTTGATTTTTTGCAAGTCTTAAGGTTTACTGGATACATGTGTTCTGTAGTTTGATAATTTAATTAAAATGGTGACTGGAAACGTGTGTCCCATCTATCTATCTAAAATTAGTGACAAAAGTTAAGCCTTTGTCATTTGAAGTTTTTTTTTAATTGAAGTTTGGTGGGTTTTGATTATTTTGGTGGGTTTGTGAAAAACAGTGGTTGAAGTGGGTTTCGATATGTTGAGGGTTTTGATTTGTGATCTTTGAATCTGTGGGTTTTTAATATGATCGATGGTGATTTTGTGAATTTTTTTAATGTTTGAACATGTTACCTTTTGCCGGGTTTTGTTTGAATGATGTTCATGTTCATTCTGGGTTTGAATGCTGTTCATGTTTCCTTTTGAATGTTTAAATCTGTTGAATCTGGTGCCTTATTGAATCGGCGGTGATGATGCAAAAAAAAAAAAACGGACGATGGCGTGGCAAGGATGGTGGAGGGTAGGTTTTTGAACCCGCAACCCCACTTTGCAGCCTCTGATTATCGGGAAAAACAGAGCCAAATCCCGTTTTTATATCGAGATACACTTTGTTTTGATGTTGTTGTTTTTCTATTTTTCCTCCCTAGTCGATGATGATAACGATATATCTGAGACACCTCCCGAGTTTGCGATTTCTGAGTGCGTTTGTTTTTGCGTAAAAAAGTTTTTGTAAAAAAAATAAAAGTTAAACCGTAAACTTTCTTAACGTAAACCGTAAACTTTTTATCGTAAAACGTAAAAAGTTTATCACGTAAAAAGTTTAACGTAAACTTTTTAACGTAAAATGTAAACTTTTTAACGTAAAACGTAAAAACGTTAAACGTAAAATGTAAAAAGTTTTACGTTAGTCGTAAAACGTAAAAAGTGTTACGTTAAACGTGAAAAAATCGGCGCGGTAAAAAACGTGGAAAAAACGACGCTTGGAAAAACGGCGCGTAAAAAACGTGTAAAAAACGGCGCGTTAAAAAACGTAAATCGTAAAAAGTAAAAAGGTTTACGTAAATTTTTTTTACTAAAACGTAAAAAACGTTAATGTAAAAACGTAAAACGTAAAAAGTTTAACGTAAATCGGGAAACGTAAAAAGTTTAACGTAAAACGTAAAAAGTTAACGTAAAAAAAACGCCGCTTGAAAAAATCGAGCGTAAAACGTAAAATGTAAAATTTTTAACGTAAAACGGAAAAACGGCGCGTTGAAAAAACGACGCGTGAAAAAGCCGGGCGTAAAACGTAAAAAACCGACGCGTAAAACCTAAAAAACCGGGGCGTAAAACGTAAAAAATCGGGGCGTAAAATAACGTTAACGAAAAAAATTGGCGCGAAAAATGTTAAAAAAAACGTTAACGTAAAAAACCGGGGCGTAAAAAAAAAACGGAACTTCAAAACGTTTTTTTAAACGAATCTTTAAAAAAAATATACTAAAAATTTGATTTCAAAAAATTTGTTTTACAAAAAAAATCTGTTTATGAAATAAAAAACAATTAAGTAAAAAACATAATTAATGAATATGACAAAAAAGTAATTTAAAATTAATATATATAAAAAGACAAAAAAGACTAATTTACCTATATACCCTTAAAGAATAAAAAATTAAAAACATAATAAGACAAAAAATACTTAATATTATTTTTTAATACTTTCAATCTCATCCATCCATCTATTAGATCTAATGGCCAGAAAGTGGTTCTCATGGTTCTCATAACTAGAGGTGGTTTTCATTTTAGCGGTCCCCTATATATATATATATAGGGTGGAGATACAATAGGAAGTTTATTTGGCTAGGAAGGCTAGGAAGTGATCTGGACCATCCATTTAGTTAATCAAGGGCTAAAATTAAATCAGGGAAATCGAAAGGAAGAAAAGAGGCGCGTGAGTTTGTTTAGGGGCATTCTAGTCAATTCAGCCAATAGTTTCTCTCTCCTCCAATTCCCCTATATTTTTTAAACGTTAATAACTCTTTCATACGACATTATTTTTTTATAAAAATTGCACCAAAAAAACGAGCGTTTTTTATCTTTAAAACGAGTATACTATTGCTATATTTTCAAAAAAAAAAAATTAAAACCCAGTTGCGTAAAACGCAATAGAAAAACCCTCAGTTACGTAAAACGCAATGAAAAAAAAACCTAAAAAATGACATTTTTCTAAAACGCAATGCACCAAAAACATAAAGAAATGACTTATTTGTAAAACGCAATGGCCAGAAAACACAAAGAAATGTCTTATTTCTAAAACGCAATAGCCTAAAATCTCAAAAGAAAATGTACTTTCTAAAACGCAATGGACTAAAAACACATAAAAAAATGTTTTACCTAAAACGCAATGCACCCAAAATACTTAAAATTGTCTTATTTCTAAAACGCAATGCCTAGAAAACACATAAAAATGTCTTATTTCTAAAACGCAATGGCCTAAAAACACAAAAGAAACTGTTCTCTCTAAAACGCAATGAACTGAATACACATAAAAATGTGTTTACCTAAAACGCAATGAGTAAAAACACTTCAAAAATGTTTTATTTCTAAAATACAATGACCAGAAACTGTTGTTCATAGAACCAGAAACTGTCTAAAACGCAATGACCAGAAACTGTTGTTCACAGAACTAGAAACTGTTGTTCACAGAACCAGAATCTAACTAAAACGCATTGACCAGAACCTGATGCATTTTTATTACAACAATTTAATAAACGCAATGGCCTAAAAACACAAAAGAAATTGTTCTCTCTGCCCCTTGGACCCCGCCAGGGGCTGCCGCCCCTGGGACCCCGCTACCAGGGGCGCTGCCCCCGGACCCCCGCCAAGATCGTAAAACGCAATGACTAAATCAAAAACCCAGATCGTAAAAATGAAATTAAAGAATTTCTTACATGGATCGAAGTGATTTCTTCAACAATTGACGAAGTTTGAATGATATAAACACTTATCAGCGCTCGAATCGAACGAATCGAGTGATTATCTCCAAAATCACCAGAAAAAATCAAGATTTTTTTTTAATTTAAACTGGGTTTTCTTCAAAAAAGCTGAAGAACACGTTGATCGGGTGTTTGAATCATTGATTTGTGATGAAAATCGGACTATAATGTAGTGGTTATTGAGATAGAAAGCGAAGAAATGGTTGAAGATGGTGGGTTTTGAAAATGGTGGGTTTTGAAGTTACTGAGTTTTGAAAAGGAAGAAGAAAGGGTTGGATTGACTAAAATATTCTTCCTCTTTATTTTAAATGTTGACACATGTCCTAATCCTATTGCTTCCTACACTTCCTAGCCAAAATAAACTTCCTATTTGATCTTTTCCCTATATATATATATA
The DNA here is from genome assembly GCA_030545235.1 of Helianthus tuberosus. NCBI lineage: Eukaryota > Viridiplantae > Streptophyta > Magnoliopsida > Asterales > Asteraceae > Helianthus > Helianthus tuberosus. The sequence goes on along the minus strand of CM060367.1, from coordinate 76,702,548 downwards.
TATATATATATATATATAAAACAATTATTTAATTTAATTTATTTTATCATTAAGGGCAATTTAGTAATTTAACATTGATCTAACTGAGTAAACTAATAGTCATCCATTCAGGGGACTAGCCAAGTAACAAATGAGCAAACTATAGGGAACAAATATGCTATTTTGAAAAGTTAGGGACTAAACATGAAAAAATTACAAACCACAGGGACTATCCGGGCAATTAACTCATTGTAATTTAATTGTAACAAGTTACGCGTTAAGCAATTTTTGTATGATAGGAAATTATATTGATACCGACGGTTAAAGTAGCGTTGTCTTATGCATAATCTCAATGTATTATTATAGTGTATAAAAATATAACATTTTGAAGCTGACAGTCAAAAAACAAAAAGGGCACTTTATAATAATGATACATACAATTATAATAATATATTACCAAAATCACATTAATCTTATACAACCTCTCTTTTGTTAAAAATATAATAATAAAACCTTATTTTTTAAATATAACTCAATATTTGCGTTGATTAATGTAATATTTGCAAAATACTTGATAAGTTTTATTACTTAATGAATGTGGGTATGTAATGTGTATACAAATTTAAAAAACCTTTGAACAATTTTAGAGTTTCAATAACAAGTAGAGTAAAATTCTTAGAAGGCAAAAGAAGCGTTAAATATAAAACCAATTTTTAAAAGAGAACCATTCAAATCATATTGGCATTTGAATGGGTATTGAGAGTCGATATAACGGAAGACAAAAAGAGAATTAATTATGCGATTGTTCCTTTATCTAAAATAAATTTTATATTAAATCGCTTGTAGAAGATGATGCATAATATGTTCACAAAATATATACGTAAATGATTCATAATTTTGATTGGTTTTCATTAATCATGATTTCTTCTTGTGCTACATTGTTAGGATCATTTAGACCTAACATACATATTTCTTAAACATATTTAAAAGGTATGCATTTCATAACATATTTAGAGAAACATGCCCCTCTATTCTTATACTTGTTTTGGAGGGTTACAAATGCACTCTGGTGGAAAACAAGTCGAATGACATTTTGGATGGACCTTAACGTCAGTTATACTTGTTTGTTTTGTAGTGATATCCGAGTCATAACTTGTGTCGCGAACTTCGGGTACGGTAGTTAAAGCCACATTTTGAGGCCTTGATGCAATAACAAGCATAAAATCACCATAGCTGAGCACGAGGGTGAGGAAGAAGGAAAATTAACCAAAGCACTCACCATAGTTGATATTGATATGTGTTTGCGTTGTGAACATGAATAAGACTTTCTATGCTATTTATATTGCTCAATTAAAATTTGAAAATGAATGTTGATATTTGTAATTAATTGTAATAAAATTATGGGGTTGGTGTAATGATTACAAAATTAATTATAAAGTACATTCCAATATTAACAATGAGGGTTATTATTATTATTATTATTATTATTATTATTATTATTATTATTATTATTATTATTATTATTATTATTTATTAAAGAATATGACACAATCGGATACAACACGATAAAATAAGATATAATACGATATAATACTAATATCTTCAAATGTAATGTAAGATACAGTATGGTATTGTTTGAAGAATATGATATTAAATGTAATATGGATTAGTGTATAATGATAATTAGATGTATCAAATTGCGTGTTGTTGGGAGAATGCAAGGGGAAATTATCGGTATCGTTTCCATTACATAACGTTAATGACGGTATGTGCAAACTTTGTGAAGCGGATTTGGAAACATCGAATCATCTTTTTGCAGAATGTGTGTGGGCTAGAGCGGTTTGGTGGAATGTGTTCTCATGGTTAAAAATCCAGGAGCCGAATTGTTACGAGTCGATCCCACAAGTACTGAAACATTGCTTGTCGCTTGACTGTGGAAAAAAGAAAAAAAGATTGTATCTATGCGATTATCCTTTTGGTCATTTGGCGGATATGGTTAAGGAGAAATGATAAGGTGTTCAATAACAGATTTCATACGACGACAAAAGTAGTGGAAGATATTAAAGAAGAGTCTTTATGGTGGATGACGAAGAGAGCCAAAATGCAACTATGCAAGGTGTCGATATTCCTCAATGGTACGAGTTTGCAGGTTTAGATTTTGGATAGGAATTGTTGTCTTAGTAGTCCTTTTTCTGGTGTAAGTGATTATAATGGGTCAAAGGTCTTGGGCGTAACGTCCAGATAATCGCTGGCTATTTGGTAGTTATATTGTAAATACGATATTATCGTTGGTGAATAAAATGTTTCGTTTGGCTGTTCAAAAAAAAAAAAAATAGAAACCTAAAAGTTAAGCCTAAATAACTTGCAAAGATAAATAGAGACATAAAACTATAATATTTAAAAATGAATATTAAAAACTGCAACGATAACAAAATAGTGAGCTAATAGAAAAATATTAAAAAAAAAAAAAGGAAAAACACATATATGTGGGGAAAAGATTGCTGTCGGCATGCTAAAACAAATGAAAAGGAAATCCCAAAAACTAAATCGTAATGTAATATTTATTTAAAGGGTTAGGATATAATAGGAAGTTTATTTGGCTAAAAAGACTAGGAAGTAATCTTGATTATCCATTTAGTTAATCAAGGGCTAAGATTAAATAAGGAAAATTGAAGGAAATAAAAGATGCGCGTGAGTTTGTTTAGGGGCATTCTAGTCAATCCAAGTCAATAGTTTCTCTCTCCTCCAATTTCCCCCCATTTTTTAAACGTTAATAACTCTTTCATACGACATTATTTTTTTTATAAAATTGCAACAAAAAAACGAGCGTTTTTTTATCTTTAAAACAAGTATACTATTGCTATATTTTTGAATTTTTTTTCTAAAACCCAGTTGCGTAAAACGCAATGGAAAAACCACAGTTGCGTAAAACGCAATGAAAAAAAAACTAAAAAATGACATTTTTCTAAAACGCAATGCACAAAAAACACAAAGAAATGTCTTATTTGTAAAACGCAATGGCCAGAAAACACAAAGAAATGTCTTATTTCTAAAACGCAATAGCCTAAAAACACAAAAGAAAGTGTACTTTCTAAAACGCAATGGACTGAAAACACATAAAAATGTGTTTTACCTAAAACGCAATGCACCAAAAACACAAAGAAATGTCTTATTTCTAAAACGCAATGGCCAGAAAACACTTAAAATGTCTGTTTTCTAAAACGCAATGGACTGAAAACACATAAAAATGTGTTTTACCTAAAATGCAATGCACCAAAAACACAAAGAAATGTCTTATTTATAAAACGCAATGGCCAGAAAATACTTAAAAATGTATTATTTTTAAAACGCAATGGCCTAACAAAACAAAAGAAAGTGTTCTCTCTGAAACATAATGGACTGAAAACACCCACAAATGTGTTTTACCTAAAACGCAATGACTAAAAACACTTCAAAAATGTGTTTTACCTAAAACGCAATGACTAAAAATAGTTAAAAATGTGTTTTTTCTAAAACGCAATGGCCAGAAAACACATAAAACTCTCTTATTTCTAAAACGCAATGGACCAATTTCTGGAAAATTATCTGAATTGTCTACGAATTACTGTCTTCGAAATGAGCCAATTTCTGGAGAATTAAATTTTCTGATGCATTTTTATTAAAGCAATTTAATCGAAAAAAAAGCTCAACCCCAGCCAGGGGCTCTGCCCCTTGGACCCCGTCAGCAGTGGCGGATCTAGGATTCCGACCAAGGGGTAACCTTCGGATCTAGGATTCCGACCAAGGGGTAACCTTATATAAATAAGCCATAACGAAATCGAAAAAACGTCAAATTTTTCCAAAATTTACACTAATTTTTCCAAATTTTTTCCGACCAAGGGGTAACCCCGGTTACCCCTACCTCTATGGTAGATCCGCCCCTGCCCGTCAGGGCTGCCGCCCCTGGGACCCTGCTACCAGGGGCGCTACCCCCGTACCCCGCCAAGATCGTAAAACGCAATGACTAAATCAAAAACCCATATCATAAAAATGAAATTAAAGAATTTCTTACATGGATCGAAGTCGGTTTCTTCAACGATTGATGAAATTTGAATGTTAGAAACACTTATCAGCGATCGAATCGAACGGATCGAGTAATTATCTTCAAAATCACAGGAAAAAACGAGATTTTGTATGAAATTAAACTGGGTTTTCTTCAAAAAAGCTGAAGAACACGTTGATCGGGTGTTTGAATCATTGATTGGTGACGAAAATCGCACTATAATGTAGTGATTATTGAGATAGAAAGTGAAGAAATGGTTGAGGATGGTGAGTTTTGATGTTACTGGGAAGAAGAAGGAAGAAGAAAATGATAAGATTGACTAAAATACCCTTCCTCTTTATTTTAAATTTTGCCATATGTCCTAATCCTATTGCTTCCTATCATTCCTAGCCAAAATAAACTTACTATTTGATCCTCACCCTTTATTTAAAACGAATAATGATAAATGATAAAAAAACTGCAATGGAAAAAGAAATGAAAAAGAAAAAAAGCAATTTTAAAACAGCTTAGGAAAAAAAAGTATTAAACTTTCTACTTTTGAAATTAGTTAAAGAGTAAATTACACAGATTGTCCTTTAATTACACCCTAAATTGCAGTCCTTTCCCTTTAATTTGTGCATTCCATGTCCTTTAAATAACAAATTTGCACACTCATTGTCCTTTTCTCCAAACCCCATCCAACAACCCAGTTAAATACACTCATGTGCCTCTCACATGATGGGTAAAACTGTAAATAGACCTTCCACCTACCCTTAAAAACCTAGAGTCTTCTTCCTCCTCTGCTTTGTAATGTACAGGTCTTTTCCTTTCTACCCCCATCTACACCACAACCACCGGCCATCTACACCACTACCATCTACACGAGCTCCGGCCACCCACCCAACTACCAGCTACCACCATCGTTACCAACTTTGACTCACACCCTCATGCTACAACGGTTGCCACAATCGGATTGGCACAGAAATGTTGCACAAATTAAGACCTAGAGCATCAGATTTGGAACCGTAACCGTTTTTAGACCCTCTGTAGAACGATGAACTATTGATTCCGTCGACTGATTCAACACTCATCACCGCAATACAAATTAATCTGGGCGGAATTGCATCTGAATGACGACGGCTTGTCTGTGCAGGTAGTGCGGTGGGCGACGGATTTTCTAGGCGGAATCAGATCTGAATGGGGATGGGATCATCGTTATATCTTCTCAACTCGTCGGTATATCTCCGAACGGAATACACACCGCTCGTATTATTTTGCTGTGTTTGTGGCCTCTTACAATTTTGGGTGTTTGATTAGATTTTTAATAAGGATACGTCTCTGCTAGGTGTTTAGTTTCAATTATTTTACAAAGTTGGGTGCTTGAATTTGATTTTAAATAAGGGCACATAAGTTATATAAATTTATTAGTCGGAATTTTGTGGAAGGGGAATATTATTTGTTTTTGATTTGGATGTGCTTGATCACCAAATATTAAAGATGTTTTGTGGAGATGTCAATACAAATATACAATACTCAAAATGTCGAAAGTGTGTAAACAGAAGAAGAAGTTTAACTGAGTGGTTTGAATTCATGGTGGTGGTGGTGGTTGTGGGTGGGGGCTTAGAGGAGTGCTGAGAAATAGAGTTGATGGTGGTGGTGGGTTGGGGCAGAAAGGAAAAGAGAGTCCCTGAGTCTTCTTCCTCCTCTGCTTTGTAATGTGCAGGTCTATGTTTAGTTGGGGTTTTTAAGGGTAGGTGGAAGGTCTATTTACAGTTTTACCCATCATGTGAGAGGCACATGGGTGCATTTAACTGGGTTGTTGGATGGGGTTTGGAGAAAAGGACAAGGAGTGTGCAAATTTGTTAGTTAAAGGACATGGAATGCACAAATTAAAGGGAAAGGGCAGGGACTGCAATTTAGTGTGTAATTAAAGGACAATCTGTGTAATTTACTCTTAGTTAAAAAAATAAAATAAAATATTTGCCAATAAAAAAGGCAAAGAAAATTTACGAAAGATACATAAAGTAAACATAAAAACCGTTTTTATGTATGTTTACTTCATGTATGTTTCATAAATTTCACATAATTTCACCTCTTATATAGATATTATTATAAAAAAATAGCCATTAACCATTGCGACACCAATAATTTTACCTCAAATTTCTCCCCATTCAGCGACATCATTGAGCGGAATTAGCATATGCCACATTACAGTTAGCTAAAATGACGATGTCGGCCTAAATTAGTTACGAATTACATATTGCTTAGAGTTGGAATTTGACCTCTTTTATTTTAAATTCAGTTTTTCAATTGAGTATCGCAATAAATATAATTTTGTTTTGTTCATTTGAGTCTAATACGGTGATACACATAAAATATATAAAGATTTTTTTAAAAAGTTGAGGCCCTATTTTCTGGAGGCCCTAGGCCGTTGCCTAGATTTAAAAGACTTAGGTCTGGCCCTGTAAAAACGTATTATACATGACCTAACTCGTTTTCTAAAAAGAGTTTAAGTCAAAACGTAGAACAATTCAAATTTATACCGACACGTATATAAAAATATACAAGTAAAAATGTTTTTTTTTTCTAAACGAAAGTGTATTATATTTGACCTACTCGTTTTCAGAAAAAAAATTTTTACGTGAAAACGTAGAACAACTCGAATTTATACCGACACGTACATAGAAATATGCACGCAAATAATTAGTCTTTTTAAGGTAAATGAACGATAGGGGTAAATAAAAAAATAGGGAACCAAAATTATTAATGAATCATTAAATTATTAAACTAGTAAAAAATTATTAAGTTAACAACGAATATTATTTATTCAATAAAATAAAATGCCCTTATTAGACCGTGGGGTATGGTGGGGTTTGGGTTGGGCTTAGGTTGGGGCATTAGTTGACACGTGGATCTTGAATATTACAAACCCAAAGCCAAGTTTTAAAGGGGTATGGTGGGGCTTGGGTTGGGCGTGGCTGGGCTGGCGTGGCCTAGCCACATCAACATTTTTTTAATATATATATATATATATATATAGGTAAAGAGTAAAATACAAATGCGCTTATCGTACGATACGTACGCGATCATCCCAGCCGTTCGATCAGGTGCAGATCTAATGCGAATTCAATACATATCGCATGTGAAAAAATGGTTAGCATGGGGTAGTGTGAAAAATGGCATGGGGTGTGTAGATGGACAAAATCGCATGTGGAAGATTTGAATATCGCATGTGAAAAAATGGCATGGGGTAATGTGAAAAATGGCATGGGGTGTGTAGAATCGCATGTGGAAGATTGAATATCGCATGTGAAAAAATTGCTAGCATGGGGTAATGTGAAAAATAGCATGGGGTGTGTAGAATCGCATGTGGAAGATTGAATATCGCATGTGAAAAAATTGCTAGCATGGGGTAATGTGAAAAATAGCATGGGGTGTGTAGAATCGCATGTGGAAAATTGAATATCGCATGTGAAAAAATGGCATGGGGTAATGTGAAAAATGGCATGGGGTGTGTAGAATCGCATGTGGAAAATTGAATATCGCATGTGAAAAAATGGCTAGCATTGGGTAATGTGAAAAATGGCATCGGGTGTGTAGAATCGCATGTGGAAAATTGAATATCGCATGTGAAAAATCTCTGTGTGTGTGTTACTGTTCATCTTCTTCGATTGTTGGTCGATCATTGTCAGTCTTCTTCCGTTTGACCCTTGCAACTCCCAAATTAGTAGTTCTTATTATCGATATCGCACTAAAAGGAACGAAGGGAGGTTGGGGAAGAAGATTTTCAGGTTTTTGAATTTGATTTTGAACTATCATCAGTTAATTACAGAGATTTATGACCTCGCAATGACGTTTAACCTTCCTGGTATGATTTAGATATATTAAAATGATTAATTTAATCATTTAAATTAGTTTCGCCCGTGTTTGATCGATTGAAGATCGTACGGCTGAGGGCATCGCGTACATAATGTAGGATAAGAGGTATTGTACGTTAACCGGCCTCTATATATATATATATATATATATATATATATATATATATATATATATATAACTACATAAATAATAAACATACATATTTTTTTAAAAGTGCATAAACATACATAATAATTAGCAAAATAAAAAAACAATTCATTTGCCGCTTTATCTTGGTCTGTTACGTTACCTGGTTGGGGGTCATCGTCATCATAGTAGGCAACGACCGCTCTACCTTCATCCTCCAAAATCATGTTGTGAAGAATGATACATGTGTACATCACGTTTCCAATCTGATCCTTGTCCCATAGTCGACAAGGCATTGCCAATATTCGCCACCTTTTCTTCAAAACACCGAATGCTCGCTCGACGTCTTTACATGCAGCCATCTGGACCCTGTTAAACTTTAATCTCTTTGGATCTGTGGTATCGTGTTTTGTGAACGATTTTACAAAAACCCCCCACTCTGGGTAAATCCCACCAACTAGGTAGTACCCATACACGTACTCAACCCCGTTTACAAAGAAAGTTCCTTTGGGTCTGATGCGTGTGAAGTGTTATATATATTAGGTGTATATTTTAAGCCCCTTTAACACTTATTTTTAGCCAAGTTTTAAATTTATAAAACACGATATTTTACTAACACTAAACACACATATGGGAAAGTGCACCCATCGTGAGCGTAGTATAGCGTTGGTAAGATACCGAGGTCGTCCAAGGACACAAGAGCTTTTAATACCGGTTTATCCTCAACGTCTAATCAAAATAAAAAGTTTAGAAAAATGTTTTAAACTAAGAAAAATAAAAACTAACTAAAATGCTGAAAATAAAATAAAAATAAAAACAGATAGAAAAGATGAATCACTTGGTTCCGACTCGTATCTAGTGTAACCTTTGATTATTTCCGCACTTTTGCACATAATTAAGAGATTATCTTAGTTATTGTAGTAGGCCCCTCTTTTGAAGGTGACGTTACCCTCGACTAAGTAGTCTGAGTCAGCAGGGATACAGTCCTAAATAGCCGGGTTATAGTATTAATAGTAGTTAACTTATGAGGGGATCAAAGAGTTTGGACCCCCGCCATCCAATACCGTGAAGTATTGAAGGAGGTCCTACTAAATTTGACCCAGGTCCATTGCAGGACCTCTAAACGCTGAACAATGGCAAGACCTTTACCAAACCGTTCCCTTAACCCCCGACCAGGTAGCCAACATACCTCCATATAGACCGTGGAGATATGAATGGTGAAAATCTTTTATTTTATATAGACAGTAAAATAATTTCAAGACACCACGGACAAACGATAAAGAAAGATCACCTTCAACATAAGCAACTAGTTATTAAAGTCATTAATACGAAACCAAATAAAAAGTGCAAAAGATTAGAAATAAAAAGTATTACACTAGACACTTTGTCTTCACCAAGTGATGTAAGAGACTTAGGCAAACATGGCCTTGATTGTCAAGAACTCTTACGATCAATCTTGGATCCCGAGATGACTCACACACTCTACGATGGACAATGGATGATGGTGGTGGATGATGGTGTTATGGTGGTGGATGATGGTGTTATGGTGGTGGTGGGTGGTGGGTGAAGTGTGAGAGAGGTGGTGTGCCAAGGGATGGTTTGAGCTTGAGCCAAGCACTTCTATTTATAGGCTGAACAGAAGCTCGGGCACGGCCCCGTGTCCAGTGGGCACGGCCCCGTATCCACATCCTTCTCTTTCTTCATTTAATGCAGCTATGTCTTATTAGTTGACCACGCCCCCGTGTCCGCTGAGCACGACCCCCTGGTGCAGAAGAATCTTTGTACTATGCAGATTTGCTGGATTGTGCGAATCTTACAGTTGACCACGGCCCCGTGTCCGCTGAGCACGTCCCCGTGGTGGGCAATAGAAGCTTCTACCACTTTGTCTTTTCTGCTGACACTTGGGCACGCCCCCGTGCTGCTGAGCACGGGGCGTGTTCAGGCTTCTGATCTCTTGTTTTGCTTGGGAAGATGTTGTTGTGGGGTCGGGCATGTCACGTTTTGTTCCTTTTCTTGTATTTATGTTAGATTTTGATGTCTTTTTGCTTCTTTTGTTAATTTGAGCTCATTTAATCCTGAAAATACAAAAGGAAGACAAAAGCACACTTTTTCCAACATTAGTACTAAAAAAGGGTTAGTTTTATGCATCATTTGATGAAATTTATATGTTACATTTTGAACACATCAAATACCCCCACACTTGAATCTTTGCTTGTCCTCAAGCAAAACTCTTTAATACGTGGCTATTTACACTCCCAAAAGGAATGGGTAGAAAAGAAGGTTTTGGGCTTGTCGTAGAGTGTCGGGATTTCCAAGATTCTTTATTTAATTTTATTTTTATTTATTTACAATCCTATTCGTCATGATTTATTTAAAACTTTCCATAAGGTAAATTACTTATTAGGGCATAACATGCCTTTGTAAAATTCTATTTATATACAAGTTCACATACCTCACGGGGATCACTCAACACTCGGCCGAAAATGTATTTTTGTGGATCACTCGAGAGCGGCATGGAACTTACTCCTACCATAGGCTTGCCAAGCAATCAATCCTCCTCCTTTTTAACTTAGATACCTTTGTAAATATCAAGAGGACTTTGTGGGTTAAGGGTTAGGCTTGGGTTAAAGGTAGGTGGTTGGGTTGGTGGTTAGTAGAAAAAGGGCGAAAAACGTAACAAGTGTCGGTTTTCGTATGACTTTCTATTTTTGTAACTTTTATTTTGATGAAGCTGTTTATTCAAACAAAGTTATTTTTGATGAACTTGTTTGTTTATTTTCTTTTGCTTCATCATCAACACAAATAATTTTTTTTTTTTTTGAAAAGTCATATGAAGAACCGAGCTTGTTACTAAAACAAAGGGGTAAAAATGAAAAAGGTTTTGGTGGGTAAAAAGGGTGTTTGGTTTGGGTTATGAAATGAAAAGGTTTAGGCTCAAAGGAGCTAACTAGGGGGATTTTGGGTAGGTGGTAAAAAAAAAAGAAAAATAATGGTGTAGAAATAAAAAGGGTTAGTCCTAATGCCTCCATCATTTACTTACTTGGGTTTAGGTTGGTAAGGACCGGGAATGTATCGTCATGGCAAGTTCTAGAGTCGTAAGAACCAAGCGGCTATTCACACAAGAAACGAAGATGAGTATTTAGTCAAATGATATGTAAGTGTTTGCTCAATAAAGGCTCAAAACTCACTTTTGTGGGAATGGGTTTTTATGTGATCAAGTATATATAATTAAATTTTAGCTAAGCTTGTCATGCCTTTTCATAATTTTCTTATGTTGGTTCTTTTTATCACGACGCTATCGGTTGTAAATTCGTAAAAATATAACCTTTTTAAGAACTTGAATTTCCCGAGTTAAACCTAGACAAGTAAAAAAAATGAAAATTTTTGAAAAAATTTTGGGGTGATTAGCGGTTTCAATAGAGTTTTGTGTAAGGCTTGTATTTAGGACTTGCAAGATTCAAGGTTTTAACATCCCCCCCACACTTAAATTACACATTGTCCTCAATGTGTCCAAAAAATAAGTTTTTAGGTTGATTGAATGTGTAAAAAGGTGTAAAAAGCAAAAAAATTGTCTGTTACTGGGTGCTGAACACGGCCCCGTGTGATCCGGGCACGGCCCCGTGTTCAAGTGCCAGCAACAAAGTTAAAACAAGAGAAACAGAAGTCTGGACACGGGGGCGTGTTGGGTGAACACGGCCCGTGTCGAGTTACCTGAACTGGGTCTTTTTCTGCAGATTGTGCAGCACGGGGCCGTGTTGGGTGGACACGGCCCGTGCCGAGCTTACTGTAAACGAAGAAATTTGTCGGACGGTTCTGTTTTCCTGTATGGAGTGCTGGTTCAAGTTTCCCTTGCATCATTTGCCATCTCAAGTGTGTATTCATTTCAACACCATCCAAAACACCAAATTAACTAAAACCATCATTCATTAATCATAGAGAGAATTACATAATAGTCCTAAAAATTAAAATACTAGCTAGTTAGGTCAAAGAAACACAAGAAATCCAAGAAGTTTCTAGCCTACTATTTATTCTACTAGCAAAATTTCCGAAAAGATAGATCTCTCGGTTAAAAGTGGCTTGATAACTTCTCCCTACGGGTATGGGCTCCTCATACATCGGCGAGCCACTCTTCGATCTCCCTAGGGAGAAGAAAAGCGGGCTCATGAGCATCGGGTTGAGGAGGTGTAACTTCCACCGGAATTTCTTGGAGTTCTTCAAGAGGAGGTTCTGCCGGAATGTCGTCCCAACCGGTAGGATTTTGAATTCCAAGTGCGAGGTTCCAATCCTCTTGAAGGAGGATTGGTTCCATAGGAGGTGTTACCAAAATGTTTAACCTCTGGTGCAAGAGGTTTATTTCCCGGAAACTGTTTTCCAACCCCACCGAGAGATAGTTTATACGGTCAATGAGGACCTCCTCCACTGAAGTCATCTCGTCAAGTGCTTCTCGTAGCGCCATTACGTATCTTACGAGAGTTGCTTCAATCGATGGCCTCCTTTCCCGTCGGTTGTTCCTTGAGTTCGCAGAAGAGGTTCCGCTGTTTTGGCTAGACATTCTACGAAAACAAACCAAAAACAGTTTGTTTTAATGAAACAGTACTGCCGGCACGGCCCCGTGCTCAATGAGCACGGCCCCGTGTTCAACTTTCTGCAGATTTTTAGAACAAGGAACCTTGGGGTTTCAAATTATTTTTCTTATCTTATGAAGCTTTTCGAGCAGAAATAACTTAAAACAATGTTATGTAACTTATTTTTAACAAGATTCCTTGAACTAAAATTCAATAAACATTACAACAAAGCTTGAAATCAAGCTTTAATGGAGTTCTTGGTTCAAGAAAGATGAAGAAGAAGGTAATTGATAAAAGAGGAAAGGACAAGATGCTTGTAGGAACCTTCTTTTAGAACATACCTAGGATGGTAAGTCAGAAAATCCCTCCAAATCTCTGTCCCTGGATGGTCCAAATGTGCAGGGTTCTTGGCTGCATTTATAGAAAACGACTGCGTGCTAGACACGGCCCCGTGTGCAGACAAGATCCTGACACGTTTTGTCCGTATTCTGACAAAAGTCAGAAGGGAATCTTTTGGTGGACACGGGGGCGTGTTGACCTGGGCACGGCCCCGTGTCGGAAGGCTGTTTTATGAAGTGCGTCTATTTTTAAGGAACTTTCCGGATCGGGCGGTTCCTTACTGGATGGAACAACCCCAAAGTGCCTAAGATACCTTAATTGATCTAGATTAAGACGAGAACGCAAGAGGTTGTCGGTGAGGGTGATTCCTAAGCTATATGTAGGTGGACAAGTCCAACCCTTTTCCAGGCTCTCGTTAAAGAAGGTGTATGTCGAATCGCTCAGGTCTATGTATGCATCAAATGAAGTTGATGGGGAGTCCTTCACGGCACAATCGACACAGGGACGACTATCGCTCAAGTCCTTACTAGAGTTAAAAGTATCATTGGAAACAGTGAAGTTGTTTGAATGCGGTTCCAACCTCTCTTCTTGGTTATCGCCTTGGAAAAGATTATTGAGGTCTTCCCTAAGTTCCTCTAACCAATTAAAAATTATATCTTCTAGTTGAAATAATTCATCGAGAAGCATTTCTCCTAGAATATCCGGTTGGGCGCATTCGAGGGAGCGATAGGGATTATTTTTACTTTCGCCCCTCTTAAGGATACTAGGAAAAGATGGGTCTATATAGTGGGGTTTATAATTTAGAAAAAAACATTCTAATTCTTTATGATTACCACCACATAATTGACACCACATAGTACCATAAGAGTGCCGAAAGTAAAAAGTATCAGTATCACTCATATTTGTGTCAGAAATTACCAACCGTCGGGATCTTACGGTTCTGTTTTCAGTAACTGAAACTTGGGCACGGGGGCGTGTTGAGTGGGCACGGCCCCGTGTTCAGCTTACTGTCTGACTTAAAACAAGATTGCCAGTTCCAATGATTGGGCACGGGGCGTGTTCAGCAGGCACGGCCCGTGCTGAGTTCTGCAGAAGCTGAAAAACTAAAAAAAATCCTAAATAAAATAAAAAACAAGAAAAACGATTAGGCCGCTGATTCCTAACTTTCTTAAAATCCTTGTGTCCCCGGCAGCGGCGCCAAAAACTTGATGCGTGTGAAGTGTTATATATATTAGGTGTATATTTTAAGCCCCTTTAACACTTATTTTTAGCCAAGTTTTAAATTTATAAAACACGATATTTTACTAACACTAAACACACATATGGGCAAGTGCACCCATCGTGAGCTTAGTATAGCGTTGGTAAGATACCGAGGTCGTCCAAGGACACAAGAGCTTTTAATACCGGTTTATCCTCAACGTCTAATCAAAATAAAAAGTTTAGAAAAATGTTTTAAACTAAGAAAAATAAAAACTAACTAAAATGCTGAAAATAAAATAAAAATAAAAACAGATAGACAAGATGAATCACTTGGTTCCGACTCGTATCTAGTGTAACCTTTGATTATTTCCGCACTTTTGCACATAATTAAGAGATTATCTTAGTTATTGTAGTAGGCCCCTCTTTTGAAGGTGACGTTACCCTCGACTAAGTAGTCTGAGTCAGCAGGGATACAGTCCTAAATAGCCGTGTTATAGTATTAATAGTAGTTAACTTATGAGGGGATCAAAGAGTTTGGACCCCCGCCATCCAATACCGTGAAGTATTGAAGGAGGTCCTACTAAATTTGACCCAGGTCCATTGCAGGACCTCTAAACGCTGAACAATGGCAAGACCTTTACCAAACCTTTCCCTTAACCCCCGACCAGGTAGCCAACATACCTCCATATAGACCGTGGAGATATGAATGGTGAAAATCTTTTGTTTTATATAGACAGTAAAATAATTTCAAGACACCACGGACAAACGATAAAGAAAGATCACCTTCAACATAAGCAACTAGTTATTAAAGTCATTAATACGAAACCAAATAAAAAGTGCAAAAGATTAGAAATAAAAAGTATTACACTAGACACTTTGTCTTCACCAAGTGATGTAAGAGACTTAGGCAAACATGGCCTTGATTGTCAAGAACTCTTACGATCAATCTTGGATCCCGAGACGACTCACACACTCTACGATGGACAATGGATGATGGTGGTGGATGATGGTGTTATGGTGGTGGTGGGTGGTGGGTGAAGTGTGAGAGAGGTGGTGTGCCAAGGGATGGTTTGAGCTTGAGCCAAGCACTTCTATTTATAGGCTGAACAGAAGCTCGGGCACGGCCCCGTGTCCACATCCTTCTCTTTCTTCATTTAATGCAGCTTTGTCTTATTAGTTGACCACGCCCCCGTGTCCGCTGAGCACGACCCCCTGGTGCAGAAGAATCTTTGTACTATGCAGATTTGCTGGATTGTGCGAATCTTACAGTTGACTACGGCCCCGTGTCCGCTGAGCACAGCCCCGTGGTGGGCAATAGAAGCTTCTACCACTTTGTCTTTTCTGCTGACACTTAGGCACGCCCCCGTGCTGGCTGAGCACGGTGCGTGTTCAGGCTTCTGATCTCTTGTTTTGCTTGGGAAGATGTTGTTGTGGGGTCGGGCATGTCACGTTTTGTTCCTTTTCTTGTATTTATGTTAGATTTTGATGTCTTTTTGCTTCTTTTGTTAATTTGAGCTCATTTAATCCTGAAAATACAAAAGGAAGACAAGAGCACACTTTTTCCAACATTAGTACTAAAAAAGGGTTAGTTTTATGCCTCATTTGATGAAATTTATATGTTACATTTTGAACACATCAGGTCCTATACCATTTACCCGATCATTGAAAAGGGGCGAGTGGTTTATGATGGTAATATCATTATGTGAACCTGGCATACCGAAGAACGCATGCCATATCCAAAGATCTTGGGACGCAACCGCTTCAAGCATGATGGCTGGACTCCCGTGAAATCCACTCGTGTGAGCGCCTTGCCATTGGGTAGGACAAAGTTCCCAAGCCCATTTCATACAATCTAAACTACCTAGCATCCCGGGTAGCCCATGATAATCTGCGTGATGTTCCAATAATTGTTGCATGTCACTGAATGAGGGTTTTCTCAAATATTTTTTCCTATAAAGTTCTAGAATACACGAACAAAAGTTGTGAAGACTTTCTCTAGCTACACGTGCATACATTTTTAAATAGTCATCCATAATGTCCGAACTATTGCCGTACGCTAACTGCCTAAGTGCGGCCGTGACCTTTTGCCACGTACTAAATCCTAATTTCCCGACTACATCAGGTTTTTGTTGGAAATAAACATACTTCTCCTCAAGATCTCTAGATATCCTTAAAAATAAGTTTCTACGCATACGAAAACGACGCCTAATAATTTTTTCATCATACTTAGGTTCCGCTGAGAAGTAATTGCTTACCAACAAATCGTTAGCGGTGAGTCGTTCACGAGCGATGTACCTTCTCATGCGTTTAGGTTGTTGAGTCTCTTCCTGTAGGTCCCGTTTTTCCGGTGAGGATCGATAACGAAAACCTATCCTTGTTTATCACAAACACGGTAACGGGTGCGGAATCCCCGTGACGGTGCAAACCAAACACAGTTAATAAAGAACACAGATTAACCAATGAAACACACTTTATTGATTAAACGGGATGAGAACCGATTACAAACTGATACAAACACAGTTTTGACAGAGTTTCTTTAAGGGTATTCTCTCATCTCTGTTTCAAAGTGAAACTGAGATGGGTATTTATACTAGACACAGACACAGACTGACGAAACACATAAAGGCACGACAAAACACTAAAGTCGACGAAACATACCTTGTTTCGTCGACATACATATTAATACCAATCTGTTTCGTCGATTGAAGTTGAAGCCCAAATAGAGTCAAAGCCCACTGAGGAAATAAGGCCCATGTGCTATTCTGATTGGCCCAACTGTTGATAGTAACGTCCCAGATGAAGTTTTGGTTATACACTTTCACCATTTCAACATAAGACAAAGATAGTGACATCATCATGACAACACTAAGGTGATGTCATGGTGATGTGTTTGCGGGAAAGGCTTTCGGCGCTCCGTGCTTCGCGTGTCGAACTTTGTGGCGCACGACGGAGGAATGTCGTGTCGTCGGGCTGAAGCCGGACCTAACCGAGTCGACTCGAACCGAATCGAACCGAGTCGAGTCGCGTCCACATAAAGTGTACCAACAAACTCCCCCTTGGACGCTACTCGTGAGGTTCGTCTTCCGTGTCTTTCATGTCGGAGGATCTTCAAAGTCTTCACGCATAGTAAGAAGAAAGTGTATCAAAAAACTCCCCATTTTATTTAAGAAGTGTGTTAACAAACTCCCCCTTAGATTGAACTCTCCATTGAGTTATGCCTGTGAATCTTTTGACTTGTCAATTCTTCAGATCCTTGTGGTGTTGATGAAGGGTCAGCGGCAACTCGATCATTTTATCCTTTGAGTGCCTCCACTTCGTGTCTTCATTCCAAAGCTTGTCATCGAACATGTTATCCTCGCCTTTAGCATCTGCACAGGCAAGAAAGCTAAACGCATAATGAGAACAACCGCTTGGAATATAGTTAACATTTAAACAAAAGACACATATGAGATCAAATCTCAATCAAACACCGACCGACAACAGTTTGAAAGTTTAAACAAAATATGTTCAATTTTAATCCTTTACTTTCAAAACTTGTTAACTTCGACTGTTTTATGAAGATGCAATTGTTTTCCGGCTTACGATCAGGATTTTGGGTAGGATAGACTCGAGTTCCAACATCGGCCAATCAAAAATAAACTAGAAGCAAAATCTTTTTGGCTTTTATAAAGTTTATATTAAAACACACCTAAAATCTTTTTGGAATTTTCATTTTTCAAATGTAAAGACGGAAAGCAATAAATAAATATATACATTAGATGTAGAAACTGAAAGCAGTAAACAAATATTTACAGACATTCTTTTTGCGAGTTTCGAGGGTAAGAGAATCATATCAGTGTACGGTCACGCCAAAACGCTCTTGTTTTTCAATTAGTTAACATTAAGATAAGCATCCTATAACAATTATCGGTATTGTTGTCCACATAAGCTCAACTTATCAGATGTAATCATGGCGAGGGGATACGTTAAGGTATGATTTATACTTACCGACCGGTGTTCATCCACACACGGCACATTCCCGTATCAAGGTATGCACGAGAGTTTATCTTACCGGTGAGTATACCGTTTATCATCTGTTTGACCGTATAAAAGATGTGAGAAATTCACTTATTTGATTGAAAACAAGCCCTGTGTGATAAAATCACTTATTGATGAGGAACTTGAATTTCGATGCATGAGGGCACAGGAGCAAGTCCGTGAACAGGTCAGTACTTTCGTACAGCAAAGAGACGAACTTGACTCCCGCAAAGAATCTGTGATATATTATCACTTATTTGTTTGGACATGTGATTGTTGATCACTTATTGAGGTCGAATGCAATATGTACACGTATGTATAGTATCATGGAAGATCTTAGACTTCGTCTCCGTTATTTTTCGGTTAAATACAACCATGATACCCAGATGATAAAACAGCATAAAGACCGAATATCTCAGAACCTCGGCAATCTCTCAAACGAAATTTCGGTACCAAGACCATATGCCAATGTGCGGTTCCCACCTGGTCTTCAGTCGATTTAAGATTTATATCACCCTGCACACTTTAAAATTATTGTGAGCCTACCGATACATCTTATATAGAGCTGCTTATCTTTTTTTCATTTTGCATTTCAGTTCGAAAAGGTTTCGACAGACCACTGATTTACTATCATTTTCTCTTTTTCTCGCCAGGAAACTCATTTTAGTTTTTCAATGTTTTTGCGTTTTGAAATTTTTCACTGTTTTTGAATTTTTCAAATTTTGGATTTACTCCCCCTAAAATCAACAAACTAAGATAAATTTAAAAGACACAAAGGTATTTACAAAAACGATTTCCCGATGTTAGTTAACTCATGTTTTACCTCAATGTCGTTTACCAAAATTAATTTTAATCAGAAATGATTTATCGAATTTTGAAAAAATCAGTTGGCATGTTGGTAAGCGGTGTGGACCATGACAACATTGACGAGTTTCATAGTGAAACAATCACGTGTGAGGTGATATTCGAGTTCAATGTGTCAGGCCAAAGAGTGCTACGAGAGGATAACAATTTATAAAGCAGCTTAAATATCGACAAGTATAGGAGAGATTAGAAATTTAAAACCGTATCCTGCAACTGCTTCATGCATTGCAAGGAATCTGAGTGCTCTCCCAAACTGGATATCCACCCGGTGTGGATTTCAAAGTCGATTTTTTTTAGCTACTGAGAAATCTCTTAACAGCAACAAGATCAGAAACCTTTGGGTCCGGCTGGTCTTCCACATTGCACCAGCGAAGGTTTTTGTCTTTCTCTTAGAGAAGTAGTGTGCGGTTGTTCAATCCACGCCAAGGCATCCGCACACCAGGTTGGTTTGATCAACAAACACATTTTCTTCAATTTCACCGCGAAGAAATGTACACTGCACGTTCATCTTGTTGATTTTGAACTCCAGACGTGCTGCAGGTGCGTACATTTTGATTGAATCTACCCTGGGGACCCGATCAAAGCCTTTAACAATCACATTTTAAAATGATTTCCATTTTGTCGAAGCTTTCAATCTCTTTTGACAGACAATTCTGTCTCCCTTTTCTTCTTCTCTCCATCAAAGGCAACCACTCCTAGAAATAACAATATCTTGGAGCTTTGAGTCGCCTATCTTGTGCATGGACACTCCACTATCAACAATCCGATTCCTCCTGGAACATCCTGCACCCTCACTCAGAGATTAGATGGAGAGGGGGACCCAAGCCTTAACAGACTTGGGTCGTCCTTCATCATCGAAGAATGTGACTTCGATTTCATGATGATTTTCAAAAACAGCACCTCCCCCTGAACTATCACCCGTCTTAGGTTTCCAAGTTTGTTTTTGTTTACCATATTGAGTTTTGTAAACAGATTTTGAAACTTCTGGTTTTAAAGGTTGTGAAGAACTTGGTTCCCTTTTGACCGTTTTGACTTCAGATTTTAAAGACTTTTCAACAGCTTTGATGTTTTGACGTCGTTGTTTCGTTTCTTGTTCCTTAACAGTTCTTTTATCATGTTTTGGTGAAACGGGACGACGTTGTGGGTGAACCTTTTCAGGTGGTGCTCTTTCCACAAATTTCTCTTTAGGTGTGTTTGAGCAGTTCTTAATGATATGCCCAAACTCCCCACATTTAAAACACGTTCTCCTTTCCACAAACTTAGGAGAATTTGTTCGACTAGCAGATGTCGAACCAGTAGAACCTGAGGTACTTGCTTTTTCATCACACCCGTTTGTATGTTGAGTGTAATTGTTTTGACTGTTACGTTTTAAAATCTTGACTTGTTGGATAAAATCGGTGTTTGATTTGTTTTCAAAAGTCTCAATTTTATCAGTACCCCTTGATGCTACAAACTTGACATCGTTTGCTTTCTTCTTGTAACAAGCTCCTTTTGATTCAACCTTAGCCTTTGGCTTCGGAGCTCGTTGTTGCTGTTGTTTACCCTTAGAAGCAACAGGTTGTTGCTTTGTCGGTGATTTCTGTTTTCCAGGGATTGTCTTTCCCAAAAATTTTCTTGTATTATCTTCAAACACTTTGTCAATCACAGATTGATTGACGTTTTTGATTGGAAAATCTATGTCTGAATAAATTTTACTATCACCGACTAAAGTATACAACACGTTATGGCTCTTAACAGCAGACACACATTCATTGTCATCTTTGACATCCTTGACAGGATCTATCACTTGCTTGGCAACAGTTGATTGCACAACAGGAGTAGGAGGATCACAAAGAATATGATTCTCAATTGGAATTTCTACTCCTTTCGTCTCATCAAGTGATTCATCCTGGTCATTCACATCTGATTCATCATCCGACGAATCATAGTCCTCAATGATTGGAGGACTTTGTTTCGTAGATGTTGAAGTTTCTGTTTGCTCAGATGATGTACTTGAAGAACTGTCCGATTTGAACCCTAGGCCAGTAGTAACTTCCTCATAATCAAGAGGCACACTGGTTAAAAACGAGGCATATCCTCTTCATCGGGCGACTTGGTATAGTCGTGTCTCAAAGGGGGTGGACACTTCCTATAACCAACGCCTTTAACATTTCCCTTTAGTTTCTGAACGTCAATGATGTGATTGAGCACATATCGGGAGTTAGAATAACTCTCCAATTTGAGCTTGATCGCTTCATATTCACACTTGGCCGTGGCTAGCTCTTTCTTGGTTTCCTCAATGATATTAATGTAGTTATTAATACCAATTTGTTTGTTGAAAACAGTTTTTGTTAATTCGGAAACACTTTTCTTTTGGGTTTCAATAACTGTTTTAAACTCCTTTTCATTGCGAGCTAAGGCCATGTTTGCCTCTTTGCACTTTGACAGTTCAACAACTAAACTCTGATTGTGACTATGAATCGTATCACATTCAAGTTTCACTCTATCACATTCATGTTTCATATCAGCACAATCACTACATATGCTAGGAGTTTCAGAATTTACCTGACTCGAAGAGGCTGTGACATTAGCCATGAAGGCAGTCTGAGAAGAGAAAGATCCATCTTCAGAAGTATAATCTCCCGCATTCGAGCTTTCTTCATCTGAACTCCCGCTATAACCCGAGCTATCATCACTTTCAGTAAACTCTTCCTTGTGAACATGCTTGATGTGATTGATGATTTTTGCATAGCATGCGGTTCCACCTCCTTGATCTTTATCTCCGAATTGTACAGACCAATTACACCCTTCATCAGCCTGAACAGTCAATGCTCGATTGGTGTTTGATGGTCCAGACTGGTTCTGGTTGGTGGTGTTGTCCACAGCTACTATCCCTTTTCCACGGTTATCTTGATTGGCATTGGAAGTACTTGTCTGATTTCTGAATGGATTCTGATTGCCTTGTCTGCTTGGCCGGGTACACTCACGTTTGAAGTGACCCTTTTCGCCACAATTGTAACATGTAACCGCATCTTTATTGAACGCGTACTTCGTATCATTTTTGCCTTCCAACGAAGTTCTTCCAGTTCGAGTCATGAAATCCTTTGCCCTTCTAACAGCACTTGCAAACGCCCACTTGATATCCATTAACTCCATTTCATCACGGTCTATCTGCCGATAATCTTCATTGGTCATATTGATGTTTCCAATTTGACCTGCTACCAATCCACAGTATGAACTGAACATTGTGTTGAGAAGTTCCAAATGTTCCTTTGCAACTTCTACACTGACTTTTGAAAGATTGGAAGTATCAACTCTCGCAGTGTTGGTGTTTTGGGGTAAAGGATTGTTGGTATACTGTGCTTGTTGTTGTTGTGGTTGGGCTTGAGGTTGAGGTATGGATTGTGACATGTAAGTACTTTGATTCCACTGTGGAGACGGTGAAAACGGAGAAGAGTTTTATTGGATACAAACGCCGTTTGAAGCTTTGGTTGCTGAATGGAACTAGAACTAGCTGAAGGACCAAAACCAGGCAAATACATTTCTGTGTTTTGAGGAGGTGCAGTTGCAATCCTTTTAGCTTTCCGAATTTCCTCTTCGTTCTTGTTCTCCAACTTCTGAATGAATTCATAAAGACTGACATTTGCTGCATCCAGAGCGCCCGTATGCTTTAGAAGTTCAATGAAAGGACTCCACTTAGGAGGTAGAGCATCAGCAAATCGTGCAACCATTTCCGGATGAGTTGCAACAACACTATAAGAAGTCATTTCACTAATCAAATGATAAAAACGAGAAGTCATATCATTTAGAGTTTCATTTTCCAAGAACTGAAATGATTCAAACTCTTTCTTCAATAAATCATGGCGTATCTTTCTAGTAGCTGCATTTCCTTCTCCTCTCGCTACCAATGCATCCCGTAAACCTTTCGTGGTCTTACAATATGAAAATTGATGAAAGATGTCTCTGTGAAGTGCTTGAGTGAGAATAGCATAAGCCTTCTTCTCCAGATCATATGCCTTTTTGTCGGCTTCTTGCATATTATTGAAAGTTGTCGCATTTGATCCGGCTTCTTCAAGAGCTTCACTAAATGCAGAGATGAAACACATCCATAATTCTGTGTTTTGCCCTTAAACGTAGTTATGGAAACTACCCTTCCATGATGGATAGTCGTTCATGTAATTTAACTTTGGAGGTGTTGGTGCACTACATCTGTTGATTCCGTCTAGGTGTCTAGGATTAGGTCTTACGTCGTATTGTATAGCATAGGGCACGAAATACGAGAAAACAGGAGTCTGTATAGGTTTTATGAGTTAGGTCCGCTCATAGGGACATAGGAGTTCTGGTCCGCTTATATGGACATGTCTGGTCCGCTTATATGGACATGTCTGGTCCGCTTATATGGACATGTCTGGTCCGCTTATATGGACATGTCTGGTCCGCTCATATGGACATGTGTCACATAAGCGAACCAGAAACTCTATATATAGGAATATCATGAGCGGATCTCATAACGTGTATGTGAAATTCCACGCCGAAGCTCTGCCGGTGTGAAGATCGAGCTGTAAAACGTTTCATATCAATAAAACAAGCAGTTAGGAGAAAGAACAAGCTATATCTACTTGCATTTCTTATTATTCCGCATCTGAAACGCAAGAGACAACCTCTGAACGACTCGTTCGGGTCAGCAATCGATCCTACAAGTGGTATCAGAGCTTGGGAGGAGGTTTTCTGCAGATTGTAGCTGTTTTTCATCATTTCTTCTCATTTCTACACCTTCTTTTACTGATTCGAGAAGATTTCACGGTCGGAATTCACTCAAATTTTCACAGCTTGTGCACAATAGTATAGAGATAAATCCTGGAAAGTTTGAAGCCAAAATTCGAAGTTTTAACGAGTCAAAACATGTTCGATATGTGGTTCGCTCGAACGTACAGTCTATAGATTCGGGAAGATTTCATGGTCAGAATTCGCTCAAATTTTCACAGCTTGTGCGAAATAGTATCGAGATAAATCCTTGAAAGTTTCAGATCCAAATTCTTAACCGTTTAGGATCGGCATCCTGATTGGTAAAATGGTGATGTAGACGTAATATTCCTACAGTTGGTATAGGTTTATACTTACAAGTGGTATTGTTTGTGATACTACAAGTGGTAAAATCAAGGACATTAAGTTGTACTTGCATTTTCCTACAAGTGGTTGACGACAAAATGATGAACCATACCCCGAACCTACAAATGGTTTAAAATCAACAAAACTCATTTTCCGGAAAAATCATTTTGATTAAAACAAACTTAAGTGTTTTGAGATCTAAATGAGAAAATGGTTTGTGATAGGGGGAGTTCTGATTGTTTATGCCTAGTGGATGGCGAATTGAAGTGATTCGATATCAGTTGTCACGTTGTTGTACAGTTAGTTTTCAAATTTCCTAAAATGTGTTTGCATTTTAGGGGGAGTAAGAAATTTTTTAGAAAATCCAAAAACATTTGAAAATTTGAAAAAGCCAAAAACATGATAAAATTCAAAAATGAGTTGTGTTGCGAATAAGAGGAAATGATAGTACATCAGTGGACTATCACAACATGCTAAAGAAATGGAAAGTTAAATAGTGATAAACGGTCTCACTGATGATGTGTCAGTAGGTTTTTGCACATTTAGTAAATTGTGACGAGATATAAACATAAAATTCAAACTTGCTTGTTCTGTGGGTTAACACAAACTTGGATATATAGGTAACCCCTGAAATCTTGTTTGAAAGGTCCCTTATTCTGAGATACTAGGTCTTTATGCTCAGTGATATCTGGGGTATTATCCCGGGACTTCTGCTGAAAGAAATTTCTGACCTAGTCCCCGGATAATGCTTTCTGCAAATGCTTGAAACATAGCATCGCCCTCAGCAAGCTGATGAAACAATAAAATTGATAGTCGCTGCTGTTGTAATGCAAAAGATCCTCTAAAGGGGACACACCAAAAGTCGAAGCCGTCATCTCTCTGCGTATCGAAAGATCGACCTGAGCTCTCACGGCCCTCGCACTATAATTTATTCCCTTACAGATATCATCTGTGGTATAGTCACCTGTAAGACTGAATATTGGGATCTGGATACGGGAGTATATTCAAGTAGTGGGACACACGGATAAGTTCAAGTGCTTAAAACATTAATATCGTATCTCGGATCACTTGAACTTTGTGTGAAAATTTAAGTGGACAAGTATACTGACAATCTAAGTGAATCGTTTAGAACTTAAAATGAAATGAAGCTTAACGGTGTTGGTGATTTGTCTCAGAAACTGATATGATCCTCTTGCACAAACTCACAAAAATATTGTCTGTAAATATTTTATTTCTGCATTTTAGTCTCTCAGAAAATCCAAAAAGATTTTGTGTGTGTTTTAGTTAAATTTTGAAAAAGTCAAAAAGATTTTCGACAACTGATGTT
The DNA here is from genome assembly GCA_030545235.1 of Helianthus tuberosus. Lineage (NCBI taxonomy): Eukaryota > Viridiplantae > Streptophyta > Magnoliopsida > Asterales > Asteraceae > Helianthus > Helianthus tuberosus. The sequence continues at coordinate 76,677,143 of CM060367.1, read as the reverse complement.
GGAAAACTGATTTTCAAAATTCCGAATGCTAAACATGATGAGCAGTATTTGAGGGGGAGTGTTTGTGTAAATCTAATTGTTTTCGTTAAATCTAACCTTCTTCAAGTGGTTCATCATATATATTTGAGAAAGAGCCTGAGATGTTGAAATTATATGTTTGTTTTAGTGATTATGAGAGTCATGTGTTGGTGCACAGGTATTTGATATGTGATAAAATTAGAAAATTTATGTCTGGGTTAAGATTGTGCAGGTAGCCAGGTTTCGATATTCTGAAAATCTCTGTTGGAAGAGAGCCAAGTTTTGATCCTGGAAATCAATTCTGAAAGCCTGTGTAGATCAGACAACGATCCTGAAGATGTTACTGAAGAACAAAAGAATGCCAGTAAATCGAGAAGGGGAGTCTGAAGATTGAAAGAAGAAAAAGCCCAGAGACTGATCTAGATTGAAGATGTGAAGACACAGTTTTGCAGTAAGAGTGTATAAGCGACTCCATCAACATCTGAGGGGGAGTCTGTTGGTGCACTACATCTGTTGATTCCGTCTAGGTGTCTAGGATCAGGTCTTACGTCGTATTGTATAGCATAGGGCACGAAATACGAGAAAACAGGAGTCTGTATAGGTTTTATGAGTTAGGTCCGCTCATAGGGACATAGGAGTTCTGGTCCGCTTATATGGACATGTCTGGTCCGCTTATATGGACATGTCTGGTCCGCTTATATGGACATGTCTGGTCCGCTTATATGGACATGTCTGGTCCGCTCATATGGACATGTGTCACATAAGCGAACCAGAAACTCTATATATAGGAATATCATGAGCGGATCTCATAACGTGTATGTGAAATTCCACGCCGAAGCTCTGCCGGTGTGAAGATCAAGCTGTAAAACGTTTCATATCAATAAAACAAGCAGTTAGGAGAAAGAACAAGCTATATCTACTTGCATTTCTTATTATTCCGCATCTGAAATGCAAGAGACAACCTCTGAACGACTCGTTCGGGTCAGCAATCGATCCTACAGGAGGGCGATTGTTGCTACCCGTCTCATTTTCACTAAGCAAAATATTTTGAATGCTCTGATTTTGATTCGACACCATAGCCCATTGACTTGCACTTATTGACTGTTGTTGTTGAGGTATGGTACTGCTCATATATTCGGCCATCGACATCTGTTTTAGATCTGGTTGTGGATCCGTACTCCAATCCCAAGGATTCGTACAACTCATATTTGATGTATGTATGTGAAGAACTGATCACACACTTGAAAACAGACTGTTATCACACTTTTGGAAGTCCTCTGTTAAAAAATTACAAGTATCGACGAAACAGAAGTTGAACAAAGGTCGACGAAACTGATGTTGATTATAATCAGCGACGAAACAGATTGAAGCCTTGTTTGAGCGACGAAACAGAATTTGAGTGACCAGCGACGAAACAGGTTTCTTATCCACTCAGCGACGAAACAGAGATATAAATAATGTATGACGAAACTGAATTTTGTCTTTGATGAATCACTTATTGAGGTCGAATGCAATATGTACACGTATGTATAGTATCATGGAAGATCTTAGACTTCATCTCCGTTATTTTTCGGTTAAATACAACCATGATACCCAGATGATAAAACATCATAAAGACCGAATATCTCAGAACCTCGGCAATCTCTCAAACGAAATTTCGGTACCAAGACCATATGCCAATGTGCGGTTCCCACCTGGTCTTCAGTCGATTTAAGATTTATATCACCCTGCACACTTTAATATGATTGTGAGCCTACTAATACATCTTATATAGAGCTGCTTAACATTTTTCATTTTGCATTTCAGTTTAAAGAGGTTTCAACAGACCACTGATGTACTATCATTTTCTCTTTTTCTCGCCAGGAAACTCATTTTTGTTTTTCCAATGTTTTTGCGTTTTGAAATTTATGTGGGAGTTTGTTGGTACACTTTATGTGGACGCGACTCGACTCAGTTCGATTCGGTTCGGTTCGACTCGGTAAGGTCCGGCTCAAGCCCGACGTCACGACATTCCTCCGTCGTGCGCCCCAGAGTTCGACACGCGAAGCACGGAGCGCCGCGAACCAAGACCAGGTGACACATCACCATGACATCATCACTGTGATGTCATGATGATGTAATGTAGTTGAAAATGCTGAGTTTGTGAATCTTGTGAAATCAAATGACGAAACACAATGTGTTTCGTCACTTTGTATTGGCCTAGTCCTGTTTCGTCGCCTGTTGGGCTTCTTCAGGCCCAATGTTGGCCCAAGGTTGTTTCGTCGTGCCATGCGTTTCGTCATGTGTCTGTCTAGTATAAATACCCCTCTCTGTTTCTGTGTGAAATAGAGATGAGAGCATACCCTTAAAGAAGCTCTGATACCACTTGTAGGTCCCGTTTTTCCGGTGAGGATCGATAACGAAAACCTATCCTTGTTTATCACAAACACGGTAACGGGTGCGGAATCCCCGTGACGGTGCAAACCAAACACATTTAATAAAGAACACGGATTAACCAATGAAACACACTCTATTGATTAAACGGGATGAGAACCGATTACAAACTGATACAAACACAGTTTTGACAGAGTTTCTTTAAGGGTATTCTCTCATCTCTGTTTCAAAGTGAAACTGAGATGGGTATTTATACTAGACACAGACACAGACTGACGAAACACATAAAGGCACGACGAAACACTAAAGTCGACGAAACACACCTTGTTTCGTCGACATACATATTAATACCAATCTGTTTCGTCGATTGAAGTTGAAGCCCAAATAGAGTCAAAGCCCACTGAGGAAAGAAGGCCCATGTGCTATTCTGATTGGCCCAACTGTTGATAGTAACGTCCCAGATGAAGTTTTGGTTATACACTTTCACCATTTCAACATAAGACAAAGATAGTGACATCATCATGACATCGCTAAGGTGATGTCATGGTGATGTGTTTGCGGGAAAGGCTTTCGGCGCTCCGTGCTTCGCGTGTCGAACTTTGTAGCGCACGACGGAGGAATGTCGTGTCGTCGGGCTGAAGCCGGACCTAACCGAGTCGACTCGAACCGAATCGAACCGAGTCGAGTCGCGTCCACATAAAGTGTACCAACACTTCCTCCTCCTCTTCGTTTTCCACGATAGCTTTCACCACCGTCGCGATCGTTTGTAGAAATATTTCTGCACCATCGTCAGATGATGATGACGATTCAGTATAACTTGATGAACTCATGGCAAGATTGTGTTTTATGTGTTTGATATTGTGTGAGAAAAATGATAAATATGGTAAGGTATTTATAAAGGAATTTTTTTTTAAATAGCCCCCAACGGCTAGTTTGGTTTAGCCATTCACAGCCCGCCATGTCAGCTTGCTAGACCCGCCCCACGCCCGGCTTGAAACCCAAGCCCCAAGGGCCATGCCCCAACCCAAGCCCACCCGGGATGGTGGCTTGGGCGTTTTCCCCCAACCCACGCCCAAACCCCCGCCCCATACCCCAAAGTCTTAATTTGCGTAGATAGTTTTTAAATTACAGTAAAGGTTATATTAAATTAGAGTTAAGTGTCATTTATGTCCATGTGGTTTGTTCATTTTGGTCATTTCAGACCAAATTTTAAAATTGTATCATATTCCTCTCTGACATTCTCAAAGCTTGTCATTTTAGTCCAAAAAACCAACCCCGGTTAAAAAAAACCAGTTAGCTCTGGGACGAAAATGACACTTTATTCTGGATTTTTTAGACTGAAATGACGCGTTTCGAAAATTTAAATAAGGAAAATGATATAATTTTAAAATTTGGCCTAATATGACATAAGTATACAAACCATAGAGACGTAAATGACACATAACTCTTTAAATTATTATCCCAGAACCTATGTCCTAGAAACTGAACCAAGTTCATTTGGTATTAGAGTGGTATCATTTTGCCCTTTAGTAATTGTGTGAGATACAAACTACAAAGAATATGTCACTCATTTAGCCAGCTTTACACAAAATTTACCACTACTACATGACTAGTGAAAGAAACAATAAAAAGAACAATAGTAAAGTATAAAAAGCAAACAAAAAGGAGAGGCTAAAATGTAAATGTCACCGACATATTATGAGCCAAAACCAAGGGGTCAATAAATACTAATCATATAAGTTACTTTGACCTTACTTTAAACCATGTGTCGTGGTAAGGGAAGATAATGTCCCCACCCTTGGGCATTTTGCGCCATGTGACGGTCCAGTCAATATGTGAGCATTTTGTTTGAACGGCCAACAAAGCGAATTATTATTAAGCGAAACAAACCGGGCTAACAAACACATTAGCCCGGCATCAAGTTACATCAGATCTCTATCACACCTAAATACAAATAATTCAAATGCTCAAACACAACAAATCAAATTCACACCAATTTCTCCACGTAAGGTTTCTCGCTTTTGCCCGATTTTTTAACCATAAGAAGCTTTGTGCCTTTATTTCTTCTAGTGTCCTTCCAAGATGAGGTTGAACCTGTTCAAACACTTTTTTGTTTCTACATCTCCACAAGCACCATATAGTTGTTTGAACAACTGTATATATCGCCCTTTTCCAATTTTCCGAACCCCGTAAATGTGAATGAACATGTACCAGATCATTAGCACTAAAAGCATACACCGATATACCTTTACACCAGCTTGAAATCTGGTCCCATATCCGCTGTGTGAATCTGCAGGAAATGAAAAGGTGGTCGACGGACTCGTCTTCCTCGCTGCAGAGTCCGCAATGCAACGAACCCACAGGCACCTGCCTTTTTGACAGTTCGATCTTTGTCGGGACTCTGCCTCTTGCCACACGCCAAGCTAGGAAATTCACTTTTAATGGCGACCATTTGTTCCATTCGAATCTGAATCCGTTGTCCGAAATATTTAGGCTGCGCAACCTGATGCTCATGCTACTAACTGAAAAGTTTCCCGAAGTATCCAGCTGCCAAAGCCATTCGTCCTCGCCATCCTTAAACTCAGCAGCCCCCAAAATTCTTGATATGTTATTTAATTCTGAAATTTCGTCAGCCGTTTGTGGTCTTCGGATCCAATGAAAGCAACACGCCCGTGTACCATCCGCTCGCGTCATTCGTTTAGCAACTGATACTTGTTTGTGCCTTTCTAAGCTGAACAAATTAGGATATTTGTATCTGAAGGGCTCTTCTCCGACCCATGAATCCATCCAGAATCTAGCCGTGGCCCCATCACCACAGTTTACTCGAAACAAACAGTCTAAATGCACCCCTTCCGACTCAAGAACCTTCTCTAATCCACTTATTTGTTTCCAAGGGCTATGTAATGACAACCTAGCTGGTATATAGTTCCAATTTCTTGACGACCCGTGCACACTCCAAATTACTTTCTTCCACAAGCTTTGTTTATCCTTCTTATAATGCCAACACCACTTAGTTAATAACGCAAGATTCACATCCTTCAAAAGCCCAAAACCTAAACCTCCCACCTCCTTTGGAGCGCACACATCCTCCCAAGACACCCACCTCATCTTTTGCAAATCCAATCCCCCGCCCCAAAGGAAGTCCCTACGTATCCTTTCCAATTGTTTTAGAACTGAATCCGGGGCTTTGAATATGGAGAAAAAGTATGTGGGAAGCGAGCTCAACACCGATTTTATTAGAGTTATACGACCTCCAAAAGAGATTGTATTAGCTTTCCAGATCGAAAGACGCTTCTTAAAAATGTCCACTACCGTTTTCCAGTTCTTTACGAGGTTCATGTTCGCCCCTATCAAGAGCCCCAAATGTTTGAAAGGGAACGTCCCAACCCTGCATTTTAATATCCCCGCCATTTCTTGTACCGCTGACTCTTCAACCCCGACCCCGAAGAGCCTACTTTTTATGTGTTCACACGTAGTCCGGAAACCAAATAGAAACACCTGAGAATTCTATTAAGATTTAGCGCATTTCTGACCGACCAATCCCCTAGAAAGATTGCATCGTTAGCATAGAAAAAATGTGATAGCACCGACCCTTGTGAGGCGCACACGATCCCGTCCAAGAGACCCATGGAACATGCTCGTTTTACCACTCCCGATAATGCTTCCATAGCTAGAATGAATAAGAAAGGTGATAGCGGGTCACCTTGCCGCAAGCCTCTATAGCATGAGAATTCTTGAGTCAGCGATCCATTCACCAAAACCGATGCTCGTGCGGATGACACCGTCGCCATAACCCACTTTCTCCATAATATTGGAAATTCCATTTGACCCATAACAGAATCAAGAAAATCCCAACTTAGCGAGTCGTATGCCTTTTCTATATCCACCTTATAAATCATCCCATCCTTATTCCTACGCATCAACCATGGAATAATTTCATTCAAAATAAAGGGCCCACCCAATATGCTTCGGTTAGAATGAAAGGTCGTTTGCTCTTCAGATATTAACTTGTGTATTACCATCTTCAACCGATTTACCAACACCTTTGAAATAACTTTATTGATGCACCCAATAAGGCTAATCGGCCTATAGTCCCCTAGATCCCCGGGGTCTTCACATTTCGGAATAAGTGCGATAAAAGACGATGTGCAACCGTAACTGAAACTGCTCCTATGATGAAATTCTTCGAAAAGCTTCACAAAGTCAGCTTGTAATATGTTCCAGCACCTCTTTAGAAAATGAAAATTAATGCCATCTGGGCCCGGGGCCTTGTCGCCTTCACATTCCCATATTGCCATCTTTATTTCATTTAGAGAGAAAGGAACCACTAGTGCATTCGCTTCCACCTCTGAGATTTTATTAATGTTATGGCAAACAAGTCTTGGTCGGGATGCTACCGGTTCTTGAAACTTTTCTGCAAAAAAGGCACAAATTTTGTCTTTGACCAGAATAGGTGATGTCTCCCAGGTGCCATCGATCCAAAGTCCGTTGATGCGATTGTTGGTTAGATTAGAACTTATTACGGCATGAAATATGCTGTATTTTCATCTCCTTCCACCGCCCACCGAACCCTTGACTTTTGTCGTAGATCCATTGTCTTCAGCCTATCCGTCTCCAAAATAAATTCCTTACACCCGGTTCTTTCTGTTAGTTCGTCCTCATTCAGCATCCGCGATTCTGCTAGTTCCTCTAGTTCTTCTAGCCGCTTCACCTTTTCGTTGAACACCCCATCACTAGCCGCCTTGTGTCTTCCCACCCACTCCTTAACTTTCTTCCTTACTGTAACGACTCGCACGAAAATGTCCTAAAACGCTCCGCAACTGGAAACCCGGACCCCTAAAACCCTAATCCTTGTGAAAAATCAAGAAATCAAAAAAATTGGAGTCCACGCGGGCCGCGTAAGACTTAAGGTTAGTCTACGCGGGCCGCAACAGCAAGGCAATTACCGGATAAGCCTAAGGGACGCATGGCATGACACGTGTCACGACCACCGGTGACTCAACAACCTCCGATATGATCCACACTCCCACGCGGGCCGCGTAAGTGCTCCTTTAAAGTAACGCGGGCGCGAGGCACCCCAGTTTCAACCTATAAATAGAGATTGATAGTTTCAGTTGAAATTCGCTCAATTCTTTTCTTCTTTTAGCTTCTATTATAGTAAAGTAATAGCTCGGGTATTATATTCTAAATCCCGAAACTCTGCCCGTATTAGGGTGATAACTCTAGTCACTGGTACGATTCAATGTCCGATCGATTGAAACTATCCGATGGATGTTTAAGTGTTGCCCGTAATTGGGCTATGCCTTTGTCATTCGTTGTGAGGGTTTTGGTCTCGTGAGTTATCGTTAAAGTTGAATTGAGTTAATACACTAATACGAGTTCCATTGTGTCTAGAAATTAGAACTCGTAATCAGGGAGCTGCTAGAATATTTAATAGCTAAGTAAATTTCGTAGTTAAATAAATTTATTAAGCGTACTAATTACGTACGCTTAGTTGTTGAGATAACTTAGCAATTAAGAAACCTTAATAAATAAGTTAAACTTAATCAAGTTAAGTAAGATTAATTAATCAGTTAAGAATGATTAATTAAGTTAAGTATGATTAATTAATCAATTAAGCAAGATTAATTAAGTTAAGTAAGATTAATTAACCTAAGCAAGATTAATTAAGCTAAGCAAGATTAATTAAGCTAAGTAAGATTTATTAATCACCTAAGTAGATATACATGAAAAAAAAATAGATATATATAGGATAGATATTATCTAAGGAAGATTTTATCTAAGGAAAGTATTACCTAGGGAAGGTATTATCTAAGGAAAGTGTTATTCAGGGAAGGCTTTATCTGGGGAAAACTTATCTAGGGAAATTCTATATAGAGGTAAGACTTATCTTCTCACCTATAAATAGGAAGCTTAGGAATTCATTTCCTTTGCTCATTTCTTCTATTCTTCTCTCTATACGTTAGTGTTCTAACCAATAATCGACGATGCGATATTCTGTCCGATCGATTCAGGAACCAACTAACAAATGCCAAAGTGCTGTACTTTGTGAATTTCGTTAAACGGAATCCAAAATGCTATACTTCATGAATTTTGCTAAGGTTCGAATCTCGTGACTACCGTTAGGTTTGATTTGGGTTTTACACAAATACGTATTCCATTCTGTTAAACTATATGTTTAACTATCAGAATACTCCCAAATATACAATCAAACAAGCTGTTAAATCATCAGAAGATTCAGAACAATAAAGTATACGCTTAATTATCAGAAGGAGTAGAATCAAGAAGCTTGTTAAATCAATACTGCATGCTTATGAAGTGAGTCATTCTCTTTTTATCAAATTATTTCCAAAACCCTATTTATTTTCAAGGTTATAATTACAGGGATTAAGTCTTTGTAATCTCCAAATTACAGCCGGTATATGGGGTTTGTATACAATACTTGATAACCGTCACCATTGGACAACGAGTTAGCCAAGGGGTGATATGACCATAGTCACAGACACCATTGGACAACAAGATAGCCAATAGGTGGTCGAGTGACAAATACCGTGGGTAGATGGTTGATATGTAAACATTGTAATCGCTCTTAATACTGTAACTTATAACACTGTTTTCTAGTTATACTTTGCAGTGATTAAGTCTTTGCCAATCTTAAACAAGCGAATGTAAAAACTCTTAATGCTGTGAGTTATAACAAATATGTTTTTTGTACAAAAATGAATGAACTCACCAGTATTTCCTGCTGACAAAACCTTTTTAAAACGCGTTTCAGGTAATTACAGTAGATCGGAATAAAAGTTGGATACGGCATCAAAAGGCATAAAGAAGTGGCTTATTTTATCAATTAAATTAAATTAAGAAAAGTTGTTTTATGTATTCGGATTTATCCTATATTAAAGCTACCTTTCAAAACAGGGTTTTATCTCATCTATTTAATAAATAAAATCCGGTGTTTTCTAAACTCTGATAATTTTCCTAACCCACGGTCCTGATGAAATTTCCGCTGCAATGTTTATATAAATAACCACCGGTACCACTGAACTGGTTTGCGGCTCCCGATTCCGTCCAGGGTGGGGTCGGGGGTCGTGAAAGAAGGTGGTATCAGAGCCACTAATTTAAGCCTATAGGTGTTGTGATAATAATACCTAAGCTTATATAAAAGAGTTAGGAGATTGCTATTAACTGGTAGCACACCTGATAGCATTTAGACTTGAACTTAAGAAAAGATGCCTTAGTATAAGCTAAGCCACTTGTTTAAGCAATTAGGTGTTGTAATAATACCTAAGTTTAAACGGAGAGTTAGGAACTTAATATTATCTGGTAGCACTTAGGATAATATTTAGACTTGAACTTAAGAATTTTGCCTTAATATAAGCTTCAAGATAAATTACTTATATAAGTATAATGTGATGAATATTGGTATGCCATAAGAATGGTGATTAGAACGTTACAAGGTACGATAAATAAGCAATAATACTTAATTGCTATTAATCCTTGCTTATTGATATTACTTGGTCTAGAATAAGATATGTTATGGGAATACAAATTTCCTTGATTCAGAATGAAAGCCTTAATAAAAGAGGCACTTTTAAAAATAATATTTATGGGAATATACAAATTTTCTCCGGTAATACTTTGCAGTGATTAAGTCTTTGCCAATCTTAAACAAGCGAATGTAAAAACTCTTAATGCTGTGAGTTATAACAAATATGTTTTTTGTACAAAAATGAATGAACTCACCAGTATTTCCTGCTGACAAAACCTTTTTAAAACGCGTTTCAGGTAATTACAGTAGATCGGAATAAAAGTTGGATACGGCATCGAAAGGCATAAAGAAGTGGCTTATTTTATCAATTAAATTAAATTAAGAAAAGTTGTTTTATGTATTCGGATTTATCCTATATTAAAGCTACCTTTCAAAACAGGGTTTTATCTCATCTATTTAATAAATAAAATCCGGTGTTTTCTAAACTCTGATAATTTTCCTAACCCACGGTCCTGATGAAATTTCCGCTGCAATGTTTATATAAATAACCACCGGTACCACTGAACTGGTTTGCGGCTCCCGATTCCGTCCAGGGTGGGGTCGGGGGTCGTGAAAGAAGGTGGTATCAGAGCCACTAATTTAAGCCTATAGGTGTTGTGATAATAATACCTAAGCTTATATAAAAGAGTTAGGAGATTGCTATTAACTGGTAGCACACCTGATAGCATTTAGACTTGAACTTAAGAAAAGATGCCTTAGTATAAGCTAAGCCACTTGTTTAAGCAATTAGGTGTTGTAATAATACCTAAGTTTAAACGGAGAGTTAGGAACTTAATATTATCTGGTAGCACTTAGGATAATATTTAGACTTGAACTTAAGAATTTTGCCTTAATATAAGCTTCAAGATAAATTACTTATATAAGTATAATGTGATGAATATTGGTATGCCATAAGAATGGTGATTAGAACGTTACAAGGTACGATAAATAAGCAATAATACTTAATTGCTATTAATCCTTGCTTATTGATATTACTTGGTCTAGAATAAGATATGTTATGGGAATACAAATTTCCTTGATTCAGAATGAAAGCCTTAATAAAAGAGGCACTTTTAAAAATAATATTTATGGGAATATACAAATTTTCTCCGGTAAGACTGGGTATGGTGTAGCAGACTCTCCAGCTTGTCCGGATATACTGAGGTTACCTCTCCGACGAGAACCGGATAAAACGAGGTATATAATATGTCAAACAAGTGACAAGATTTCCCTAAATAGTATCATGATCTGATATCTGACTTGTTTTTGGAAATAAAAATCTGTTAAATACATTGACCTTATGAAGGGTATGTATATTACAGCATGTGAAATATATGATTATATAGATATGTATATCTATAAGAAATTCCAAAAGCCATAACGATTGACAATTTAAAATAAATTACGAACATAAGTGTCAATAATAATTCTAGATTTCTTTATCAGAAATCTCTTGCATATGTCTATAATTCTGATATCAAACATTATTTCGTTTGATCATCTGTCTCGTAACTCGTGCAACAGTATAAACAATGGAAACCTTTTAAGTTGGAACGCCATTAAAAGTATAAGAATTTCCACTGCGTTACCATAAACTATTAACGCAAGTACAAAACATATAAAGTTGTGCTAGTGCACAAGAAAACACACGAAACTTAAATTATACGTCCACAGACGTCGAAGTATATCACACACGATTTTCAAGGCAAGACCTTTGGAAAATATAATTGGGCATCCCGTCAGTGGAAGAACTACTAACCAAAAAGCAGCACTGGGCCACGTAATCCCACAAACGACATGAAGCTTGCTGAGGTACGATAGAACAAGATTTCACAACAATCGGTGCATAGTCTAATCCAATTCTTGACGCTGCAAAAGAAGTCACATACCTTTACAATCCCCCTATTCCATTTTATTCGACATTCTCTGATAATGTCACTTAACAACGGTTATCACCCAAAATTTCCAGATAAAATTCTTAAAATTTCTTTTGTTAAAATTATGACCTCTGTGAATAGACTTTTTCATTACTACTCCTCCTAATGGTCATCATACCATGAGGATTTCTTTCATAGTAGCAAATATTGATCTATTTCATTTCTTGGTAAATCCACACGTTACACATGCACTATTTGTTGCGCATGTGGTTCATTTGATTTATGAAGACCACTGAAGGGCTTCATTCCAATTTGTTATTTTATCTAAACTCAAATATCATTTCGCTTTTTGCACTATGAACCGCATTATTACAAAACGATGACTCTTTGATATCGAGTCAATGAATTTCTTGAAAAACTCAATTTCCTTTGGCATACATGGTTTTTGTTATGACCATGTCCGAACTTTCTTATTAATACAAAAACTCGTTGTGTTTAAACCAAGTTCAATTGTTTGAACTTGCTCACATTACATATTCATTTTAAGGTCCCATATGATGGATTGAAGCTATCATATTCAAAATAATCCCAACAAGCACTTCATTTGTTTTGAACCATAATAGGCTTGTTTGGTCTTCGACTTCATTAAATTATTTCTTTGATCACGATCACCTTGTGGTGACGTTTTCCCAAGTTTGAAGCTTGCGCTAATCTCGTTTGCACACATCATATACGGATTTAATTATTTATTTATTTATATTGAATCCACTTTGTTGGTTTATCCTATAAAAGCAATCTTAACACAATCGTGTGCTAAGATAATGATACACAAATTCATGTCATATTTCAGTGTATCTCTTAATGGCTCTTACAGCATCAATCGAGCCTTTCATAATAATTATTGCTTTATCATCTTCAATCGAAAAACATTATTCAATTGTTTCAAATTCAATCGAAAATCCTACTAGGTTTGTTTGAAACAAACATTCGAACTTACTTCGTTGAACTTTCATTTAATTTCAAACACGGTAAACTCGTCCGGTCACCGTTATTATTATTTCGATCACTACGACACCTTGTGGCGTCGGTACAGACTTGTAGCTTGAGCTAATCTATATACCTTTCGCTTGACTCATCCTTGAAAGTGGTCTTAATACAACTATGTGATAAGACAATGATACACTAAACTCTGTTGTATATCGGTGTATCCTTGCTATTCAATAAAATGTCCACATATTAATTTTTCTCATATCATGGTTTAATAGTTGACACTTTATTTTCATGTTTCTATTTTCATTCGAGCTTGTTGATTCCGAGTCGTCCTCAGTTGACAATCAAAGTAAGTTTCCTTTGACAATGACTTCTATTATTTCTAAAGTCATTTACAACTTGTAAACATTCACATCTATTGATCATATATCTTTTGACTTGAACCTAGTCACTTTGAAAATTATATCATTTCATCTCATTCGGTTGACATCGATTTCTTGAATTATTCAGTTGAATTATTGAGTCCAATTTATTGTAAAACTCATATTCACAAAATTTGATATTTTTGTACCATCTACCTTAATACCGTTCTTCCTGACTAAGACGTGACATAACTCTAAAAGAGATATCGTAGCTCAAATCTCGAAGACGAGATTTAAAACAAGGTGGGGAGGATGTAACGACTCACACGAAAATGTCCTAAAACGCTCCGCAAGTGGAAACCCGGACCCCTAAAACCCTAATCCTTGTGAAAAATCAAGAAATCAAGAAATTTGGAGTCCACGCGGGCCGCGTAAGACTTAAGGTTAGTCTACGCAGGCTGCAACAACAAGGCAATTACCGGATAAGCCTAAGGGACGCGTGGCATGACACGTGTCGCGACCACCGGTGACTCAGCAACCTCCGATATGATCCACACTCCCACGCGGGCCGCGTAAGTGTTCCTTTAAAGTTACGCGGGCCGCGAGGCACCCTAGTTTCAGCCTATAAATAGAGATTGATAGTTTCAGTTGAAATTCGCTCAATTCTTTTCTTCTTTTAGCTTCTATTATAGCAAAGTAATAGCTCGGGTATTATATTCTAAATCCCGAAACTCTGCCCGTATTAGGGTGATAACTCTAGTCACTGGTAAGATTCAATGTCCGATCGATTGAAACTATCCGATGGATGTTTAAGTGTTGCCCGTAATTGGGCTATGCCTTTGTCATTCGTTGTGAGGGTTTTGGTCTCGTGAGTTATCGTTAAAGTTGAATTGAGTTAATACACTAATACGAGTTCCATTGTGTCTAGAAATTAGAACTCGTAATCAGCGAGCTGCTAGAATATTTAATAGCTAAGTAAATTTCGTAGTTAAATAAATTTATTAAACGTACTAATTATGTACACTTAGTTGTTGAGATAACTTAGCAATTAAGAAACCTTAATAAATAAGTTAAACTTAAATCAAGTTAAGTAAGATTAATTAATCAGTTAAGAATGATTAATTAAGTTAAGTATGATTAATTAATCAATTAAGCAAGATTAATTAAGTTAAGTAAGATTAATTAACCTAAGCAAGATTAATTAAGCTAAGCAAGATTAATTAAGCTAAGTAAGATTTATTAATCACCTAAGTAGATATACATGAAAAAAAATAGATATATATAGGATAGATATTATTATCTAAGGAAGATTTTATCTAAGGAAAGTATTACCTAGGGAAGGTATTATCTAAGGAAAGTGTTATTCAGGGAAGGCTTTATCTGGGGAAAACATATCTAGGGAAATTCTATATAGAGGTAAGACTTATCTTCTCACCTATAAATAGGAAGCTTAGGAATTCATTTCCTTTGCTCATTTCTTCTATTCTTCTCTCTATACGTTAGTGTTCTAACCAATAATCGACGATGCGATATTCTGTCCGATCGATTCAGGAACCAACTAACAAATGCCAAAGTGCTGTACTTTGTGAATTTCGTTAAACGGAATCCAAAATGCTATACTTTGTGAATTTTGCTAAGGTTCGAATCTCGTGACTACCGTTAGGTTTGATTTGGGTTTGGGTTTTACACAAATACGTATTCCATTCTGTTAAACTATATGTTTAACTATCAGAATACTCCCAAATATACAATCAAACAAGCTGTTAAATCATCAGAAGATTCAGAACAATAAAGTATACGCTTAATTATCAGAAGGCGTAGAATCAAGAAGCTTGTTAAATTAATACTGCATGCTTATGAAGTGAGTCATTCTCTTTCTATCAAATTATTTCCAAAACCCTATTTATTTTCAAGGTTATAATTACAGGGATTAAGTCTTTGTAATCTCCAAATTACAGCCGGTATATGGTGTTTGTATAAAATACTTGATAACCGTCATCATTGGACAACGAGTTAGCCAAGGGGTGATATGACCATAGTCACAGACACCATTGGACAACGAGATAGCCAATAGGTGGTCGAGTGACAAATACCGTGGGTAGATGGTTGATATGTAAACATTGTAATCGCTCTTAATACTGTAACTTATAACACTGTTTTCTAGTTATACTTTGCAGTGATTAAGTCTTTGCCAATCTTAAAGAAGCAAATGTAAAAACTCTTAATGATGTGAATTATAACAAATATGTTTTTGCACAAAAATGAATGAACTCACCAGTATTTCCTGCTGACAAAACCTTTTTAAAACGCGTTTCAGGTAATTACAGTAGATCGGAATAAAAGTTGGATACGGCATCGAAAGGCATAAAGAAGTGGCTTATTTTATCAATTAAATTAAATTAAGAAAAGTTGTTTTATGTATTCGGATTTATCCTATATTAAAGCTACCTTTCAAAACAGGTTTATCTCATCTATTTAATAAATAAAATCTGGTGTTTTCTAAACTCTGATAATTTTCCTAACTCACGGTCCTGATGAAATTTCCGCTGCAATGTTTTTATAAATAACCACCGGTACCACTGAACTGGTTTGTGGCTCCCGATTCCGTCCAGGGTTGGGTCGGGGGTCGTGACACTTACCCATCTAATTTTCATCGCCAAATGTAAATCTGCTGGTCCATTGAACTGAAACTCCCCACAGAGCTGCTCAACTTGGTCAAAAAAACTGAGAATTTCCATCCAGGAATTAAAGATACGTGACGGTGTCGGACCATAGTCCACTGGTACCGTAGAGAGGAGCACCGGGCTGTGATCTGACACAAAGTTAGACAGAGCCAATAAAGCGGCGGCTGGCCATGTATTCTGGAACTCCCTGCATACAAGGTACCTATCCAATTTACTTTTTTTCAAACCGTTGTCTGAATGGTAAGTAAATTTCCTTCCTCCCATCCTATACTCAGTAAGCCCTGCAACCTCAATAAAATTGTTAAAAAAGAAGGCATTTATCCCTATGAATTCCGAGTTAAGCCTTTCCTCCAGGGACCGAACGTCATTGAAATCACCCATGAAAACCCATAAGCCTGGTCTCGAGTTCTTTAACTCTACAAGCTGCCTCCACAAACCCCTTCGTTCAATTGGGTCATTTTGGGCATAAATATTAACAATATTTATGCTCACGCCCGTCGCCACCAGTGAACCAGAAACCAACAAAAAATTCCGTTGTTTTACCACCCCTGTTCTACGGAAAACCGATGGATTCCACAAAGTCAAAAGTCCCCCGGATCGACCAGTCGCATTAACCATCTCGAATTCAAATCTTGACCGACCCCAGAAGCCACTGATCAAGAACCTACTGTCGTCGCTTAATTTCATTTCCTGTACAGCTAAAAGATGAACCTCGTGTGATGTTTTCAGTCCCCTCACCCAATCAACTTTTCTGGAGTCCGTGACTCCCCGGAGATTTATACTGAGAAAATTTATTGGGGAACTACCGATTCACCTTCACCCCTAACTACACTACTAACCTGATCGTGGAAGCCGTTTAATTGAAACCCAAGGCTAGTGCCGACCTCAATCGTAGCTTTCGATTCAACCTGGATCGGACAAGGCACTGACATTATCACACCCGATTCTCTACGATCATTTCCCTGCACGAACCTCGAGTCACCAATTTCCACCTCCTCCGGTTCCATCGAAACTCCCTGTACGGCGGAATTCACGGCCTGATTTTATCACCCATCTCCATGTCTGCTTCTCTATTCTTTGAACTAGGGCATGTCGCCTCTTTTGCTGGGGTGTTCAGATCCAAAGAGGTTGACTTTTCACCCCCACCTCCAAAAATAAAAGACCCTAATTTGGTCCGGCCATTTGAGAATTAGGCGGTGTTTCAAGAGATGGGCTTCGAACATGTCTAAGCCTTTTCCTGGAACACGTATTATTGCCCAGGCCCATCTCGTGAGCATGGCCCACCTTGAAACCCTGTCTCTCTTCATTTTGTCCCCCACGTGCAATTACTTCTTCCGGCTCCACATCAAAATTCTTTGGGGTTTGTGCCTCACTTACAGCCGAATTCTTTTCCCCATGCACCTCCTGGTCTCCCCCATGCAACACACGTACCGATTCCGTCCCTTCATTTTCTGTCACCGGAGGGATTGGCTCCGACCCTTGGTTCACTCTCACCGGAGACGTCGGGTCCCCATTGTTCCGGCATCCGTCATCACATGGCGATACTTCTGATTCAGGTCTAACTTCCACCACTTCTGGGTTCGAATGTGCTACCTCGTCCTCCGGTGGCTGTCGAATTTCCCCCTCCTCCACCAAATCATCAATCCTTTGTCCCTCATCATCATTCGAATCCCATCCGGACCCCTCCGCTGATTTTTCGTAATCAAACAACGGTGTCCAACTACCTGGACTTTCCGAAACCCACACAACCACATTACGATTTTTCCATTTCAAAATTATCGTCTCCTCAATACGTGACCCCTGAGATGTTGCCACCGTAACCATGCCATCAGAATTATCATATGATTGCCACGAAAATTCTGACGGCTTAACAATCTTCCCGAACATCGCCCCAACCCGCTCGAACAAGGTGTTATCTCTTAATAGGAATGGGACCCCAGAGACGCGTAGGGACACGATGCGTTCTAATGGAAGATGTAACAACCCGCACTTTTGTGCGTTGTTACTACTCGTTATACTCGTTACGCCTAGCACCGGAGATTCGGATCATAATGTAACCATATCGTATATATATCGTTATTCGAAGGATGATCGCATATTTTCGAAATACAATATCACTATACTACACTATTATCACACTAACACTCACGGAGGCATTGAGTGAGGACCTATTCTACCCTCCTCAGTGGCCGTGATGTGTCGAACGTAAACAATTAACGCTAACAAGGACTCTCGGGTGAGTGCTGTAGCTCCAGTCGCCATGACGATGATGACAATACGAGTAAACGGTACCCCGTCAGTCTTTGTGGCACTACACGAAATAACGTTCACGATGACATCAAGAAAGGACCTATACTACCCTCATTGATGGCCGTGAAACGTCGCTAATAATCGCATACTCGAATCGGAAACCGATTGTTAATTATCGAAACTTTGGATTATGGATACGTAAATACGACCCCTAGTGATATATATATATAATAATAACAATATAATGATAATATAAATTAATTATGGAAAGTACGCACTTCGAAAACTATCAAAACGATCAAAAACGGAGAAGTCCAACGCGTCAGGATAGCCATCCGGACGGATAGCCATCCGGACGGATAGCAATCCGGACGGATGGGCAAACCGGGCCAGAACTCCCTTCTTCTCCCCTGTTGCCTATAAATACCATGTCACATCACTTGAACAGTGATGTGACAGCTCCCACTCGACCAAACACGCCCCAGGACCCTTTCTCTCGATTTCCTCGCGATTCCGGTAAGACTTTCAACCTAAAACTTGTACTTCTACAATCTACACTCGATTCTACATCATTCTATCTTTCAAAACTCAATTTCTAACCGTGAAATCTGCGGATTTGAGGCGTTTTTGAGGTGACCTCATCCCACCATAAACGACTCAGATCTGGGTGATTTCCACACGTTTTGGTAACAAATCTCGCCTAAATCTATGTATTTACCCAAGGAACTGTGCGATTTCGAGTTAACCCTGAAGAACCATCACGAACGGCCAGATCTGATGGAACGGGGTGATTCCCGGCCGTTAAAGCGGGTCGGAATTGATGGAACTTCAAGTGTCAGTGCGAGATTACACTGTCCCGGTAACTCTACAAGTATTTCTTCCGTTAAAACACTCAGAAACAGAATTCAGAACGCGAAACAGACGTGTTGTCCGCACGGATAACATGTCATCCGGACGGATACATGTCATCCGGACGGATGACGCTTATTCGAACGGATGACAATCCGTACGTATCACCACTTATTTTGAACGGACAACAATTCGGACGAGTCACCACTTATCCTCACGGATCACACCTTATCCGCACGGGTCACACATCATCCGTACGGATCACCTGTTATCCGGACGGATAACATGTCATCTGGACGGATAACATGTCATCCGGACGGATAACTTGTCATCCGGACGAATAACATGTTAATCCGCATGGATGAGCACCATTCGACCAAGTGAGTGACTTTTCAAGGCAATCTTGCTTAACCGTACATCGTTTACTCTGTTCTTCAAGGATCAACACAGACGTACTCACAACCGACTCAATCAAGTTGTATTCTCGCTAAATACGCACTGTGAGTATACTTGACCCCTTTTTAATCGCATTTTGGGTGTAACATACGTTTCTAACAAATCGAACTCATCAAACGAAATATTAAATCAATCGATTTATCACTTGCGAATAGCTGTTATGCATAGATATACGCGATGCTAGTTGCATATGTGCTAGGGCTTATACTCGCGACGTCCCACCACGACTAGTATAGTACTATTGTACCCGACGGGGTCTAGTTATGCCATCGTACATTCGAGCATCGAGGACTTAGTTGGTAGTATCAGTTTTGTGAGTATATATGTCGTGTATTACGTTTATGCATGTGGAAATTCGCAGCTTTTTTAATCTATTATGCTATACTTATCAAACCTGTATACTCGCCAATACTTTTGTATTGACAAATATTTTTAACGTATGTTGCAGGTTAGATCGCAGACTATATCAATTCAAGCTAGGAGGTCTAGAAACTCAAATAAAATCTAGGTTGTTGGATTTGTATTGTTCGAGAGGACAAGAAATCTGTGATAACTTATGTGATCATGTTATTTGTTAGTATGGGATAACGGATGTATTAAATATTATCGCAATATAGTTGTTATGGATTCTCTTGAGCAATCTGATTCGCCTAGTGCCGCGCCCCGATGATTCCGCCATCGTTTGGGGTGTGACAGAAGATCTTCCCCGTTCCAGATACCGAAACTTGAAAAAATCCCGGCTAACACATTCGATAAGGAGGCTAACGTTTCATTTACATCTTGCTTGCTATGTAAAGTGATTAGCACACTCAAACCACCAACATATGACAAACCATATTCCTTTAGTCCACCAGCCTCTAGCACCTGATTAACACTATTTAGAGCCCTCAGATCTTTTGCAGTGCCCAGAATGGACCTCCCCATGCAATGTCGAGCATACACCGACTCATCTCCATCCACGTTGAGTGACTTCGATCCCTGCTCGTTGTTGCCACTTTTTTCTTGGAACAGATCTCGGAATGATGTCCCCTCCCGAACGAAACCTGTATTGGACGGCCCACTACCATTTGTTTGATTGAAGTTATGGCCTGTAATAGTGTCCATCGGAACTGTCTCTCTTGGCCTCCATTGTTTTCTTTCTCCCAATAGGTCCGACGTGTAAATAAATCTCTTGTGATTTTTATCGTATTTAGCCAAGGAAACATTTAACTTGGCTTCCAAAATCTTAACAGTGTTCATGGCCTTCAACACTACATCGATTTTTTCCACAACCACGTACCGGACGAAACCAAAGCAATTCCCCCTCGCATCTCTTTTCCGAGCTACGTAAGCATCAGTTATAAAACCATGTGGTTGGAAAGCTTTCCATAACAAAGTTTTTGAGACCCCACTTGGTAAATTTTGTACCAGAAAAGTCATCTCGATACCATCCGGACGGTTCCTCCTGTTTTTCCGGTATTGGACTTCCGACCATGGTATCTCTCCGCCATCCCAAGCATTACCCGCCATACTCCCCCGACTACTAAGCACTCAAAATCAGGGCTTTGGCCGAGGAGAAACCACTAAGAGCACGAAAACACGGAAAAAACGAGTCCCAGAGGCGAATGGAGTTAGATACATATCTGAACAGGGAGAAGGGTACACTCAAGGTGCACGGCCAAGAATACCCCGCACGCTATTCCGATGAGATCCTTCTCGTCGAGCACTCCGGCAACTGTTAGTATCCAGAGGAAGAAAAACACGACAACACGGAAAAACGAGCCCCAGAGGCGAATGGAATCAGATACATATCTGAATAGGGAGAAGGGTACACTCAAGGCGCACGACCGAGAATACCCCGCACGCTATTCCGATGAGATCCTCCTCGTCGAGCACTCCGACGATCGTTAGTATTCAGAGGGAGAGAACTTTATTCCCAATATGTGAGCATTATGGGGCATTATGTTAAAACAGGTGTAGTGGGGCTTGAAATCTTGTGGGACATTATATTCTAATAGAATTAAATAAAAAATAAAAACCATAAAAAATGCTATTGGCCAAAGATTGCGAAGATGTGCGACATTGGCGTTTTATAAAGCACGCTTCCAGCAAATTTTTTTGGAAAAAAGCCCAGGGGGTGAAAGGCGTTGGGGAAAAAACGTTAAAAAACCTCACTACAGCTGGTCTTAATATATATTAGTTACTTAAAAATGTAATAAACCGTATTAAATATAAATTAAAGTATTTATTAAATCTAAAAATATTAACACATTCTTCGATCTTTTGGCTAGTAACTAATAGATTTATCTAAGACCACATAATAAATAAAATAAATAGAACATGATATAAATTCTGATTAAAAAAAAAATAAATTGTAGATCAAAGACACAATACAGTATTTTAATTAAAATTCAGAAGAAAAAATCATATTTGCATACCATTAAAATAAACATTATTAATTTCATTTATTTTAATTAAAATTCAGAAAAAAAATCATATTTGCATACCATTAAAATAAACATTGTTAACTTTCATTTTTCGAAAAAAATAAATTGTATTGATGTAGTTCGTAATTCCAATCTTTTTATAGCAAAACACAAAGATAACCATCAAAAGTATATAGATAACCGACATTAGCAAAAAAACAAAGATAACCGACAATAAAAAAAAAAAAAAAAACAAACAAACAAAAAAAAATGTGAACAACCCATTATCCATCAGAGATGAAAAACAGAAATAACCATAAAAAAATTGACATTAGCAACCAAAAAGGTTAAACTTGTAGAGTCATAAAGGTGTTTACCAACCTACGATCACTTCATTTTATTCAAAACCATTTATAAACTAGATTTGTGGAGCAATCGGAGGTTTTGATCAAGCCCGGATCTATCTGGTTCGAGCTTCAATGGGGATGGAGATTGAGCAAAATAGCCGACGTAACCGAACCACTATTAACCGATAAGCGACATAACCGATGGTTATGGTTATGAAAAATAGTATAACCATTAGATATTTGATCTAATGGTTGAAATAAATAGGGACCAAATTGTAAATTGTGTTTTAATTACTTTGACAGATTTGACAATTGTACGGATAATAATGTCTTTTTATATGTTTCAAATAAGCTAACCTCTCCTAAATTTCAGCGATTATTGTTCATCCTTATTCTACGAATCCGGAAACATGTAGCTGCCACCAGAAAATATAACAGTATAACACTATATAATCAGGGGCGGACTTACATGTAGCCCAAGGTAGGCGGGCGCACCCCCGGGAAAAAAAAATCTAGTGCTATTTTCCGTTGAAAATCTCGTCTGCACCCCTTGGATTTTTTCGTCCGCACCCCTTGAATTTTTTTATCCGCACCCCTTGGAATTTTTCGTTCATACACCTTAGGTAAAAAATGTTTTCGATTTATATTTTAAATTTTTTTAGTAAACTCTAATTAAAAAAACTACCTAAATTATATAAACTTATACTACCCAACTTAACCCAAATACCCAATACCTTAACCCACTATTTCATTAAACATAATTAGCCTACTAATTACTAGCCCATTAACCAAACTCAACCTAAGTTCAAACTATAATAATTAAAATAAGCTCAATAGTCCCTTAGAATTCCTCCCGCCCTCCCTCTCTTGGGTCGTCTCCTACCAGCGATCATCGAACACAACAGCAACCACAACAGCACGTCATCAGCAGCCGCGAACCACTACCGTCCGACACCAAACGGTAACAAAATTCTTAAATAGGTTTGAAATTTCATGTGTTTTGACGTTGTTTATGGTTGTTTAGATGATTTTTAGGGTGATTATGTTGTTTAGATGATTTTTAGGGTGATTACACACGATTTCTAGGGTTGAAAATTAAAATTAAAACATTATGTTATGGAGTGATGAACTTATGCATCAATTTGTTTGTGATAGGAACAATGAGTAGGGACGTTATGGCGCAATTTCTTTTGTTTTACATGACCCGACCCGATACGAACCGATTTTTTTACTTATATACCTAGGGGCCTAAAATTTTTAAAAATGTTTCGCACCCCCATGAAAAAATTCCTTGGTCCGCCACTGTATATAATACTATACAACACTATATAATAACATATAACACTATGTAACACTATATAACACTATACATCCATTATAGACCTGCTACCAGAAAATATAACATTATAACACTATATAACACTATACATCCATCATAGAACTGTTACCAGAAAATATAACACTATATAATAGGGGTGTGCACGGTTCGGTTCGGTTTTTGGGTAAAACCAAAACCGGAACCGAAAGTTCGGTTTTTGGTTTTTAAAAACCGTTTGGTTTCGGTTTTTTCGGTTTTAGCAACGGTTCGGTTTTTCGGTTTTTGAAACAAATTATGTAAGATTCAAAAATTAAAAGTATAATTCAAAGTTTAAGAATCTTGTTAATATATTTAGTCTTTTAAATTAATATTATTTACATAAACCTAACTTTGTAATCTATTTTAATGTTTCTTCAAAGTTTTTGTTAAGACGTTTTCTTTTATATAATACTTTGAAAACCATTTAATTTTTATATTAAACTTTGTTAGTTCTTGTAAACAATGGATGAATTTAATGATAAATAAAAATGTTAATGTTCTTATTATAAATATTTAACAAACAAGAATAAAATTAATAGTTCTTAGTAGCATGGGTAAACACTTAAACAACTTAAATATAAAAATATATAGATTTGGTATACTATTAAAACTTATCGGTTCGGTTCGGTTATTTATGGTTATTGAAAATGATTATCCAAAAACCGAACCGAAATTTTCGGTTATTAAAAATCCGAAAACCGAACCGTCGGATTTTGTTTCAGTTCGGTTTTTTTCGGTTATTTCGATTACGGTTTGGTTATTTCGGTTTTCTGCTCACCCCTACTATATAACACTATAACATTGTATAAAAACCTTCATTATGCATCCATCACTATATAACACTCTATAAAACCTTCATTCTGCGACCTTCAGAAATTATAATTGAATGATAACTCACAGAATCTTAATGAATCTTAAAAAAAAAATACAAATTCATATTCGTATAATAACTGGTGGCGGTTATGGAAGGTTATCAATTAATTGAATCAATGAGAAAATTACTTGTTTACACTTTTGAATTAATTTAGATTGATGACACATGTCATCTCTATAATATTTCTCACATTTCTCACACTTTGGACCCTTTTTATAGAATTTTTAATCTAACCGACTAGTCGGTTATGTTTACCATTAACCATGTAGATATCTTTGCTAAGATAAAAGTATGTAAGTCACAAATTGATCTTGATGTAGATGCTCTTTTATTTTAATGAAGATCAAAGGTATTATTATCGTAATTTTTTAGTTGAGAATTTAACTTATTAAAGGACATTCAATGCAATTTCCGTACTTAAAAGAAAACACCTACAACTTTGTTAAAACTTAAACAACATAAAATACAATTTAGTCATTAGTTTAACGAATGTGGGTATTTTATGCATACATATTAAACAATTTCCTAGTGTTTTAGACTATAGTCATCTTTAAACAATATTACAGTTCTCTGGATCGTATAAAAGAAACCTTTAATACATAATCAAATTTAAACAAAGAACCATTAAAATCGTGTTAACATTTATACTCACTATTGAATTGATATATCTGAAGATAAAAAAGGAGAGTTGTTTATGCTGTTATATATCTTTATTTATAATTATTTTACATTAAATGACTTGTAGAAGATTATGTATAGTACGTTCACAAAATATGATTGTTACGTTCACAAAATATGTATGTAAACACGCAATGATTCATAATTTTGATTGTTTTTTATTAATCATAACATGATAAACTCATAATTGTTCTTGTGCTTCATGTTTCTTAAACATAGCATTATTACAAAACATACACTTCTTATATCTTACACTTCTTTTCTAACCAAGCAAAAGCAGAGTCCGTCTGAACAAAATGGTACGCAATCGTAAACTCGATCGTATTTGCTAACATCAGTGACACTAGTTGAAGCCACATTTTGAGTTTCTGATGCAATAACAGGCATTAAACTACAACTGCAGAGCATGAGTGAGAGGAAGAAAAAAACTTTGAACAAAACACTCACCATAACTGATCTTGAAATGTGTTTATGTTTTGAAGATGCAACAGAACGACTTTTGGTGCTATATTTATATAGCTTTAATGAGATTTAGAAAATTAATTTTGATATATGCAATTGTTATAAAATTACGTGGTTGGTGTAATTATTATTATTTCATAATACGATACAATATGATACTAGTTTTCAGATCTGTGACATGGGTTGATATCGGAAAAAAAAAAAAAAATCATAAATTTGCATATAATACTTATCAGTGAATTAAGTTATTACATTTAATTTAATAGTGAAACAAAATAAAATGTTATATTTTCATCTATCCAAATGTAATTTTCAAAGTTTTTGCTTCTCTTTTGAGTCACTATAATCCATCTTAATATATACGCTTATAAAACAGTAATGCTAAAAAATATAGTTGTAATATGCCTAAAACATGTTTAGTTCTAGGTTTTTATTGTTATGTAAGGTAACTTTATCATAATATTAAAACAAATGTATTTAGTAATAAAAAGTTCTGATAAATATGTTGTATTTTGTATGATAGGAAATTATATTGAAACGGATGGTCAAACTCAAAGTAGCGTTGTCTTATACAGAATCTCAATGTATTATTGTAGTGTATAAAAATATAACATTTTGAACCTAACAATCAAAAAACAAAAAAAGCACTTTATAATAATGATACATACAATTATAATAATATAATACAAAAATCACATTGATCTTAAACACACTTTTTTGTTAAAAATATAATAATAAAACCTTATTTTTTTAAATATAACTCAATATTTGCATTGATTAATTTAATATTTGCAAAATACCTGGTAAGTTTTATTATTTAATGAATGTGGGTATGTAATGTGTATACAAATTTAAAAATCCTTTAAACAATTTTAGAGTTTCAATCACTAAGTAGAGTGAAATTCTTAGAAAAAGAAGCGTTGTTGAATATATACCAACAATTTTTAAAAGAGAACCATTCAAATCATATTAGCCTTTGAATGGGTATTGAGAGTCGATGTAGCGGAAGAGAAAAAGACAGTTAATTATGCGATTGTTCCTTTATCTGAAATTAATTATTATTATTATTACTATATATTATTATTACTATATATTACTAAACGAATTGAAATGAATAGTTATTTTTATATTATAATTATATATAGTTTTTTTAATACTTTTATTATTTTAATTTTATAATAATAGTTATTTTCTTTATTTTTTAACTTTAATCCTTCTTTAATATCAGGGGTTGGGATAAACTTGGTGTCAACCGGTATCGAACCAGTATTGGTATCGAAAATACTGGTACGGTCCTGTTCGGTATCAGTACATAAAGGTAAAAATCGGCACTAATACAGAAAACGCCAAAAGTTGGTGCCGAATTGATATTGGAAATCTTTTGGTTCGGGAAATTCAGTGCTGCTACCCGGTACCATTTGCTCATCCCTGATCACGGTTACCGTACGAACAACGATATGATACAACTTTTTTTTTTGTTGATTTTCTTCAACTTTTAAATTTTATTTTTTTAGTTTAAGGGTAGGGATGAGCTCGGTGCCAACCGATACAGAATCGATACTGATACCGAAAATACCGGTTATGGTACCGGTATATGAAGGTAAAAAACGATAGTGAACCGGTACTAGGAACGCCAAAAGTCGGTACCGAATTGGTACTTAAGATTTTTCGGTTCGGCAAATTTGGTATCGGTACCCAGAACAATTTGCTCATCTCTGACCACGGGTTTCATACGAACAACATCGTTACCATACAACTTTTTTTGGTGATTTTCTTTCGGTTATCTTTTAGTGTTTTTTTTCTACATTTTCTTTTTATTCTTGTCAGCAGTTCTGTTCGCAACACTCTCGTAGTGATTTCAAAACACATGTAAACACAGACTAAATAACAAAAGAAATTCGCCGCAACGCGACGAACTTCTTTAAACCTGGTTTTATATTAAATCGCTTGTAGAAGATGATGCATAATATGTTCACAAAATATATATGTAAATGATTCATAATTTTGATTGGTTTTCATTAATCATGATTTCTTCTTGTGCTACATTGTTAGGATCATTTAGACCTAACATACTTATTTCTTAAACATATTTAAAAGGCATGCATTTCATAACATATATAGAGAAACATGCCCTCTATTCTTATACTTGTTTTTCAAGGTTACAAATGCACCCTGGTGGAAAACAAATCGAATGACATTCTGGATGGACCTTAACGTCAGTTATACTTGTTTGTTCTGTAGTGATATCCGAGTCATTACTTGTGTCGCGTACACCGGTTACGGTAGTTAAAGCCACATTTTGAGGCCTTGATGCAATAACAAGCATAAAACCACCATAGCTGAATAATGTTTGTTTTACATTATCTAATGATTTGACTTTCTAAACAACATGCTTTATTTTCAAATAACGTTTGTTTTACATTATCATTTGTTCGGTTTCGTCGCAATGCACGATATAAAAAAAACTAGTTAAGATTTGAAAATGAATGTTGATATTTGTAATTAAAATCATGGGGTTGGTGTAATCGTTACAAAATTAATTACAAAGTACATTCCAATATTAATAATGAGGGTTTTTATCACAATTATTATTATTATTATTATTAAACACTATAAATAAGCAAGATGCTAGTGCATATATGTGTTGTAAGTTGGGCTTTGGGAGTCTTTAAAAAAAAAATGAAAATTTTCCTTTTTAACCCTAAAGTTTTAATGTTTGACAATGTAAGTTTCAACTTTTAATCTTTGATTCCTTTTTAACCCTAAAGTTTTAATCTTTGACAACTTACCCTAAAATTTTAATCTTTGACAATGTTAGTTTAAAATTTTTAATCTTTCTTTCCTTTTTAACCCTAAAGTTTTAATCTTTGACAATTTAAGTTTAAAGTTTTAATCTTTGGTAATTTAACTCCTTTGATTAATTTGAATTCTTACTTTTAATTCAAACGTTTCCATCTTTTGCGATTTAACCACTTTGATTTTTTTACTTATGTGTTGTAATCTTGGCTTTGGGGGTTTTTCAAAGAAAAAATAGTTATGCATATGGTTGTTGTAACCTTGGCTTTGGGGCTTTTTAAAAAAAATTGATTTTTTACTTTTCACCCAAAAGTATTTCATAAATTACTTTTAACCCAAAACTATTTGTTTTTTTTACTTTTAACACAAAACTTTTTATCTTTTGCAATCTATCCTCACAAATTTTTTACTGTCAACTTTGGTCCTTTATAGTTTTCATTTTCCGCTTTATGCTTCGTTCTGAATTTTGTGACTTAAAACATCGCAACGTGCGTCTATGGTTTAGCATTTTTCACGTTTCGTTCTAAACTTTGAGAGTTAACACGACGCAACATGCATGTGTGGGTGAACGTTTTTACATCGTCTATTTTTTCCCGTTTGACAGGTTCAACATAATGTGCGCGTCCTAAATCGACTTAGTTATAACTAAAGAATACCCGCCGCATTGCGGCGGGTCGTAATTCTAGTTATTATTATTTATTAAAAAATATGATACAATCTGATACAACACAATAAATAAGAAATAAGATATAATATGATACAATACTAATATCTTTAAATGCAATGTAAGATAAAGTATGGTATTGTTTGAAGAATATGATATTAAATGTATTATGGATTAGTGTATAATATTTACTAGATGTATCAAACTACGTGTTGCCGCGAGAATGCAAGGGGAATTTATCGGGATTGTTTACGTTCGTCAAAATATTGGTGGAAAAACATAACGTTAATCAAATAGAAACCTAGTAGAGAGTTCAAATGAGAAGAAATTTGTTGTAAGAAGAAAAAAGAAGAAGTTTCAACCAATATGAATTCTTCATTTTACTTCATTTAATATTTGCATTTAATTTTAATATAAAGGTATATTTGTAAACTTATATAGATAATTAATTTCTAGTTTCCCTCTTTAATAACTAACTACATTAAATTTGTAACTTATTTTCAAAATATATATTTTTTTCAAAAAATAAAAAAATAATAATTTAGAGTGTAGGACAAATTACTAGGTGTGTAGGATAAATTACGAGTTGTGTAGCATAAATTTAAATATGTGTAGGATAAATATCCAAATGTGTAGGATAAGCTTTTATGTGTGTAGGAAAAAAAAATTAGTGTAGAGAATGATAGTCTTTATTAATAATTAATTACTTAAAGATAGTAATAAATAAGATTAAAAAAAAACCTACTTAATATTTTACAATTATACCCTTTGTTCTTTTTCTTTTCAACTAAATTATCTTCTCAAATGAACCTCCCCTATAAACCTAAAAGTTAAGCCTAAACAACTTGCACACATAGATATAGACATAATAAAACTATAATATTTAAAAACGAATAATAAAAAACTGCAACGATAACAAGATAGTGAGCTAATAGAAAAATATTAAAAAAGGAAAACAACATATATGTGGGAAAAAGATTGGTGTCGGCGTGCTACAACAAATGAAAAAAAAAAAACCCAAAAACTAAGTGGTAACGTAAACACAACCTCAACAATAAAACATTTATTTAAAACGAATAATGATAAACGATAAAAAAACTGCAATGGAAAAAGATATGAAAAAGAAAAAAAATCACTTTTTAAATAGTTTAGGAAAAAATGTATTGAACCTTTCTACTTTTGAAATCAGTTAAAAAAATAAAATAAAACATTTGCCAATAAAAAGGCCAAAAAAATTTTGCACCGGTTTTTCCCAAAAAAAAAAAAGTCACCAAGACCAGGGGCGAAGCTTGAAAATTTTTACCGGGGGTCGAAAGTCACCAGACCTAAAACTTCTATATAAGTAAACTTTTTTTTTTATAAAACCGTTGGGTCGAAAACATATATACCTATAAAATTCTATACGAAACGTACATACATAACACTAATGAGCTAAAAGTTCGGAAGGTCGCCCCCCCCCCCCCCCTATAACTTTTTTTTTTTAATAAAACCGTTGGGTCGAAAACATATATACCTATAAAATTCTATAGGAAACGTACATACATAACACTAATGAGCTAAAAGTTCGGAAGGTGCCCCCCCCCCCCCCCCCTCCCCCCTGAAAGCTACGCCTATGACCAAGACGCATTGTATGAACTTTAAGCTCACATTAGCAAACCCATCACTATTCACAGCCTAAACGGCCTAAACGATAAAACATTTAAAATACCCTTAAAATGAACAATGATAAACGAAGCACTTTTTAAACGATTTAGGAAGAAAAAAATATTGTAACTTCCAATTTTTGGAACCATTTGACAAAAAAATGGGCCAATACAAAAAACCAACGCCGCATTTTAGCATGAACCTTAGGCTCACATTAGCATCAACCTTAGGCTCATTTTAGCTGACCATCACTATTCATATTCATTTGTAATTGTAATTTGTGTATAACTAGAGATATTTCCTCGCACGATGCCACGGGA
This sequence comes from Helianthus tuberosus, assembly GCA_030545235.1. Classification (NCBI taxonomy): domain Eukaryota; kingdom Viridiplantae; phylum Streptophyta; class Magnoliopsida; order Asterales; family Asteraceae; genus Helianthus; species Helianthus tuberosus. The sequence continues at coordinate 76,646,209 of CM060367.1, read as the reverse complement.
AATCGACCAGTACCAGTTGGTTTACTGACAGTATCTGTATGATACTAACACTTGGTTTACAGTCACGTTTTTTTTCCCAACAAAGTTCATACATGAACACCAGAAAAATATGTTAAATAAAGTCGCGTAGTCATCTTTTAAAATAAAAAGATTATGAACGCAAGTCATCGGATGAAAAATCAAATTAAATAAAAACAAAATGGGTTAGAATCGTATATTGTTTAAGGTATAATGGGTGAAACTGGAACATAATTTTTTTATATAATATCTTAAAAACTGATGTTACTATTCATTAGGGTTCGAAATTTATATATTTTGTGCGCGATGTGGTGGGAATTCGCCCGTTACTGGTTTGGTTCGTAACACTATCACTATTGTACCGACTTTCAGTTTAAAGTCAATAATATGCACAAATAAATGTGTTATACATTGAAAATAAAAAAACGGATATCGTTACTGATTCCGATAATAACAACAGCGGTACTGATGTCGATAGAGAATAAAAAAAAAGAATATCGATATTGGATCCGATAATAACAAACAATAGCAGAACCGATTTAACTAGAAAGAATAATGAACGTGAGTTATAGGATAAAAGATCAAACTAAATAAGAATTAAATTAATTAAAAATGTATATAATTTAATATATGTAAAATCAGAAACTAAAAGAAAGAATATAATAACAGAAATTCTTTATTTGAATATTCATCACAAGTTCAAACTAATATAATATAATGTTAATGATAATAATAGTAAATTACACATGTCATACCTCAACCCGTGACAGATTATCGGCCGGAGTGAGATGATTGTCCAAAGTTTATGACAACTATTAAAGTTTAAATATATAATCATGTCATAATTAAAACGTCACATAATCATATAATTTTTAAACAATCCATACAATATTTCAAAAGACATAAACATAAAATAAAATCTAAGGCAATTCCTATGTGTCTTCCTCTTCGTCTCGTTAAACTTGATTTCCTGTATCATGCGTAAAACAATTTTTGGGATAACAAAAGTTGGTGAGTAAACCTATATTTAAATAAAAAAAATTGTTTTATTTTTTTAAAGGTTAACATGCAATTCAAGTGGTAGTAAGATAAACACCTCAAATTACCAACAACAATAATCAACACAAACCAAATGAGGCAATAGCGATAATGTGAGATTCAAGCCCCGAAGAACGAATCTAATAATGTTGGCGATACCTATTCACCCATGGCCGTGGAGAACGGGTCAGCCTGTGGATCCATATGTGAAACAAGAGACACAAAGCGAGTGACCAAACAAGTACAAGTATATATAACACATATTCACACATTGATTTTGCATGCTTTGATATTGGAAATAAAGTGAATTTGTGATCATTGTGACATATGATACACTCCACAAAGTTTAATTGTAAAAAGGGGACAAGATAGATCTACTCATAATTTTGCGTATAGTGATCCTTGAATAAACCGCATGAATTTCGGGAAAAACGTTAAAAGACAAAAGCTACCTAAAATATAAGATAACAAAATATACTAAACAAATCAAACAATATAACAAAATTAAAAAATTAAATTCTATGAATTGGGGGGCTTTTGTATAACCTAAAATACATATAATAATTTCCAACATAAATACAAATTGATAACTGTAGTTAAATAAATAAATACGACAATTTGTAAAAATAACATAAAAATATTTATGTCATCATTTATATAATTTTGTATATGCTAAGTTTAGTTACTTCATTACTAACTTAACAAATAAATCCCTAATCTCGTCACTTTATTAACAACACATTTAACAAGTCTAAATTTATGAAAATGAAGAAATAAATTAATTAGTTATGATAATAACGATTTATGTTATTATATGTTGTAATTGTCAAGTTTAGATAAACTGATAAAAAATCATCTAATAAATTTATAAATCAAATTCTAGCATTATCTTATGTTTCTTTTAAAAAACATTAAATTTATTAAAAAAAACTTATTTTGTGTTTATATTTTAAATAGTCTATTTATCACCAAATAATTTTACTAAAAGTCATGAAACTTCTAAAAATCTCATGTCTTATGTATTTTCTAGAAAAATCAGAAAACAATATTCATGATATTTTTATTTTGATACTTTTATATTTTTATATAATTTTCTATATAATATAACATGATCAAACTTCATAAGAAAACCATAAGGTGTCTAAAATTTCTCAAAAATTACACAAACTAATCTAGCATGATAATGAACAATGTCCTACTTTAAGTTTCATCAAAACACAAACCTATGATCAAAAGCCCCAAAATCTATAATTTAAGAACCCTAGAATAACAAGAAATTATATTTGGATTCATGATGTCCACTATCAAAGAAGTGGATAGGGGCTTTTGTAGAGCACGATATGTAAGACCCTTACCAACATTTAACGGTTTTCTTATAACTTTAGACTAAAAATGTGTATTAACGATTACACATACTTATGAAAATACGGGTTTATTTAAACTTTTACAATTTAAAAATAAACCAACATAATGTAATTGAATTCGTTATTTAGAAATAACAACGAAACAACGTGCGGAAGCTTCTTTTTAATGTGTTCGGTTCTTTTTCGACGCTTGATCTCCATCTGGGTACTCTTGACATTCACCTATGATCAAAACCAACTCAAATGTTACTTTTGATAGTTTAATAACGAGTTTAAACAAGTCATATGGGTCAAACAAAGAAAATAAAACAATTCGCCAGCATTTGGTGCTCTCGCGGGCCGCGAGAGTTTGATAAGGTTTTGTCGCGGGCCGCGACAGGGGTCGCGTGACGCGACGGTCATTCCCTTTCGCTGTCGCGTAGCGCGACAAGCCATTTTTTTACAGCAGGTTTCGTTTCATGATTCTGCATTTGCCCAGCTATGGTAACTCAAACTTGTTATGCACTAAAACGCGCATAACTTTCATTTTACGAATCCGTTTTACACGATTCTTTTTCCTATGAGATCATAATTTGATTCTCCCTCACATGGAGTTAAAATCTAACATCTGAATTCACAAAATTTTAGATTTCAAGCTCTCGGCTTGAAAACCAATTATAACACTTTTGTTCATGATTTTATCAAACAAACTTGTTTGTTACCTTTAAAATATCATGGACATCACGTTATATCTGTTTACTATTATTCATGGTTCAAATTACGGGTTTCTTATGTATTCTTAACCCGTTTTACATATCTACTCATCTTGACCCTTTAAGGGTATTTAAACACTTTTAAGCTTAAATCACGCTTCTTCTTGGTTTACTTCCTATCCCCACTTTTAATTACCAACTTGTCTTCCACCACAATTATAATTGTGGTGGATTTAGTGTAGTAAACAGTTTATTCCAAGTTTTACCCCTCGGTTGTCATTTTACGAAAATTACTCATTTAAATTCATGGGGCACTAAGGTTCCATATCATCCCTTTTTATACTTGTCCTAAGGATTTAATTCATCAAAATGCTTATTTCTAAACAACCTTCAAAGGTCGTTTGCCCGTTTTACCCATCAAGGGCGTGTTGGTCAACTTAGTCCCTTCTTTTACGACAAGGGTCCTTTGCTAAGGTATTTGACCAACAATGCACTTTTAACTATAAATCTATATATATGCGCACCTGGCTCGAGTCAACATATAGACCCGTTTTATACTTCGCTATAATTTAACCGATATTCTATGATGACGCAATTATCCAAATTGCTATTCGCTCCTGTAAACATATGACTTGACAACCAATATTAGTCGATATTGTCAAACGGTGTTATCACCACCATTTGACCCATTTGGTCTATACGACCAAACATTAATATTTATAACAAATCATGGTTTCTAATTACTCAATCACACATCCGACCCTTTTCGGATTTTACCACAAAAATTCCTTTTTCTTAAATATTTAACCCATTTCGGCTTACGCTGTGGGTATCCTTTTAATCTCAACTTATAATTAGTCAATTTATGACTAAATTACCATTTTTCATCTTTCACCATTAGTCATGGGTTTAAACGTTTTTACTCGTTCCGACTCATTTCGTTTCATGTCGGAACCCTTAATTCGAACATAATCCATTGTCATATTTATCGCCTATAGAATAAATACGTATACTACAAATGGGTGTAAGCTTTACTTACCTCTCGTCCAGTTTATGGTTTTCTTCTCGTACTTGACTCGTTTGACCCGCTTTCTCCCCAAGCTTCCACCTAGCTTGTTAAGCGCCAAACTATCATTCATCATTCACAAGGTGGTTAGGCTAATCATATTTTAATACGATTATTCCACCTTACACATTTCATATCAAATTATCATTCATCGTATGATAGGTCAGTTTGACTTTTTAAAAGTCAAATGCCCATTAGTATACAAGATGCACATTCAAGTTCATCAACTAGTTTAGACATTCTTTGATTACCCGGTAGGCGTTATCTTTAGGCCACCGTTTTAACCAAGGTTCTAACCGAGTTTATTACATTTTCAACACTTTATCTCGTTCAAGTGATTATCAAGACTAATTTGTTCATTCATTTCGCAAGAACTAAGGGTTTCTCATATACGAGTGAAACCCGTTTCATCATATCACTAGCATTCATCCGAACACTTAATATAATCAAGTTCTACCTATCAATTAGTAGTTAACATGATTTCAAACACCTAGTTATATGAACATATTTACCAAATTTCATCACAACATTCAAGAACCCATTTCAAGTCATGTATGGGCATTTACTCAAACCTATAAATTGTTCAAGTATCTCACTTCAACTATCTATTATGATGATTTTAAGCACAAACATATCATCATCTTCACTATTTAGTCAAAACCCACTTTCTAGTTTACTTGTTAATCATCTTCAAGTAACATTACATCAAGTTTTTCATAATATCATCAAACCTAACGAAATTAAACATACATAGACATTCAATTTCGACTTTGGATCATAACCCGACAATCTATTTGCAAGTAACCTACTTGTCTCAAATTTCAACTTTAACCAATCTAGGTTTTATGACATACCTTATGATCCCCATGACTAGGTGATCATTTCTATGTATTCATGCATCGATTTAGGGCCTGAATCAAGCTTCAATTTGATGAATTTGTTGAACTAGGGTTTTGAGCTCCTTGCTCTTGCTCCTGGTCGTATGCACACACACACACACACACACTAAGTGTGTGTTGTGTTTTAGTTTTTAGTTTTTTCATAAATCAAGTTCCCTTTTTAGCAACCTAAGTCCCTCTAGTTTGGTTAGTTATTAAGTAGGCCACAACCTACTTATTTCTAGTAATATTCCCTCTTATTAACTAGGTTAAACATTCCTAGTTAACTTAGTGGATTCAGGGAAGTTACGACTCAGTTTATTTTAAGTCCTGTTATCTCAGGCCGTTTATAAACTTTTATTTCCTCAAAAGTTTTCGTCCAACTTTTATTTAATATTAAGTTTATTTATTTAAATCCTAATATTTACCGGGTTACTTTTACCACTAACGGTACTTTACCCGTCTTTTAGTATTAATGTGGTTTGATTACCAAACCCATTTTTGGGGTGTTACAAGTCTACCCCTTAAAGAGGTTTCGTCCTCGAAACCTTTCTTACGTAGTTCCTTAGGTTTAACCCCCTGGACTTAGTTTCGGTAATTACTTGAGCATTGCTTGCATTTAATAATCTTACCAGGAAAGTATGGTAATGTCTTTCTGGTTTCCAAACGTATGCGCCTTCCACGTGTAAGGCCTCGTGGGCCGTTACTTTCAGCTTGTATCTTTTATTTTATTGATTATTTATTATTTATTTTGGCGGTTAGACTTGTTAGTCACCGATTACCTTATACCCCATCACTCGGGTATATTCACTTTGCCTTCCTGAGGCTTATATGAGTTTATGATCTCCTATCCCGTAACTCACGTTATAGCGTGATCATATTCTATATCACTTTTCTCGACCGTGAATGCGTCACGTCACGTTTAAGTTTATCTCAACTTTTCTTTGTCATACTTTATATTTCCGAATGTATCGTCTTGCACCTATCGGTGTTAAGACCTATACTCTTTAATATTATCTATTTTCTAATTCATTTCATAACATTCGTATGTGTTAAAACGTTGTTTCTTACTAAAATCGAATTTTAGTTTAACGTTTTCTCTTTGTCTTACTTCATTTTCTCATATCAAGGAATTTACGTCCAAAGTTTTATTCCTTTCCGTTATTATTCTATGCGGGGAATCGTAACCAGTTTTCCACGCTTTACCCAAGTGACCCGTAGGTTCTTTCATTTAGCCTCATAGGCTATTTCTTTAGGTTTTCACCCCTTTTTAGCGGGGCCCCTATGGTTTATTTCCTTTTTATTCGTGACCCGAGAGTCATTTTGGTCCCATAGACCTTAACACTGCTTGTATTCCCGAAGGTTACGATGATCCCGTAGATTCATCTTTTACTCGTGTCATTATTTAAATGTATATATATACATATATAACGTCAAGGCATTCCTTGTTATGTTTGGAATCATTTATTTTCGCTTTTGAACTTTAGTTGACCTTGACCGTAGTCTATGGCTTCATTCGTTTACTTTCAGACTAATCTTCCAACTTTATGACTCCTTACGTCATTTACACGTCGGTTTGTTCTACGATTACCGTTTCCCGGTTCATACTTATACTTCTTTACAGCCTATTACCCGGGTTCCTTTATCTTAATGTTTTTAATGCCCATAACCCTTTACATAGGTTTATTAATATTTCACGCTTTTATATATTCGGTTCGCGCTTACTTACATTAGCAAGTGTCATCCCTTGTTTAACTCGTATGACTTATTCGTGTGAAATTTCATCACTTAAGAATGTCAAACTTCCTTCTTCATTTGACCCGTTCAACTTTAAAATAGTTGAACGTATTTATCAAAATTTCTGTTTGCAAAATCTCATCGTCCTTTAGTCATGACTCATAATCCGAGTCTTTTGGCTTTCCATCCGCGTTCCCGTTTCTCGGTCTACGCATGTGTTTAAATCCTCACCCGTCAACCGGGTGTTTTACTGAAGTCATCGTTAATGCATCCATTTCAGTATGCAATAAAACTTTGTTTTGACTTGTTTGGTTGTCTTAGTGAAATCCATCACTTTATTTAACCAAACCTTTATTCTTTATGTGACCATCCTTGACGGCCTTATAATTTACGAGTGACGATTATCATCGTCATCCTTTCTTTACTACAACCAAGTTAACGTCCTTGATTGTCTTTTCATGTGGGCAACACCTTCGTTTTTATGACCCTGTGGGTCATCTATACTTTGGTTTTACTTGCCCCTTTTTGTCAACCATGGCTCTTTCGTCCACAATGACTTATTTTCATGAATTTTCCTTAGTTTATTCATTTATATCTTCATTTACATTAATCTTTATCCCTTCTCTCGGGCTCTTTATTCTTATACGATACGCTTCCGTTACCCGACTTGCGTTTACATTTATTACCAAATATTCTACTTATTTGATCCGTTTGGGTACTTCTTTAATTCGTCCCTTTCATCCCATCCTTAAAACATCGGACGTAAATGTGTCCATCACAAGAAGTTCATGGTATCATGTGTTTACTACTTACTTGGTGTGCGCGCGTTGTAGGATCATAAATTACTCCGAAACGATTGTGTAACGGCACGTGTGACGTGCGGAATCCGTACACGTGCGTGGACTGAACACAAGAACGTATATAACCTGTGATTATATTCAATATATGAAAAGATACAAGCACCATGAATCACCTTTTGCACTTTCTCTATCTACTTTCTCTCTCTAAGCTCCAAGCTCCTCAAATGTTAGAAAATGACAAAAGTTGCAAAAGTTCCTAATGCTAAACATAAGGGTCCTATTTATAGGCCATGGCAATAAAGAAGGTTTCCATATTTACAATAATGCCACCTTGCCTTTTTCCTACATATAACACTATAAAATCATGTGAGCACGTTGTAGGATCGTAAACGACTCCGAAACGATTGCGTAACGACACATGTGACATGCGAAATCCGTACACGTGCGTGGACCGAACACAAGAACGTATATAACCTGTGATTCTATTCAATATATGAAAAGATACAAGCACCTCGAATCACCTTTTGCGCTTTCTCTATCTACTTTCTCTCTCTAAGCTCCAAGCTCCTCAAATGGTAGAAAATGACAAAAGTTGCAAAAGTTCCTAATGCTAAACATAAGGGTCCTATTTATAGGCCATGTCAATAAGGAAGGTTTCCATATTTACAATAATTCCACCTTGCCTTTTTCCTACATATAACACTATAAAATCATGTTTTCTTCTATTTTCTGCTACGAACTGAATTGACGAAGGCGATAGACATTCCTGCACTCACAGACTCCCCCTTGGATATTGCCGCAGTCAATCTCGTAGCGTCTTATCTTTTCTCTCTCTCTGAATCTTCTTAAAGGTTTGATATCTTCAGCAACCACAGACTCCCCGTGGATCTGTCTCCAGCTTCAACTGCTCCCCTTCTCGTTTAGACTCTTTCTTCAGGCTCCCCCTTTCGTCAAGCTTCCGTGCTTTTGGGATCGACACCTTGCTTTCCGGTTACTGGCTCCCCCTTGCCTCGAGCTCGTCTTCAGACTCCCCCTTAGACTCGGCTATCGGGATCATAATCTGGCATAGCATCTGCAACTCCTCAAAATTTTATAAGTGAAAACATTTTGAACATCCAGGATTAAAAAAAACTGGCTCTCAGCATAAGCTGAAACATTTCAAATATGTGATAGTGAAAGCGTTTTCAGTTGTCCAGGAATGATGACCTGGCTCTTAAAAACTTTTTGAATTAAGAACCTGGCTCTTTACAACAGATATAAAAATATGAATATATCCAGGATTAGCTTGACGTCACACCCTGACTTTTACGGAAGCGTGATTATGTGTGACTTGCTTAATATCATTGTATTCAACCATAACAAATAACTATATGATAAAACCATGATGTTCATCCATAATTAAGTTTCAAAGTATTACAACCATCATTGTTTAACCACAAACCAAGACTTCAAGTTTAAAGTACATAACAACCCAAGTTTTAAGTTCCATACTTGACTTAACAAAAGACACTATTAAAAGCTAGGCTTTGAACTATGTATCTTATCCAAGATAAGATACACAATCCAAACCCTTCGACACTAGATGCCATCTTTTATTCAAAGACACAACTTGAAAATCCTCGTACGCCTGCCAGATCCATAATCAGTTTCATGAAATACATGTAGTTTGAAAACATCAACAAAAGTTGAGCGAGTTCATGTGTTTTGGATGTGAGCTCATAATAAACTTTGTAACCATAGTATGTATGTATTTGTAAACCGGTATGCAAGCGAGTTTGAACAGATCAATTAATGATTTGCAAGGTCATTAATATGTGTGCAACGGTGTAGGAAGGCTCAACCTTTGCGTATTTCGTACCGGGCCTCCCGGCTGGAACGACATAGTCACCACATGCGGTCAACTCGCGGACCCATGGGTGGGGCTCGCAACACCCAAATAGATCTATCACTCATTCCCCTCGGTACTTATAAAAGGATTAATGGTCTCAAGTTAACGCCTACCCATTCACATGAATCGTAATCATTTGTAACATGTATTTCACCCCGAAGTTATAAAACTGAAAACAGTTAAAAGAAAAGGGGGACATGAACTCACAGTCTTGCGTTCTTCGGTCAAATAACTCAAGGCTTCTTCTAGATTGCACGACTACCTACAAACGTACTAGGGTTTATTAGACGGATGGGTCGTGCCTTGACTTTTAGTTTTAATTAGTATCTTTGGGTTACATTTTCTTGGTGTCATTATTATCCCAAAGTATATAATTATTTGTTAAAATAATAAATATTTTAACCTAAATTATATTTATTAATTATTGGAATATTTGTTAAAATAATATATTTTAACTTGTCACATTTATGTATTTATACATGGGTATCTTTTCCCAAGGATGGGTATACTTACATTTGTATTCTTAAACTTGTGTATTTTGCCAAGTATTGGTGACGTATTCCGGTGTATATTTATGCGTACGAGGATACGTATTTTCTTGTATATATTAAGTATTCTTATACTTAATTCTTGTATTAAATTTTCCGGAATAATATTTCTAATAAAAATTCACCAGCATATATTCTTAAAATATATTTTTAAGAAATCATTTATAGAAATTTATCTACTTTTCTTCTTGGCAAAATATTAATATTTTCATATAACCCTAAAAAATAATATATTTTCAAGATTAACTTGGAAAATATTTATAATTCCATTTTCACCCCGAAAATATTATGTTCTAAATTTATTTAAGTAAATATATATTTTCTCCAAAAATATTATATTTTCTAATTGTTCAAGAAACATATATATTTTTCTTACTAAAAAATAATATATTTTCTTCTTGTCAAAATATGATCTATTTTTTGTAATAATTATAAAAATCATATTTTCGTTTTCTTGGTTTCCAAAATACCGTTTACCAAGATATACTTATGAGTTTAATTCCAGAATATTTATGTAAGTTATATTCCTTGTTCGGTTTCTCCAATTTTGGGTATAAATTATATATTTATTTCTTGGAATTTTGGTAATATCTTGTATTGTAATTTTTGGTATTATGGTGAGTTATATTATTTCAAACCCTAAAATAATATAACTAATACACATAATATACAAGTAATCACACACATTGTGACATCTAAATAGATATTTTCCTAAATACATATTTAGTCACTTTTATTTATTAAAAACCAACCTTCAACATTTGTAATTTTTGTGACAAAAATTATGGCAAATTTTATATGAAAAATCATGGTTAAAATATACTTGTTAACACTTGTTTAGAAATATTTTTCTAAGTGTTTAATTTCTAGAAAAATTTTGCCATAATTTCCCCTTAAAAATGGAGGTTTCTATGCTTTCAAAGCATTTCATTTTCTTTTAAAAATCATCACAATTCATCAACAAATCAAACAATACTTACCAAGTGCCAAAATCATGCATTTTACACTACTTCATGAATTTGAAAATTTATAAAAATTTGTAGTAATTTAGTAGAGTGTTTAGTAAACTTAGTTACCCTTTAAAGTGTGGTTATTTGTTTAAAAACATCATTCTTGAAGATTTTAGATCTTTACAACTTGTAACTTGATTTTCTAAAAATATTTCTTCTTGAATTTTTCTTGTTAATAATATGTTTCTACACTTGATTAACCACTAAAAATGTGATTAGTTTCCTTAAAAACCATGGTTATGTAAATCTTGTAATTTAACTTAGTTTCTTGAGAAAATTATTTTTGAAATCACACACTTACAAGACTTATATTATACGTTGATCATCATCATTCAAGAAAAACACTTCATACGTCAAGTTCATGCTTACATAAAATATGATCATGTTGGTCTTTCACAAGATCATCCACTCATCTTGCTAGATCATGTCTTTAATCACAATCTAGCAAGTTTCATATGATGTTTAACATCATAAACACAAACAATCAACAATCAAGAAGCATATAAACACTTAAACAACATAGATTATCATGATTTAGAGCTTTATGTTAAAGATTATGTTCTTGGTCTTTGATGTTCTTCATGATTAGTGATTTACATATACTTTTAACCAACATAATATGAAGTAAAATGAGATTAGGAAGGTCTTACTACTAGCACAAGGCTAGGGAAGAGATTCAAGAAGATGAAGTTGATAATCTTGGTGGTTAATAGCTTGTGAGGGAGGTCCTTCCACTTCAAAAGGCTCCTAGCTTCTTATCCTTGCTCCTTACACCTTTGTATCACTAGGGAATGGATGGATTAAACTTGAAAGATGGTGGTGGTGGTGCTCTTGTTGTCGGCCGAGACTAGAGGGAGAAGAGGGAAGAGGTGAAGTGTGTTGGTTTGTTTGAGAATGAGAAGTTTATGGTCTCTTGGTTAGTTATATAATTCTCCAACATGTCCATAATCCATAGTGTAATATGTTTTCAAAAGACTAAACATGATCTATTAAAATATTCACACAAAATCAAGGGTGGACCACACCCTTGTAACCGTAAATGGACCGGGGGGGGGGGGGTTGGTTGGTTAGGTTTCAATGGTTAGTTATGTTAACTAGTTAGATTTCAAGTGCTAAGTTAGTGTATTTAGTTGTTATATAGTGTGTTATGATGTTCGGGGGGACCATAATTAGCTTGGAAATGATAAAATAATGCTTCTAGTGAAAATTTGGTGTTTCGGGTAGTGTCCGGTTGTTCGGTTGGTTACCGGTTCGTTAAGGTGCTAAACTATGCAGTTTAGTGTGCTTTATGTTACCTTTTGTGACAGTTTTGATTCCCAACACTTAGGAAAGTATTCTGGATCATTTAACCATAATTCTGCATAATATTTAGTTGTTTAAATGTCGATTTTTGCTGAATTCTACAGAATTCTGCAGTTTATGTGAGTTTTAGGCAATTTCCGGCACTTAAACTATCACTAGGGAGGCAATTTTATGATCCTTACTTTCATACACACTATACTAGTGTGACTCTTGGTTTCTGGTCCATTCTGTGTCTCAATACCATGTCTGACTAAGTACTGAACTCTCGTCAGCATTTTCTGATTTGTCTGATAACTGTGCTTACTTTGTTTCGTGCATCATTTGAATCAATAAAGTGTTGCATGCAATAATGATATGACATTATGCAATAGGTGATGCACATGTATGTATTTGACAATAATCAGAAAGCATTCATGTCATAAATTTTAAATCAGCACAGTCGTTAAAGCACTAATTACTGTTTAAGTATTGTACGGATATATGAAATTTTGACAATTGTCACATTCTCCCCCCGTTAAGAAAATTTCGTCCCGAAATTTTAAGCTGCGCTATTAGCTGTAGGGGAGTTAGGGAACAAATGCAAATATTTTGATTTCATAAGGTCTTCACGCTCCCAAGTAAACTCTGGGCCGTGACGTGCGTTCCAACGAACCTTGACAAGCTTAACACTACTCCTCCGAGTCTTGTTAACTTTCCAATCCGTAACCTCGACGGGTTCTTCAGTGAAGTGGAGTATGTCGTCTATATGCACTTCATCTGCAGGGATGACAACTGTCTCTTGAGTTGGACTTTTCTTCAGATTTGATACATGAAATGTATCATGAACACCGTGTAGTTCCTCTGGTAGCTCCAACTTATAGGCTACGGTACCAACCCTTTCCAAAATTCTGAATGGCCCAATATAATGTGGGTTTAACTTGCCACGCTAAACGCGCTACACCTTTCCAAGGTGAGACTTTCAGTAAAACCATATCATCTACTTCGAATTCCAAGGGTTTTCGCCTTTGGTCCGCGTAACTCTTTTGTCGATCACGAGCCGCCTTGATGCACTCTCGGATCTGCATGATCTTATCAGTTGTTTCTTGGACCTGTTCGGGACCAACCATCTGTCTATCACCTGCATCTGCCCAGCACAACGGTGAACGACACTTACGGCCATAGAGGGCTTCGAACGGTGCGTCTTGAATAGTTGTATGGTAGCTGTTGTTATAGGAAAACTCAACCAGAGGTAGATGAGTATCCCAACTGCCACCTAAATCCATTACACAAGCACGTAGCATATCTTCTAGCGTCTGAATCGTTCTTTCGCTCTGTCCGTTAGTCTGCGGGTGAAAAGCTGTACTCAGATTCAGCTGAGAACCAAAAGCTTCCTGAAAGGATTGCCAAGTCCTTGACACAAACCGTCCATCTCTGTCTGATATTATTGAGATAGGCACTCCATGACGTGCTACTATCTCCTTGAGGTAAAGCTCAGCTAGCTTACCATTGTTATCCTTTTCTCGAATCGGTAAGAAGTGCGCAGGCTTTGTCAACCGATCTATGATTACCCAAATTGTATCATGTCCTCTGGGAGTCCTGGGTAACTTTGTTATGAAGTCCATAGAAATCTGCTCCCACTACCACATGGGTATTTCTGGCTGTTGCAGAAGACCTGGGGGTTTCTGATACTCGGCCTTTACCTTGGCACAAGTTAAGCACTTCCCCACATAAATGGCAACATCACTTTTAAGTCTTGGCCACCAGTAGTAATCCTTCAGATCTTGGTACATCTTGTCCAATCCTGGATGGATCGAGTACCTCGATTTATGAGCTTCATTGAAAATAACCTCTCTAATACCACCATAAAGCGGAACCCAAATGCGTCCCATAAAATACAAGGTTCCTTCCTCATTAGGCTCCAAATTTTTCTCCATTCCTCGGAGGTATTCAGCCTTTATGTTCTCTTTCTTAAGAGTTTCTTTTTGCGCTGCACAAATATGTAAAGTGAGATCCGTCTGAATAATCATTTCCAAAGCCCTAACCCTTATGGGCTTGATCCATTCTTTTCGGCTTAAGGCGTCTGCTAGCACATTCGCCTTTCCAGGATGATACTTGATTTCGTAGTCATAATCATTTAACAACTCAACCCATCGCCGCTGTCTCATATTAAGCTCTATCTGATCAAATATGTGCTGAAGACTCTTGTGATCCGTAAAAATAGTACATCGAGTACCATACAGATAATGTCGTCAGATCTTCAATGCAAATACCACTGCGCCTAATTCCAAATCATGCGTGGTATAGTTCTTCTCATGGACCTTTAGTTGGCGTGAAGCATACGCGATAACCTTCAGGCGTTACATGAGCACGCAACCCAGTCCCTGACGCGAGGCGTCACAATAGACCACGAAGTCGTCGGTGCCTTCGGGTAGGGATAATACAGGTGCATCGCATAGCTTATTCTTGAGCAGCTGAAAAGTTTCTTCTTGTTTATCTCCCCATTTATACTTCTTGTCCTTTTGGGTAAGGGAGGTCAACGGTTGAGCTATCTTGGAGAAGTTCTCAATGAACCTGCGATAATAACCTGCTAAACCCAAAAACTGTCGGATCTTGGTCGGCGTCTTTGGAGTTTCCCAGTTCTTTATTGCCTCGATCTTGGTGGGATCCACATGAATACCATTCTCGTTCACCATGTGACCGAGGAACTATACTTCGCGTATCCAAAACTCGCACTTCGAAAACTTAGCGTAGAGCTTTTCCTTCTTTAGTAACTCTAAGATGGCTTTGAGGTGTTGTTCATGATCTTCCTTTGTTCACGAGTAAATCAAAATAACATCGATAAATACGATCACGAATTTATCGAGATATGGCTTGCAAACCCGATTCATCAAATCCATAAATACTGTCGGTGCATTAGTCAATCCAAACGGCATCACTAGAAACTCGTAATGTCTATAACGAGTTCTGAAGGCAGTCTTTGGTATACTTTCTTCTTGAATCCGCAGCTGGTGATAACCCGGTCGAAGATCGATCTTGTAATAGTAGCTTGATCCCTGAAGTTGGTCGAATAAATCATCAATCCTCGGCAAGGGATAACGATTCTTGATGGTTAACTTGTTCAGCTCTCGGTAGTCGATGCACATTCGAAAGCTACCATCCTTCTTCTTGACGAACAGCACTGGAGCTCCCCAAGGCAAGAAGCTCAGCCTTATGAATCCCTTATCTAGTAACTCCTGAAGCTGCGTGGACAACTCTTGCATCTCTGAAGGCGAAAGTCGATAAGGTTCCTTGGCTACAGGCGCGACGCCTGGAACCAAGTCAATGTGGAATTCGACTTGTCGTTGAGGAGGTAATCCTGGCAAGTCTTCGGGGAAGATTTCAGGATATTCCCTTACCACAGGGATATCTTCGAGCTTCGGCTCTTCGGCGTTCTTGTCCACAACATGAGCTAAGAAGGCAACGCATCCTTTACGCAAAAACTTCCGTGCCTTCAAACAACTAATAATCCGCAGAGGCGTATCATGCTTCTCCCCATGAATCACGGTCGTCTCTTCATTCGCCATCGGAATGCGAATAATCTTCTCACGACATACAATCTCCGCACGATTGCTAGACAACCAATCCATCCCAACTACGACGTCGAAGCTTCCTAATTCAACTGGCAGAAGATCTATCAGAAACTCACGCTCTCTAAGCTCTATAACACAGCCTCTAATCACTTCATTGGATTCTACTAGCTTTCCATTGGCTAGTTCTATCGAGTACGGGATGTATAGCTTACTTGCTACTAAACCGAGTATATTCTTAAGTTCTAGAGATACGAAGCTATAATCGGCACCAGTATCAAACAGCACAGATGCAAAATGTTGATTAACAGGGAACGTACCAGTAACCACATTCAGATCCTGGCGTGCTTCCCTAGCTCCAATGTTAAACACCCTTCCACGTGCTTGGTTATTCTTTGGGCCATCCCGCTTAAAATGCCCCATTTCACCACAACCAAAGCAACCATGACCGTGTCCATTGTCATTTTCGTTTCCGCCCTGATTGTTGTTTCCACCACGGTTTCCGTTACCAGCTTGGTTTCCATAACCACCACAATTCCTGTTTCCACCAAAGTTACCATTTCCTCCTCGGTTTCGATTCCCAGTCTGATTCCCATTACCACTACGGTTTCCATTACCATTACCATTACCACCAGATCCTCCATTCCTTCGTCCAGCACCATACCAGCATGCCTCCCTGGCATGCCCTACCTTGCCACAATTCTCACATCTTCCATACCCACACCGTCTGGTGTGATGATGCTGACAGATATCACACTTGGGCAGGGTGCCCATGTACCCTTTTCTTTTGGGTTCAGTGTTTGCAGCGCCAGTCCTGACCTCGGCTGGCTGGTATCTCTCCGCTTGTTAGCACTGTTGTTGTTGTTGCTCGCTTGAGTGCCCTTCTTGAAGTTAGTGAACTTCCTTTTATTTTCCCCAGACGACTCTACGTGAGTCTCTTTCTTCTTTGTTTCGGAAATCGAAAACTTTCCCAACCTGATCGTTTCTTCAGTTAGTGCCACACTTAAGTCAATAGCCTCGGCAATGGTTGGAGGCTTGGATGTTGTCACCATGCTTAGTATCTGAGGTGCCAATCCCCAGATGAAACGTTCAACCCTCTTAAACTCTGGCTCTACCAAGTAAGGGACAACTCGAGACAAATCATGAAATCTCTACACATACTCAGCCACCTTTGGACCTTCCATTTTCAAGTTCCAGAATTCAGTTTCCAACTTCTGGATTTCGGCCCGAGAACAATTCTTCTTATGCATCAACTCTTTCAATTCATTCCATGTCAAAGAATACGCAGCAGCCTCCCCCAACGTCTGAACCTGAAGGTTCCACCATGACAGAGCCCCATCTAGGAACAATGCATAAATGTAAGTGACTTGATGCTCTGGTGCACATTTCCTCATTCTCAGAATAGAATCCGTCTTCTCAACCCAGCGCACAAAGGCTACGACACCCCCAGTGCCATCAAAATTCAGGGGCTTGCAGTCTAAAAACTGCTTATAGGTACAACCTGCAACATAAGCAGCATCATTCACAGAAAACATTAGCAAAGCACACTTGGAAATGTCCAAACATATTGTAATGTGTCTTAGGTGACTAAACATTACCATTGGGTGGGTTATTCTCTGAGGTACCCCCGCTGTGTTCGGAGCGAAGGGCCTCGTGTTGTGCGATGGCCTGTGAGATGCGCTCTTGTAATCTGCCTCTGTCGTTGACAGAGGGTTGTTGGTATCGGTGTTCCTTCGCGGCGGCATCTTTCTTCTAAGAATAAGATCGGATGGGTCTGGTCTTATTCGTTAAATAAGTAAATAGTTGTCTAGAGGTCGTATATACATATATATATAGACATTCATCATAGCAAGCAATCATGCAACAACATAATCATAGCACAAACATGTAAATCAACAAAGTGTTTAGTGAGAAGATGATGATTGAGCTTTCATTAATTACCGACCACAGTTACATTGTTTACAAAGTGTATCACATCAAAAGGGACATGGGGTCGCACTACCCTTGTCCAATAAGTCTGTCAATATACAAAAATCACATGGTCAAAAGTGGTCTTCAAAAGTCTTCACAATCTCGGCTCAATAGTGGTGCTCTCACCAAAAGTAATGCATCTGCATAAGACTAAAAACCTACTGTGCTGATGGTGGAGGAGGAGGATGGAAGAAAAGCAAACTGCGAACATGTGCGAGTTCCTCCTCGAGCTCGTACACACGACGAAGCAAATAACTGATCTACTGCTCGACGGTAAGGAAACGAGCATCAAAACCCTGAATGGGTGGTGGAGCAACAGATGGATGTGCAAAAGGGGATGACGATGAATGTGGATGAACAAAAGTAGACTGATAGGGACAAGGTGGGGGACGTTGAGTCAGCTCGAGCTCCAAAACTCTACGACTCAATACCTCAAAACGTAACTGCAAAGACAAAAGCAACTCATCCCGTGTGTATCCAACTAAATGAGAGGGATGGTAGGGGTCTGAGATCGACATAGAGTATGGTGGGAACCATCGGAATGGCTCGTCAAGCGGTGTAGATGTCAAGGGAGCAAATGGTGGAGTCTGAGAAATCGGAGGGAAAGCTGTTGAAGCAAAAGGGTCATAACTCGGGTACTGGCCCGAAGTACCTTCCCCTGGACGGGTGCAGGGATGTCCTGTAAGAAAACAATCTGCAATTTAGTGCCGTGGACATCAGACTCTACAGGAGGGAAAGGAGCAACATTAGCGGGTGGAGGAATAAATGGCTCAGCAAGAGGAAGATCAACAGGTGCGGGTACTGGGTCTGGAATAAGAGGTGCGATATCTGGTAATCCAAACAGGACATAATTAGGACCAGGAATCGGCTTTGGGTCAATAGGTGCAACATCAGGCTGACCGAATTGAATAGGGTCCAGCTCGGGGACATGCTCGGGGTCGTGTGGAGGCTTGGGGTCACGAGCAGGTGATGGTGCAGCAGACATAGCGGTGTCGTCGTCAGAGTCAGTAGCAAAAAGCTGCAGTACGGCCGCCCGTAACGCTGAAGAAGTCACAGACTCAAATGAGTCTGAAACCGAGTGCAAACTAGAATCAGAAGATATCTCAATGACAGGAACAGCAGGAGGTAGTACCGCAACAACATCCTCATCAATCTCCCCATCGCATTGGGCGTCAGCTGGGGGACCGTCCATAAACAAATCGACGTCGTCATCAAACATGTCATCGAATGGCCAATCCTCGGGAGGGATGACCACAAGAGGAATGGCATCGAGGATCGGGACCACGACGTTCTCACAATCACGGTGACCAATGATGAGGTGATCGTGAACTGGAGCAGGGATATCGAAAGGATCCTCGACAGGGAAACCATCAACAATAGGTAAATCATCGCCAAAATCTAGTAGCGTGAACGGCTGGAAGTCGTCCTCGTCCTCGGATAGCATGTCAGGATCACTCTCAGTGTCTGACGTATATATCTTTGGCTCGGGCATAATCTCGTCGTCCGATATGACAGCCATCGGGTCGTGGGCATCAGACAACCCACTCTCTGAGGATGACATGTGTGCCTGTAACATAACAATCATAACATGTGCACATATATTAACCACTATCACACAGTGCATGCAAACAAAACAATCATCACTTAGACATGTATTCACGTTATCCCTCATGAAACTTTTTCTATCTTTCCTAGTCTACCCCATGAAAACTAAACCACCAATGTGACCTTGCAATCGTGTTTCTTGTCATACCTTTTTGTAAAACGTTTGTTCCATGGATCTGGGCGTTTTATGTATGCAATGAAAAATATGTTGTAAAAATATTTTCGTGAGAGCCCTAATGATTGTAATCTAGACTCGAGAAGGAATCCTAGTTCACTACAATCGAAGCTCTGATACCAAACTGTCACACCCTGACTTTTGCGGAAGCGTGATTATGTGTGACTTGCTTAATATCATTGCATTCAACCATAACAAACAACTATATGATAAAGCCATGATGTTCATCCATAATTAAGTTTCAAAGTATTACAACCATCATTGTTTAACCACAAACCAAGACTTCAAGTTTAAAGTACATAACAACCCAAGTTTTAAGTTCCATACTGGACTTAACAAAAGATACTATTAAAAGCTAGGCTTTGAACTATGTATCTTATCCAAGATAAGATACACAATCCAAAGCCTTCGACACTGGATGACATCTTTTATTCGAAGACACAACTTGAAAATCCTCGTACGCCAGCCAGATCCATAATCAGTTTCCTGAAATACATGTAGTTTGAAAATATCAACAAAAGTTGAGCGAGTTCATGTGTTTTGGAAGTGAGCTCATAATAAACTTTGTAACCATAGTATGTATGTATTTGTAAACCGGTATGCAAGCGACTATGAACAGATCAATTAATGATTTGTAAGGTCATTAATATGTGTGAAACGGTGTAGGAAGGCTCAATCCTTTGTGTATTTCATACCGGGCCTCCCGGCTGGAACGACATAGTCACCACATGCGGTCAACTTGCAGACCCATGGGTAGGGCTCGCAACACCCAAATAGATCTATCACTCATGCCCCTCGGTCCTTATAAAAGGATTAATGGTCTCAAGTTATCGCATACCCATTCACATGATCTAACAGTTCATTCCTTAGCATACCATTTGTAATCGTAATCATTTGTAACATGTATTTCACCCCGAAGTTATAAAACTGAAAACAGTTAAAAGAAAAGGGGGACATGAACTCACAGTCTTGCGTTCTTCGGTCAAATAACTCAAGGCTTCTTCTAGATTGCACGACTACCTACAAACGTACTACAGTTTATTAGACGGATGGGTTGTGCCTTGACTTTTAGTCTTAATTAGTATCTTTGGGTTACATTTTCTTGGTGTCATTATTATCCCAAAATATATAATTATTTGTTAAAATAATAAATATTTTAACCTAAATTATATTTATTAATTATTGGAATATTTGTTAAAATAATATATTTTAACTTGTCATATTTATGTATTTATACATGGGTATCTTTTCCCAAGGATGGATATACTTACATTTGTATTCTTAAACTTGTGTATTTTGCCAAGTATTGGTTACGTCTTCTGGTGTATATTTATACGTACGAGGATACGTATTTTCTTGTATTTATTAAGTATTCTTATACTTAATTCTTGTATTAAACTTTCCGGAATAATATTTCTAATAAAAATTCACCAGCATATATTCTTAAAATATATTTTTAAGAAATCATTTATAGAAATTTATCTACTCTTCTTCTTGGCAAAATATTTATATTTTCATATAACCCTCAAAAATAATATATTTTCAAGATTAACTTGGAAAATATTTACAATTCCATTTTTCACCCCGAAAATATTATTATCTAAATTTATTTAAGTAAATATATATTTTATCCAAAAATATTATATTTTCTAATTGTTCAAGAAACATATATATTTTTCTAACTAAAAAATAATATATTTTCTTCTTGTCAAAATATGATATATTTTTGTAATAATTATAAAAATCATATTTTCGTTTTCTTGGTTTCCAAAATACCGTTTACCAAGATATACTTATGAGTTTAATTCCGGAATATTTATGTAAGTTATATTCCTTGTTCGGTTTCTCCAATTTTGGGTATAAATTATATATTTATTTCTTGGAATTTTGGTAATATCTTGTATTGTAATTTTTGGTATTATGGTGAGTTATATTATTTCAAACCCTAAAATAATATAACTAATATACATAATATACAAGTAATCACACACATTGTGACATCTAAATATATATTTTTCTAAATACATATTTAGTCACTTTTATTTATTAAAAACCAACCTCCAACATTTGTAATTTTTGGGACAAAAATTATGGCAAATTTTATATGAAAAATCATGGTTAAAATATATTTGTTAACACTTGTTTAGAAATATTTTTCTAAGTGTTTAATTTCTAGAAATTTTTTTGCCATAGTTTCCCCTTAAAAATGGAGGTTTCCATGCTTTCAAAGCATATCATTTTCTTTTAAAAATCATCACAATTCATCAACAAATCAAACAATACTTACCAAGTGCCAAAATCATGCATTTTACACTACTTCATGAACTTGAAAATTTATAAAAAATTGTAGTAACTTAGTAGAGTGTTTAGTAAGCTTAGTTACCCTTTAAAGTGTGGATATTTGTTTAAAAACATCATTCTTGAAGATTTTAGATCTTTACAACTTGTAACTTGATTTTCTAAAAATATTTCTTCTTGAATTTTTCTTGTTAATAATATGTTTCTACACTTGATTAACCACTAAAAATGTGATTAGTTTCCTTAAAAACCATGGTTATGTAAATCTTGTGATTTAACTTAGTTTCTTGAGAAAATTATTTTTGAAATCACACATTTACAAGACCTATATTATACTTTGATCATCATCATTCAAGAAAAACACTTCATACTTCAAGTTCATGCTTACATAAAGTATGATCATCTTGGTCTTTCACAAGATCATCCACTCATCTTGCTAGATCATGTCTTTAATCACAATCTAGCAAGTTTCATATGATGTTTAACATCATAAACACAAACAATCAACAATCAAGAAGCATATAAACACTTTAACAACATAGATTATCATGATTTAGAGCTTTATGTTAAAGATTATGTTCTTGATCTTTGATGTTCTTCATGATTAGTGATTTACATATACTTTTAACCAACATAATATGAAGTAAAATGAGATTAGGAAGGTCTTACTACTAGCACAAGGCTAGAGATGAGATTCAAGAAGATGAAGATGATAATCTTGGTGGTTAATAGCTTGTGAGAGAGGTCCTTCCACTTCCAAAGGCTCCTAGCTTCTTATCCTTGCTTCTTGCTCCTTACACCTTTGTATCACTATGGAATGGATGGATTAAACTTGAAAGATGGTGGTGGTGGTGCTCTTGTTCTCGGCCGAGACTAGAGGGAGAAGAGGGAAGAGGTGAAGTGTGTTGGTGTGTTTGAGAATGAGAAGTTTATGGTCTCTTGGTTAGTTATATAATTCTCCAATATGTCCATAATCCATAGTGTAATATGTTTTCAAAAGACTAAACATGATCTATTAAAGCACTAATTACTGTTTAAGTATTGCACGAATATATGAAATTTTGACAATTGTCACACTTGACTCTCTCCCCCTATCAAATTATTTAAAAGATTTGAACGTTAAGAATCCAAAATCTCTCACAGTTAATTATCCAAGTTCAAATTAATGACCTTGGAGATCTTCACAAACTATTTTTGAATTTTGATTTTAAAAACTTCTAGTTTCACCTTAATGAACTTGTTTTATTTCCAGAAACACATTCAACATACTTAGATTTTGAAACTCAGCTCTCAGACATCAGTTTTCGAAAATAAAGTAGAAACAAAATATTTTTATATTTTTCTGAAACATAAAATAGTAAAGAAATATTTACAAACATATTTACAGATAATATTTTTGTTTGAGTTCGTGTCAGAGGATCATATTAGTTTATGACAAATCACTAGCACCGTTGAGCTTTAAACACTTTAAGTTCTAAACGATGTATACTAATCCACTTAAATTTTCACACAAAGTTCAACTGATTCGAGATACGAGATTAGTGTTTTAAGGACTTAAACTTATTCGTGTGTCCCACCTCAGAATATACTCCCGTATCAAAATTCCCTAGATTCAGTCTTACAGGTGAGTATACCAATTTGATATCTGTACTCTGGGTTCGTGCGAGACCTTGAGAGCTCAGGTATGAACTTCGGTTCAGTGAAAGAGATGAAGGCTCGACTTTAGGTGTGTTCCCTTTAGAGAATATTTTCTTCAACTGCAATTGATTCATATCTTTCGATATTTTTCAATTTTTATGCAGAGGGTAAGCTTTTAAAGCGCGTAAAGTATTATACGAGGTCTAGGCCATTGCTTCCGCAATATCAGAAGACCAGGTATAATACCCCAGATATCAAACAGTATAAAGACCTAGTATCTCAGAATCAGGCAATCTCTCAAACAAGATTTCCGGGGTTACTCATATATCCGAGAGATGTTCCCCACGAGATAAGTAAGTATTTGATATTTAGGTTTATATCTCGAAAACAATCTACTAAGCATGTAAAAACCTACTGGCATATCATCAGTGAGACCGTTTATCACATTTTAACTTTCCATTTCTTTAGCGTACTGTGATTGTCTACTGATGTACTATCATTTCCTCTTTTTACACAAAACTCTTTTTGATTTTATCATGTTTTTTGGCCTTTTCAAATTTTCTAATGTTTTTGGATTTTCTAACGCTTACTCCTCCTAAAATTTAAAATATTTAAATAAAATTTGACAACCTGATACTGATAGCTTTGTCTCGCCATCCATTTTCTGCCTTACATGCTCTGTTTTGTAGAAAGTATACCCCCATGATTTACAACACATTGATATTTTACAGTTTGAAAACCGTTTTTCAATCTTGTGAAATCAATCATGTTTGTTCAGCCGTGAGGGTTTCGGCATATTCACTCAACATATTTTTGAATTTTTTTGATTTTTTGACAAAAATAAAAGCATATTTTGGTTTTTAAATTTTTCAATCTTTTAGGGTTTTTGAAATATGGTTTATTTATGTACAGAAAACAAACAAACTCCATGTTTCAGTTGCAGGGTTCAACAGCCTTCTCCTCTTGTGCCAGGCTGCTCCGACACTCTTTTAGATGGCATTCAGATTTCTTGAGCACCTGCACATTCAATGTATTCAATTACTTGAACAATTTAGCCCAGGCCTGTTTGACCTTAGGCATTTCAACACAATAAGCTTCATTCAATCTTGGAAAATTATTGTCATTTGGTACAACAACTTTTCATCTTTTACTTCACCTTTTTTGATTGAATCAGTTTTCTGTTCAGAAATAGGTTGTGTCTTAACCACCCAGCGTTGTCCTTTTGATGCACTTCTTTTGTAAAAATGAGATTCATTTTGAACATTTTGATTTTGAACAACAACTTTTGGTTTCCAAAACTGGTTTGGTTTCATAGCATCAACAGTTGTTTTTAAACTTTGTGTTGTTCTTAATCTGGGTGTCACTGGTTTCCATGTTTGTTGTGAGTCAGCCTTTGACATTTTTGGCTTCCAAGTTTGTTTTGATTCAAACTTGGTTGACTTCTGATTCACAACATCAGACTTCTTTTTCGTTTCAACACCAACAGGTCTCGGATTTGGACAGTTTCGACTGAGATGTCCAATTTGATCACACTTAAAGCGTGTTCTCTTGGAAACATCTTTGCCCTGTTGTTGTTGCTTTTTCTGAGCATAGAACTCTTCATTAGACTGTCGTCTAAATTGGAGTTCTTTCTCTTCTTCCGGACTTGTTACGTGAATAAAATTCATCTTTTTATGATAGTTTGGCATTTCAAATCGTTTCTTATTTTGTTTCTTCTTATAACCCAACCCAGCCTTCATGTTTTTCTTTTTGTAATCAGGTTTTTTTTTATAAAAGGTTTTGTTCCCTTTTCCAGCAAACTTTGCAATTTCGGATTTTTCAATTTCAATCAACTTGAACACTTTATCAATCTTTTCTGAAATCACATTCTAAATCGGGACTTCAAGATCTGAGAATAATTTGTCAGATCCAATCAAGGTATAAACCAATCCTTTTGTATCATCATTCGCATTTTTCTCAGTTTTTAAGTTTTTCAGATAACCTTCATGAAAACTACCTTCATTTTCATCCTGTGATTTGTTGGTGCATACATCTGTCGACTTAGTCTTATATCGAGTCTGGGTTGCGTTGCAGATTTGATCAAGCATGATGTCATCATATTGAATGATGACATCATAATAGTGACATCATCATATGCAACAAAAGCTCTCAAGAAACATTTTCGTTTGAAAGGTTCCGTTTGAAAAGCATGGTTTGTTTGAAAGATTCTGTTTGAGTTATCATGTTTAGTTTCAAACGGAAGTAGGTGACCCTATATATAGGCTTGTGTTCTTGTCATTTGTAACGGATTTCAGAAACGATACCGAGGTGCTGCCGGTATTCCTTGTTATTGTAATTGCTATTATTTCAATACACAAGACGTTTAAAGTGATATTCAAGCTGTTTTTACATCCGTTTCTTAGTTTCCGCCTCTGAAACGGACTAGAGCTCTTCCGAACGA
Source organism: Helianthus tuberosus (assembly GCA_030545235.1). Classification (NCBI taxonomy): domain Eukaryota; kingdom Viridiplantae; phylum Streptophyta; class Magnoliopsida; order Asterales; family Asteraceae; genus Helianthus; species Helianthus tuberosus. The sequence continues at coordinate 76,620,196 of CM060367.1, read as the reverse complement.
CTCATTCAGGTTGCGATTCGATCCTACAAGTGGTATCAGAGCTCAGGACGAGGAGTTCATACCAAAACAGCCTGTTTTCATCACAATATCTGTTTTCTACACCTTCTTTCACAAAATTGATAATTTTTCACGGTTAAAATCGGCTCAAATTCTCACATAATGTGCGTAATCATGATTTATCAAATCCTGGAAAGTTTCAGAACTTAAATCGACTTAAAACTGGTTAAATTCATTGTTCCGTTTGAAATTTTATTTGAAATGCTGATGTCATCTGGCTGTCCGCTTGAACACACCGCTTGAAAACAACATTCCGCTTGAACACACCGCTTGAAAACGACTGTCCGGTTGAACACACCGCTTGAAAACGACATTCCGTTTGAAAATGCATTGTGTTGTGTGAACCGCTTAAAAGTGCATCGTGTGGTGTGTAATAGATTCAGTTCACGTGATTAACATCAAATATCAGTTTTGAAATATAAGTTTGTCAGGCATTTAATGTGTGCATGTAAAGTGTTGTCGGCCACGAGAATTTAAAGGCAGCCCATGTGAATCTGTTGCAATTTATAGCTCGGTCCAATTAAAGCCAATTAGTATTAAAGGGGTGTCGGCCATTATAAAATTTGTTTGGTCCAAGAAAGGTTTGTTGTCAGAGCACATCTTGTGTTTGAAGTCCAATTTATGCGGCCCTATAACAATTCATTAAAGAAGTGCATGTGATTTGCGGTCCAATGAAATTAAGTTTGGTATTGAAGTTGTCGGCAAATAGCTTGTGATAATATCAGTCTTGCATGTGAACAAGATGTTTGGCCCAATCACATTTTGTTGAAAATAAATCCAAGTGCAGTCCACGTGAACTGTTGTAGTCAAAGTTCTTGGCCCAATGATATCGGTTTGCATGTGTTCGGCCCAATCATAAATATCATCTCGTGACAGTTTAAAAAAAAAGGCCCAATCTTAATAATCGTAACAGTATAGTAAAGAATTCGGCCCAAATCACTCTAAGGCCCAATTGAATCCTTTTCATTCCGATCAAGTCCATTCATTCAGTGTTTTCACTCGAACAACATTGGAACGAGTCCGCAAGTCTTCAACAACGAGTCTTAGATTGATTTCATCAGCACACATTTTTACGTATTCAGTACGTTTAAACTGATTGTTTGTTCGTTTGTTATTCAGGTGTTTCTGTAACACCCCAAAACCCAAATGTTTATATTCGTTAAATGTTATGATATGGCACATCAAGAAATAAATAACTAGGTTATTTATCCTAGTTAAAAGTATGGTAGAAACAATTAGAGAATGAGAGTTGTGCCAATTATAAATAAGAGAGAGAACATGAAGGACTAAGATGGCCAAAATTGAAAATGAGTTTAATTAAAACAAGAATTCACACACACACTGGGTGTGTGTGCGTGAGATCGAGCAGGAGGAAGAAAGAATGGGTGTAAACCCTAGTTCACAAGAAAGCTTCAAATTGACAAGGAGATTAGTCTCAAATCCGATGCATGAACTCGTTTTCTTGATAATCTAGCCCTAGCAAACATGTGGTAAGTTGTAATTTAAGATTTGATGATATTGTAAGAAGTGGGTTATGATCAATCCATGAAATTGTATGAAATTAAGCATGATTATGTGTTAACATCATCATAGGGAACATGTGTTATGCATAATTTTGACTAATTTGATGTTTAAGGGTGTAAACCCACTAGTTGGGTGATTAAGATGACATGGGTGTTCATCATGTCCAATTCTTGTTAAATATTCATGAATTATGTTGTGTTATGATGAACTATTGTTAGATGAATTGAAAAAAATATGCTGTTGATATGTTTGATGTTTATGTGTTAATGATACTTGTTGATTAGTAAGAAGATTTGATGAAATATGAATGAACTTGGAAGATTATGCTTAAACTAGTTGTACATGGTGCCTAGGAAGTAGTACGCACACCACGTGTTTGATAAAATGTCCAAATGACAATAATATCGGAAGGTTATGTTATGATGATGTTGAGTATGCTATGTGCTTGTTTGAATCGACTAATGAAATACATATGTGAGATATGAACTTGATATGATCATTCATATGAATAATCATGTATGCTAATAGGGATGTAAATGTAATGACATGAAAGTATAGGAATCATGTCAAGATGGATGGGAGCGTGGAAGGCTAACGGGACAAGAAGACTCAAGTAAGCGAATGCAAATACGGACGCGTAAAGTAAGTGAACTCCGAACTTACCCTTTTGTTTGGTAATGTATTTAACGGTAATTTATTTAATTTAATGTAAGAAGATATGAATCTATGTTGTTACTAAGGTATGTTTTAGTGGAATGAGTCGGAATTGGTTAAGAGAGAGATTCGATTAAGTTTGGGTAAGAAAGGGAAGCTAATGATACTAACCGTGTTTCTATTGAGAACTAATGTGAAGTATAGGCATCTTAACAATGGAAGTGATGGTTGACTCCGCTATCCGATGCGAGTGATCGAATGGATGGATGAAAGGGCTAGTATAAGAGAAAGCATGATATGTTGTGTCACACCCCGACCGCGTAAAACAACAAATCGCGGCGGAAACATCGGGGCGTGTTGCAACAGAATTAATGTTTCATAACCATGGATACCAAAAGTGTTTCGTTTTATTAAACATTGAATAATTACATCGTCTGGAAATCTAAATACACAAATTAGACATAGTCTATCATTATTATTGAGTCACTAAGGCCTTGTCCAGTCCTATGTGAGCATGCATCTTATCAATCGATATCATCCAACAATACCTGAAACATATGTGAAAACGAGGTCAGCAAAGAAATGCTGGCGAGTACATAGGTTTTGTGAAAATAAGATTCATGACTTCTGTTTAAGAAAATGTTTAGTCATGAACCTTGTAATTTGCTTTGTCTTTGTAAATCATTTGAAAAATAATAAGTTTAAGTGATATGTATAAATAAGAGAATAATGCATGATTAAATGAATAACCATGTAAAATGAGTTTGTATAAGATAAGTTGTTTGTAAATAAATGTCTTGTGAAAAGTATGTTACTTGTATAAAATGTTCTATGTCTCAAACTGAAATGATTCGAATAACGCTACAATATGTAATACCATACAAACACTTATATATAGGAAGTACCAGCGGCGTATCCACCATGCTTGTATCATATTCCACACACATTGTTACTTAATCACTTAATCCAAACCAAACCACCAAAGTAATGTTCATGCCCAATGTAAATCATGTAATATGTAACCAAAACCCAATCGTATATCGCTTTGAAGCCAATCGTTTACCCAATCGTTAAAACATCGTGTGAAAACCAATCGTTTACCCAATCGTTAAATTCGTTTTAGGTCGTGAAACTACTTAAATGGTCGTCTCGCTAATAACATTCAAACCTTCTTGACTCGCATTAATAAACCCTTACCAAAGGATAGATTAATAATTCGCATTAATAAACCCTTACCAAAGGATAGATTAACATCTCGCATTAATAAACCCTTACCAAAGAGTAAATTAACAATTACAGATTCAGTCGCTACCCACAACACCCACACATAACTACGGGTGTAGTAACTAACGGGATTTGTCAGATCCTATGGTACCATAACCTAATACTGGTCGGCTTGATCATTGCTAATGAATGTCATTTGTTATGTAAATACAACCAACAAGTTTGTTCACTTTTTGAAATCGTTATTAGTTTTGTATAAATCGTCTTAATCGTTTTTGAAACCATCGTTATAACATCGAAAACATTTAGCACATATGAGTCACCCCAAAACAATTGAAAGCAGTAAAATAAGGGAAAATGTACTCGCCTGAGAATGCTTGGAGGTCTTGAACAACAACCAAACAAAGCTAGAGAGAGCACGGAATCAGTCGGCAATCTAAAACTATATAAATAAACCGGACTTAAATCGGGAGATCGGATAGGATGAGGCTTGGTAAACCAAATGAGTGTTGGAACTCATATGATATGGTTTAACAAGGCCTACATACTACAATGAAACCAAACCTAAGTGCTTTCGACCCATCGCGACCCATTAAGGTAGCTTATGCTACTTTAACGCGTCGTGCGCGTGAAACGCGTTCGGACCGTCTAACTAGTCCTATGACAAGTGTTATATGCCTAAACATGTTACAAAATCAGTTATGTGACAAAAGTTTAGGTTACATATGCTTAATTACCAATTTTACATGAAAAGGGTATTCTGGTAATTTACCTAAGGCATATAAACTACCTATCATACAACTACTTAAACGAAGCGACCATAGGGTATAACCTCGGAAGGTTATTCCCTACCTACTATGGTCACCTAATGTATTTGGTCGGATCCTAATGATCGACCAAATGGGTCGGGTTCGAGGTATAAGCGATTTATTAGATCGCTTACCCTACGACCCTAGACAACGTGGTAATCAGTAGGCATAGTCCCAAGGGACTATAACCAACGTGATTACACTCACGTTGCGAAGTTCAAACGAACTTCGCATTGACCATAACTGGTCAATGTAGAAAGTCAAACAAAGTTTGACTCTTAGACTCGAAAGACACGAAAAGCAATAAAAGAACGAAAGAATACTTACGAAGGGTCCCCGAATGCTAATCCCGATTCAAGAATCTCAGGTATGAAACAATGGTTTCAACTTAGAGGTTCTCAAATCAGAATTCTTGTAATTTTGAAGCATGGGGGGTGGGGTATTTATAGTAAATGGTCCACCGTTAGGATCGTTTGATGGAAAACGTGCCATGATCCAAGGCGTACACTTGTCGGAAACTCATGGTGGCTAAAAGTGATCCTTATCAGCTGACTAAGCGAAAGAGAATGTGTGGTTGTGAACGAAACAGCTGGAAACTGCTGTTAGATTCGATTAATCTGGTCAGAAGGGGCCTCGCGGGCCGCCTAAGGATGCTTAGGAACTGAGGCGGGCCGCCTAGCAGTCACAGATCAGCAATAAGTTTCAGAAATTACAGTTTCAGTCCCTGCACGTGTTTAAGGCCATTTCCGACACTTCCAAGGCCCGTAAAGCCAACTTTAAGGCCCTAAAATGATGCCTAAACATTGTGGACATGAAACATGCTCAAAAATATGCCAGATGTTGGTTCGTTTGGTCGTACGAACGCGATGTTCGCTTAATTACGACGGAATGCGCATAAGCGCGAAAAACGATCCAAATGACGCAACGAATGGATTTTTGACAAGCCAAACACTAAAGCATAACATAGTCATGCTTACATAAATTTTTGGATGTCCGGATGTATTCAGAACGTAAGTTATGCGTAAAAGTGCAAACTTGTGCACTTTTTGACACTTTTAGTCCCTGAATGACACAAAAGTTTATTTTAGCACACCGAACCCCTCAAAGCCTATTTCTAAGCTATGTAAAGGATATTTAAGGTGTGTTTAACTTATGGTCATGTTCCAGAATGTCCGTTACAGTTCAAATTGGCATACTTTCGCAGTTTGTCAACTTTAGTCTGTAAGCGATTTAACTTGATTTTGCCATACCAAAGCCTTCAAAACTTATTTCTAAGTTATGTAAAGGTTATTTAAGGTATGTTAAGCCTATTTCACTATTCCGGAGTGTTCGTTGCATTAAACTTGTTATATTTACGCATTGGTGCGCGTATAACCTTCCAGAAAATGATTTAGAGTTTGGAATCGAATAAGAATTGATATGTGCAAACGATACACATATTTTTACAAATCCCAAGTATGAAATACAATATTTCATTTGTTTGGCATTTGTTTGATGGCCGTGGAGGCACAGGTGTTACAGTCTCCCCTACTTTAGGAAATTTCGTCCCGAAATTTTATTTAGAGGAAACTTGTGAGAGCTTGAAAATATGAAGTTGAAAAGATCAAACAACATTGGTTAGGGTTCTGAACTTCTAGTAACTTTAATAACATCATGTTTGCAATGTAAGAGGGATACTTATATACAAGTATATGAAGCGTCATTGGTGCGTCCACCATACCTCCATTACATCGTCCTCATTTTGTTATTGTTGTCACTATCGGTTCTTACACATAATAAACCTTACTGGGTTTCTGTGCACTAAATTTCATAATTATGTACGCGTCCATAATCAGACAATTCCTTGCACAGTTTACACAGTCTATTTTATAATATGTAGGGGAAAACCAAATGAATGAACCTGTGATGAGTGTGACTAGACCGCCATAGAGTCCTTTAAATTAAATCAATAAATGATCTAAATAGACTATCAAGGAGTCTGTTCAGCTACATCACTAGATGTCGTTCTCTAACCAAATTGTGAATCAATCTTTTTGACTAGACTACTAAGAGGGTCTCTTATGAATCATGGAGTGGTACTATATAACCCAAGGGTCTTAACTACCAGGTAGAAGCCCATAAGGATTTAAGGTAGTACCTTTTGAATATCCTACTATGAATCTCTCATATGAAAACATGAAAGATTCTATGAGGATTTGAAAATCGGATCACACAAAATCATAGAGGAGAACACATAAACACATATCACATAACCACAAAATTGTTCGTTAATTTGTCTTGTAAATTGCGTACATGCATTTAAAGCACACTTGGAATCCATTCCGTGGATTTCATTTGGTACTTTAAACGTTATCAAGAATCCAACTATAAAGATAGAAAGATTCAAAAAGAAAATTCGATTTCGATTACTAGGAACCGAAGTGTTCGAATTAAGGTACATAAGGAATCCAATTAAGGACTCTGATTTGAACGATAATCATCCACAAGGATCTAATTGTAAAGATAAAAAGATCCCATATGAATTTTAGAAGTTGAAGATGTTTTGAAACCTTGCACTGGATGTGCTTAGGTCAAAACATGATGTAAAATGCTTATGAAGTTGAGATGCTTGATATGTCAAGGATACATATGAAGCAGAATTTTGAAGGTTAAGTCAATGTATGAGGAAAATATTTTTTTGAAAACTATGCATGGGGTTCTTTTAAGAAAAATGTGTTTAACGTTTTTGAAACCTTATATATAATACTTTTTGAAATCATAAAGTAGGTGTATTAGGTAGATATATTTACAAAAATGTTTTAAAATCATGCGAGATGAAAGTTTGAAATTATGTATAAGGTTTTTGAAAGACATGAATGATGCTTTTCGAAATCATGCACTCGATAAGAAAATGTATTGTGTTAATATTGTCTTCAGACTATATGAAATATTTTGAAATTAGGAAGGTTGGTTTTGATAACATGGCCAATGTTTTTGAAATAACATAGGCAATGCATCTAGAAAAATTGTTTTCAAACTATATGAAATGTTTTGAGACCATGAAGATTGTTTTGAAATACTTGTACTGTATATGTTGAAAAATCAAAACGGAATGGGTATGAGATTTGAAAATACCCTTAGTTATCTAACCAAGGATTTAAAGGCACAGATGTGCGAAAAGCATGATTACTCATAATGTCACTTAATTTTCTGTACTTTGTTTCTTAGAGTGAAACGAGTACTTAAAATTTTCGAGGGAATCATGAGCAATCATTTGAAAGAGAGAAATCACAAGAGTAGTTTGTAAGGTACATAGTTCCTTGATGTAGGTATCATAGGAAAAGCCATACACACCTAGCAGGGGGTTGAGCTGGTTGGTTGGGGAACTGCTTTACCATTGTGAGCGACCATGGCGAAGTTCTGAGAAGCCTTTCGCTTCTTTGACTTCTTAGGGGATCGTTCATCCATGGTCTTTGATTCCTCGATTGGTTTCTTGGCTGATGGTGTTGTCGCCTGACTAGGTCCTGCCTGTCTTGGTGACTCTTGAGTGGCTTCATCCTGGAGATGATACATGGCAGTAGCTAATTCAACAGTCTTCAGGACTACTTCGCCTATTCGCTGAGCGAATTTGGCTGCTTGCTCAGATATCTGGGCGTTATTGTGATGAAGAGACATTCTTGAAGAAAAAGAAAGGCATAGGGAGAAACAGGTGAAAGATTATTGGACAATCAAAACAGAAAGATAACGCATGAAAATTGCGATCATTTGTTTGTTACCTAAGGCAAACAAATGAGACGGTGACTAATCAAAGTAAATGGGTCAAAAATAATGTATCGCGAAGACATGCTCGCCTATAAGTGAACACTCATCCCAAGAATTCCCAGGTAAGCACAACTGGTCTCGCGTCTGATGAGATGTATACGAAGTGCTTGCCTAGACAGAAAACCCAGAATACAGGCATTCACCCTTCCAGTTTGCACGTGTTCACATTATTTAAAACCCAAAACCTTGACGAAGTTTTGAAAACTCAAAGGGGTTCAAAACCATATAATAGAGAGTTCAAAACCTTACAATAGAGGGTTCCAAACCTAGTAATCAATCATCCTAGAACAGATGATTAGTTTTCAAAGCGGTTTTGAAATTTATGTTCTTGTTGTGGTCGTCGCCTAAGGATAGGTGACGGTATTGTTTTATGACTAAACGCAAGTAAACTCGCGTTAGGGTCCTAAGAAGGTTATAGACTAGGTCAAAGCATTACTAATAACCTAATTCCCTATAACCATTGGCTCTGATACCATCTTTTCTGTCACACCCCGACCGCGTAAAACAACAAATCGCGGCGGAAACATCGGGGCGTGTTGCAACAGAATTAATGTTTCATAACCATGGATACCAAAAGTGTTTCGTTTTATTAAACATTGAATAATTACATCGTCTGGAAATCTAAATACACAAATTAGACATAGTCTATCATTATTATTGAGTCACTAAGGCCTTGTCCAGTCCTATGTGAGCATGCATCTTATCAATCGATATCATCCAACAATACCTGAAACATATGTGAAAACGAGGTCAGCAAAGAAATGCTGGCGAGTACATAGGTTTTGTGAAAATAAGATTCATGACTTCTGTTTAAGAAAATGTTTAGTCATGAACCTTGTAATTTGCTTTGTCTTTGTAAATCATTTGAAAAATAATAAGTTTAAGTGATATGTATAAATAAGAGAATAATGCATGATTAAATGAATAACCATGTAAAATGAGTTTGTATAAGATAAGTTGTTTGTAAATAAATGTCTTGTGAAAAGTATGTTACTTGTATAAAATGTTCTATGTCTCAAACTGAAATGATTCGAATAACGCTACAATATGTAATACCATACAAACACTTATATATAGGAAGTACCAGCGGCGTATCCACCATGCTTGTATCATATTCCACACGCATTGTTACTTAATCACTTAATCCAAACCAAACCACCAAAGTAATGTTCATGCCCAATGTAAATCATGTAATATGTAACCAAAACCCAATCGTATATCGCTTTGAAGCCAATCGTTTACCCAATCGTTAAAACATCGTGTGAAAACCAATCGTTTACCCAATCGTTAAATTCGTTTTAGGTCGTGAAACTACTTAAATGGTCGTCTCGCTAATAACATTCAAACCTTCTTGACTCGCATTAATAAACCCTTACCAAAGGATAGATTAATAATTCGCATTAATAAACCCTTACCAAAGGATAGATTAACATCTCGCATTAATAAACCCTTACCAAAGAGTAAATTAACAATTACAGATTCAGTCGCTACCCACAACACCCACACATAACTACGGGTGTAGTAACTAACGGGATTTGTCAGATCCTATGGTACCATAACCTAATACTGGTCGGCTTGATCATTGCTAATGAATGTCATTTGTTATGTAAATACAACCAACAAGTTTGTTCACTTTTTGAAATCGTTATTAGTTTTGTATAAATCGTCTTAATCGTTTTTGAAACCATCGTTATAACATCGAAAACATTTAGCACATATGAGTCACCCCAAAACAATTGAAAGCAGTAAAATAGGGGAAAATGTACTCGCCTGAGAATGCTTGGAGGTCTTGAACAACAACCAAACAAAGCTAGAGAGAGCACGGAATCAGTCGGCAATCTAAAACTATATAAATAAACCGGACTTAAATCGGGAGATCGGATAGGATGAGGCTTGGTAAACCAAATGAGTGTTGGAACTCATATGATATGGTTTAACAAGGCCTACATACTACAATGAAACCAAACCTAAGTGCTTTCGACCCATCGCGACCCATTAAGGTAGCTTATGCTACTTTAACGCGTCGTGCGCGTGAAACGCGTTCGGACCGTCTAACTAGTCCTATGACAAGTGTTATATGCCTAAACATGTTACAAAATCAGTTATGTGACAAAAGTTTAGGTTACATATGCTTAATTACCAATTTTACATGAAAAGGGTATTCTGGTAATTTACCTAAGGCATATAAACTACCTATCATACAACTACTTAAACGAAGCGACCATAGGGTATAACCTCGGAAGGTTATTCCCTACCTACTATGGTCACCTAATGTATTTGGTCGGATCCTAATGATCGACCAAATGGGTCGGGTTCGAGGTATAAGCGATTTATTAGATCGCTTACCCTACGACCCTAGACAACGTGGTAATCAGTAGGCATAGTCCCAAGGGACTATAACCAACGTGATTACACTCACGTTGCGAAGTTCAAACGAACTTCGCATTGACCATAACTGGTCAATGTAGAAAGTCAAACAAAGTTTGACTCTTAGACTCGAAAGACACGAAAAGCAATAAAAGAACGAAAGAATACTTACGAAGGGTCCCCGAATGCTAATCCCGATTCAAGAATCTCAGGTATGAAACAATGGTTTCAACTTAGAGGTTCTCAAATCAGAATTCTTGTAATTTTGAAGCATGGGGGGTGGGGTATTTATAGTAAATGGTCCACCGTTAGGATCGTTTGATGGAAAACGTGCCATGATCCAAGGCGTACACTTGTCGGAAACTCATGTTGGCTAAAAGTGATCCTTATCAGCTGACTAAGCGAAAGAGAATGTGTGGTTGTGAACGAAACAGCTGGAAACTACTATTAGATTCGATTAATCTGGTCAGAAGGGGCCTCGCGGGCCGCCTAAGGATGCTTAGGAACTGAGGCGGGCCGCCTAGCAGTCACAGATCAGCAATAAGTTTCAGAAATTACAGTTTCAGTCCCTGCACGTGTTTAAGGCCATTTCCGACACTTCCAAGGCCCGTAAAGCCAACTTTAAGGCCCTAAAATGATGCCTAAACATTGTGGACATGAAACATGCTCAAAAATATGCCAGATGTTGGTTCGTTTGGTCGTACGAACGCGATGTTCGCTTAATTACGACGGAATGCGCATAAGCGCGAAAAACGATCCAAATGACGCAACGAATGGATTTTTGACAAGCCAAACACTAAAGCATAACATAGTCATGCTTACATAAATTTTTGGATGTCCGGATGTATTCAGAACGTAAGTTATGCGTAAAAGTGCAAACTTGTGCACTTTTTGACACTTTTAGTCCCTGAATGACACAAAAGTTTATTTTAGCACACCGAACCCCTCAAAGCCTATTTCTAAGCTATGTAAAGGATATTTAAGGTGTGTTTAACTTATGGTCATGTTCCAGAATGTCCGTTACAGTTCAAATTGGCATACTTTCGCAGTTTGTCAACTTTAGTCTGTAAGCGATTTAACTTGATTTTGCCATACCAAAGCCTTCAAAACTTATTTCTAAGTTATGTAAAGGTTATTTAAGGTATGTTAAGCCTATTTCACTATTCCGGAGTGTTCGTTGCATTAAACTTGTTATATTTACGCATTGGTGCGCGTATAACCTTCCAGAAAATGATTTAGAGTTTGGAATCGAATAAGAATTGATATGTGCAAACGATACACATATTTTTACAAATCCCAAGTATGAAATACAATATTTCATTTGTTTGGCATTTGTTTGATGGCCGTGGAGGCACAGGTGTTACATGTTGACGCCTTATTATACATGTGTTAAGATTTTGTATTATGTCACCGGTTACTAATGATGTGATTGAATGTGGTGACTACAGGTTGTACAGGTATATGGATGTTTCATAAAGAAGTGTACGCGGTTGAAGATCGAGTCAACGCATGGATTGTACGTGGGTGTGAATGTGGTCACTTAATTTTATATAAGTATGTTAGTTTTTAATTAATTTATAAAAAGGGATTAATGTATTTAAGTGAAAGAATGAATATAATGAAAGAAAATTTTTAAAGTTCGTATTTCCGCTGCGACTTTCGATTATAACGTGTTAGGGCGTTACAGTTTCCCAAAGTATCACCTAATTATTGAAACATGGCTGAGGAATTCTACAATGCATTCGCTACACCGGTTGCTCCTGTTACTGCTGCTGAGACTTTATACAGTGAGAATGAGACGGGTACTCATCAGAAACCACCGAAACTCATGTACATTGAAGATTTTCAGGGTTGGAAAAATCGATTCGAGAATTGGGTACAAGCATACAAATTTGATGCATGGTGTTCGTTGTTGAAATATTATGAGAAACCAAAGAATGAACGGGGTATTGAAAAGGCTTTTAGTGATTATACAGAGAGTGACAAATTGCAGTTTACAAGTGAGAAAATGATGATAAGTATTCTTCAATGTTGGTGCATGTTATGTGACAACAGCGTTGGATTGGTCTTTGGATATTAAACGAGTTTGGGCCGCGAAGACTTATGAAGACTGAATGGAATTCGAGTTTGTTGAAGCCCAATCTAGTCCAAGTTTGTATCAAGTTAAAGTCTATCTAGTTTAGCCCGAATTGTATCTAGAATTCGTATGGGCTTGGCCCAGTTCGATTTGTATGGTTGTGTGTATATAAACAACCTTTACCTAGAGTTTTAGGGTTAGACTTTTGGAGATTATTGAGAGCATTCGAATTGTGAGAGTTTTAGAACAAACAGAAATCGGCTGTTGGTTCGTGGAGATCTTTAGTGATTGTAAACGAGTTGGATTGGTCTTTGGATATTAAACGAGTTTGGGCCGCGAAGACTTATGAAGACTGAATGGAATTCGAGTTTGTTGAAGCCCAATCTAGTCCAAGTTTGTATCAAGTTAAAGTCTATCTAGTTTAGCCCGAATTGTATCTAGAATTCGTATGGGCTTGGCCCAGTTCGATTTGTATGGTTGTGTGTATATAAACAACCTTTACCTAGAGTTTTAGGGTTAGACTTTTGGAGATTATTGAGAGCATTCGAATTGTGAGAGTTTTAGAACAAACAGAAATCGGCTGTTGGTTCGTGGAGATCTTTAGTGATTGTAAACGTTTACGTTGGATAATCATAGAAGATCAGTTGGTTAAACGTCTTGTGTTCTTGTTTCTGTTTATTTGGTTTATCAAGGGGATTCCGCACCCTTGGTAGATTGTCAGTTTTGTTACGATCCATACGGGATAGGGACCTACATTCAACAAGCGATTAAAGAAGATATCTTTATTTTGCTTCAACATAATGGGACAGCTAGATCAATTTGGGAGGCTTTGATTCAGAAATTCAGAGGGAGTGCTGATATGATCAAAAACAAAAAGGCGTTATTAAAGAAATCATTCGATATGTTTACAGCCTTCGATCATGAAACAACAAAACAGACCATTGATAGATATTGTCATCTGGTATTGGAAATGGGCAGATTGGATATCAAGAAAGAGGACGATGAGTGGGTCGATAAACTAGCTGAGGCATTACCACAACATAAGTGGGGAACATATTTGATGGTTGTGAAACTCATGAGGAAGTCTGAGAGTATGAACTTGGCACAGTTCATTCATAAAATTGAAGAGCAGGAACTGGATATCCAGAAGACAGCTATAATGACAAATCCAAATGCTAAACAAGATGTCAGTCTGTACTATCGAGGGAACAAGTTTGAGGCTACTCCCAGCCAAAGTCCAAAAATTAGTACTGCTTTTAGTGCAGATGGTTCTTCAAGTCCAAATGCTAGCACTACAACTCAAAGTGGTGGATATTCTTCATCATTTTCAAGTTTTGATCCAAACAGCACAACATCAAGTCCTCAACAGCAAAATTCTACAAATCTACAATGCAATGTGACTTTGCACATTCAGAATGGTTACAACCTGTCTCCTGATTTGGCTAAGCAACACATGGCATCTCTTGTCGCCATGTTAGAGTCGTATGAAAGCTTAGTTGCAGGAAGAATTGGTAATCCTATGCTTACGAAAGAAGACTATGACCAGATTGATGCCGAGGAACTTGAATTAATGGATGTGAAATGGTGTTTAGCTAGTGCTTGTAGAAGAGCTGAGAAGTTTCAACAAATCACGGGCAGAGATGGTTTTCGTGATCTGGAAAATTCTGCTTTAGGATTTGACAAATCAAAAGTTACCTGTTTCCGTTGCAAAGGAAAAGGTCATTTTAAACGAGAGTGTAAAAATCAAGAAGCAACCGGGAATCAAGAAAAGAACAATTATTATCAGAAATCGATTTTTCATCAGATTGAGCAACAACCATCATCGTCTAGTGCCACTGAAAATGGAAAGAAGAAAGCTTTAATCATTCATCAAGATGATGAAAAGGTTGCAGAGGGTTTTAGTTGGGACAAATACATACCTGGTTCAGCTCTAGTTGCTCGAGTTCTGGAAGATGAAGTTAGTCAGAAAAGAATCCTGATTTTTCCAGATCTTGGAAGTGATGTTGATACTGATGATGAGGAAGAATATCTTAACAAATGTAGAAAAAGCATTGATCCTGACAGCTTTAATTTTTTCTATGCAGATAAAGTTGAGATGCTGAATCAGAAGAAGATTGCCCGCTTAAAGAGGGAACTGGAAGAAGCAAAATTACTCGCTGATGAAAAGGCAAAGTCAGAAGTTCAAGAAACAAAAGATGAAGCAGTGATGGAGAATGCGATAGAAAAGATTGTTGAAGTGGAGAAAGTGGTAGAGAAAATAGTTGAAATTGAAAAAGTTGTCAAAGTAGAGAAGATTGTCGAAATAGAAAAAATTGTTGAAGTCGAGAAACTTGTTGAAGTTGAAAAGACTGTTGAAGTTGAGAAGATAGTTGAAAAGGTGTTTGAAGTTGAAAAACCATGTTTGAAATGTTCAGAATCTTGCAAAGTTTGTGAAGAGAAAGACAAAAAGATTGCTGAATTAGAAAAGATTAAAGAAGATTTACTGTCTGATGTGAAGTACGTGAAGGATCCGTACGATGTGCTGAACAGGACAGTTGATAGCCTGAAAAAGACGAATTCAGAAATTGAAAAAGCAATGGAGAAAAGGAGTGCAACGTTAATGACAAAACAAAGCGTCATCAATGATTATATTGAAGATTGTGCTAAAGCTGAAGCAGGATTTGGAATTTGAGAAAATTGAGAGTGAAAGGATTAAACGATTACTATTGAGTTATACTACTTGTGATTATTTGATTGATCGTGTTTATCCTACTGTTGCAGGATTGGAAGCTTTCAAGAAAGAAAAGACTGAAGATACTGATACTGGTAAGAAACCAAGTGTCAAGTATAACAGATGTCCGCCCCCGATCCATGAAAGTTATTCACCCAGGAATCCAAACGAAGAGCGTCTAAAAAAGGCAGTCAACATCAAGTTAAAGTCTGAAATCATTAATGAATTACCAGACAATATTGATGTCACATTCACAGCGTCTGACACTGATCATGAATCTGAGTTATTAAAGAAAGTGGTCGATCAGGTGTTAGATATGTATGAAGAGTCAAAACCGGAGTCTGAGTCTAAAAGTCCGAGTTCATCAGAAAAGAGCCCAAGTTCGCCGGTTAAAAGGGTTTACAATAAAGAATTCCTGTTATCAAAATCTAATTTGAATGACGAACCAATCAAAGTAGAATATACTTTGAATGATTCAGACAAATTATATTCTGATGAGGAATTTCCAATAAGAAGTGTTAAAACTGAAATAATCAAACAGGTTTTCAAATTAACAGAAATTAATATTTCTGAAATAAAAGATTTAAATCTTCATGAAAAACCTAAAAAGTACACTTCAAGAGTCCAACAGAGATTGAACAAGAAAAAGGGTAACAGTTATGGTTATAATTTCCAAAAGAAATCAAACCATAATGGTAATCTCAAAATAAAAGGTCTTGGTTTTATTTCATCAGAAAATTATAAAAATCAGAAAACTTATAAACCAAAAACAAAATTTGTTTCAGGAGGAAGTTCAGAGGATGAACAGAAGAAACCGTTCTGGAAGCAGTCAAACCAGGAGTTTCTTGCTGAAGTGAAGAAGAATGTGAGAAAGTTTGCTCAAAGAGTTGACAGAAGAACCTGTTTCAAATGCCAAGAAGTTGGACACATAGCTTGGAATTGCCCCAAGACCAACTACCAAAAACAGGAAGTTTCTTTTAACTCTGTTTTGAGAAAGACTTGTGTTGATAAGAAAGAACAACCTGTAAAAAATGTTAAAAAGTTTGAAAATTCTACTTCTGAGGAAGGAGAAAGTTCAAAACGGTTTTACAAAAGAAGAGGTGATTTGAGTAAACAAAAGTGGGTGGTTAAATCTAAGGGTAATTCTGACAATGAATCTGATTCCATAAAATCAGAGGAGTCTTTGATTGAGAAAAAGGTTGTGAATTCCGTTCCAGAGGTGAACGATGAGGATTTTCCTCCATTGTCAAAGGAAAATTTGATGAAGAAAGTGGGAAAGGTAGAGATCTCAAATCAATTCTTCGCTGATAAGGGAGAATTTGATGTTGAGAAGACTTTCAATGGAAAAGTCAAACATATTTTCGGGAAGATGGTTGATGGGAAGGTTAAAACTGCAAAAGATTTTTATAAATCAAAATGTTGGTGGGATAGATGTGTCCCAGAATCTCCCAATGCTGGTCAGGCTTGGGGGAAAGTTTTTCCAAACTAAAAATCCTGATTTACCGGAGCTCCCAGGTTGGTAAGAGTGGAGCAGGAATCGGCATCTTTCTTAGGAAATGATCCTACAAGTGGTACAGTTAGTAAAGTATAGGTGATATCTTTAAATTGTTATATTTTGATTTACAAGTGATTATGGTTGGTGAGTGAACCTGCAAGTGGTTGAAAGAGGTTTTCACTTACAAGTGGTTAATCAAGGTCATTAAGTTGAACTTGATTAGACCATACTTACAAGTGGTATTTTGAAGAACAAAATGATGAGTTTATCCCCTAACCTACAAATGGTTTGAAAATCAACAAAACTTATTTTCGGGAAAAACCATTTGATTAAAACAAACTTAAGTGTTTTGAAATCACAATGGGAAAATAGTTTGTTGTGAGGGGGAGTTCTGATTGTTTATGCCAAGTGGATGGCGATTTGAAGCGATTTAATATCGGTTGTCATTTTATTGTATAGTTCGTTTTCAAATTTCCTAAAATGTGTTTGCATTTTAGGGGGAGTAAAATTTTTTCAGAAAATCCAAAAACAATAGAAAAATTTGAAAAAGTCAAAAACATGATAAAATTCAAAACGAGTTTTGTTGTGAAAAAGAGGAAATAATAGTACATCAGTGGACTATCACAACACGCTAAAGAAATGGAAAGTTAAAAAGTGATAAACGGTCTCACTGATGTTGTGTTAGTAGGTTTTTGCACATTTAGTAGATTGTGACGAGATAAAAACCTAAATTCAAACTTGCTTATATCGTGGGTAATATCTCTCGGATATATGGGTAACCCCCGAAATCTTGTTTGAAGGACCCCTCTTTCTGAGATACTAGGTCTTTATGCTTAGTGATATCTGGGGTATTATCCCGGGACTTCTGATAATGCGGAAGCAATGGCCTAGTCCCCGGAGAATACTTTACGCTTGCTTGAAAAATAGCGCCACCCTCAGCATAAATGATGAGACAATAAAATTGCTAATCAATGCTGTTGTAAAAAAGATCCTCTAAAGGGGACCTACCAAAATTCGAGCCGTCATCTCTCTGCTGAACGGAAGTTCTGACCTGAGCTCTCACGGTTCTTCGCAATTTAACCCCTTACAGACATCATCTAGGTATACTCACCTGTAAGACTGAATATTGGGATCTGGATACGGGAGTATATTCTGAGGTGGGACACGCGAATAAGTTTAAGTATCTTAAGGCATTAATCTCGTATCTCGAAACAGTTGAACTTTGTGTGAAAATTTAAGTGGACCAGTATACTGACAATCTAAGTGAATCGTTTAGAACTTAAAATGTTTAAAGCTTAACGGTGTTGGTGATTTGTCTCATAAACTGATATGATCCTCTTACACAAACTCACAAAAATATTGTATGTAAATATTTCTTTACTGCATTTCATTTCGGTTATAACAAAAATCCAAAAAGATTTTCGGTGTGTTTTAGCATAAATTTTGAAAAAATTCAAAACGATTTTAGACAACTGATGTTGAAAAGCTGATTTTCAAAATTCCGAGTGCTAAACATGACGAACAGGTTTGGGAAAGTTTGATTGAAAATGTTTGAAATGAAAATGATATATATTCAAGTGATTCATCAGAAATTTACATGATAAATCTTTTTGTTTGATACTTGAAAATGATGTATTCAGGGTTGTGTCTTCAAGTGTTTAGCAAAGTTTCTAAATTTGTTATATCTTATTCTTTATGAAACTTATGTTTTGGGTAGAGAATTTGCAGGTGAGTCAGGTTACGATACCTGAACATGTGAAAGCCAGACTTCGATCCCAATACAAGTTGAGGGGGAGTCTGTTAGAGAAAGAAAGTCAGAAGTTGCTAGAGCTAGCTGCAGATCCTGAAGAATACAAGAGAGAGTTACATCATCCGAGGAGGAGATTAGTTGAAGAATGTTAGAGTGATAAAGACTGATAAAGACTGAAGATTGCGAAGACTCGACACTTAAGACTCGTCAACATCTGAGGGGGAGTCTGTTAGTGCATACATCTGTCGACTTCGTCTTATATCGAGTCTGGGTTGCGTTGCAGATTTGATCAAGCATGATGTCATCATATTGAATGATGACATCATAATAGTGACATCATCATATGCAACAAAAGCTCTCAAGAAACATTTTCGTTTGAAAGGTTCTGTTTGAAAGATTCCGTTTGTGTTATCATGTTTAGTTTCAAACGGAAGTAGGTGACCCTATATATAGGCTTGTGTTCTTGTCATTTGTAACGGATTTCAGAAACGATACCGAGGTGCTGCCGCTATTCCTTGTGATTGTAATTGCTATTATTTCAATACACAAGACGTTTAAAGTGATATTCAAGCTGTTTTTACATCCGTTTCTTAGTTTCCGCCTCTGAAACGGACTAGAGCTCTTCCGAACGACTCATTCAGGTCGCGATTCGATCCTACATGATTCAGATTTACCTGTATCAATCGACTCTTCTTTCAAAACACTTTCAAAGACCTTACCTACCACCTCTGAATCACTAGAATCATCAGATTTGGAATAGGTTACATCAATATTATCTGGCAATTGATCAACTATGTTGAAAGCTTTATCCACCTTTTCGTCATCATAGAATGTGAATTTTTCCTCAAACGGTGGTGGAACCTGATGATATTCTGAACCAATTCCTTTCTTGTTTTGCTCAGAATCTTTACCATCCGGTTTTAGATTGAAAATGCGTTCAAGAACATATGATGAAGTGTGATAACTGTGTAACTTGTTGTTATCTTGTTCTAAATCAGCAATTTTACGTTTAAGCTTAGCAACATCTTCAATGTAAGAATTTACAACTTGTTGCTTTATTTGATATTGTCTCTTAAGCGTATCAGATGTTTTAGAACAATATTTTAATCTCGATTGAACAAGTTTCATTTGACTCTTCACGTCTTCATATGATTCTTTTATGATGTGATATGCAAGTTTTATTGAATCATACTCTTTTTTCATTTCTTGAAATGAATTTTCTTTTTGCAAACACTATTCAGACATTTTTGAAATCATTTCTTTCAAAATATCATTTTCTTTTTCTAAAATCTTGCATTTTTGTGTTAATTTTTCATCATTATCCTTCAAAACTTTTTCGCTTTCTAACATTTCTTTGCATTTATTTTTGAAAACTTCTTCAATTTTAGTGAATTCTAGATTTTTTGTTCTGAATTTTTCATCTTTTTCAGCATAAGCACTGCACGTTTCCATGCATTTCTTGCACTGTTCGGCAGTTTTATTTAAGTCTTCAGAACATTCAGTTGAAGTGTTTACCTCAGTGATTGGCACCTCAGCTTTTTCTGCCGTCTGTGTTAGATCAGCTTCTTTCTTTTGCTGTTTCTCACCAACCCCAACACCATCATCTACTTCAACCAACTGCTTCACATCAGCTTCTTCTTTGTTCTTCGGATCCTTTTCATTCTGCTGTTCTTCAGTAACAGCTTCTTCATCTTTCACATCTTCCTCAGCAACCTTCTTCAAATCATCAATCAACTCATCAATCAACTCATCAACACTCTTCTTCATCCCTCATTTTCAGACTTGCTGTCATCACATCTCTAACTATCTTGTCCATCCTTTTCAGATAAGTTTTATCTTTCGCGACATTTTAGTAGTATTCATCGGACAGAGGAATAACAGCCAGTACATCATTGTACACCACTTCTCGTTTATGAACAACGGGATCTCCATTTTTGTTGATGCAACACTCTCTCTTCTTATCGTATCTTCCATAAAACTTCGCTTCTTCAAACTCTTCATGCATCTTTTGAATTCTGCAATCTGCAAAAAATATTTCTCTTTCAGAATTTCTTCTCTCGTTTTCTCCTTTATCTCAACAACAAAAGCACTATGTTTGTTCGTTGATTCTGTTTTGACTTGTGATGTGAACATGTAACTAACAGCATCTTCTTCTGGAAGAAATTCACTCCAGCCGAATCCTTCATCATCTTGGATCACTACCAAAGCTCTTGACTTCTCTTTCTCAGAGTTGTTTTCAATTTGTTTCAAGTTTGGTGGCTCCTCTTTGCTCCTGTGATAAATTTCTTTACGATAGTAATCGTCTTTGAATGGATTAGCGGTTTCTTCAAGAGTAGCATTTTTGCATTCTCTTTTAAAATGACCCTTTTGCTTGCATTTGAAGCATGTCACTTTTGATTTGTCGAAGCCTGGCTTTGTTGATGGTCCACCGATTGATTGTCTACCGGTAATTTCCATGAACCGCTGAACTCTTCGAATGCAGCAAGCCAAATACCATTTCAAATCAATCAGCTCCATCTCTTCTGGATCGATCTGGTCGTAATCTTCCTTTGTCAGTTTGGAATTTCCAATTTTCCCAGCTACTAGACTTTCATATGATTCCAGAAAACTCATTTGTTGCTTAGCAGCGTTGATGCTCATTGCTGGAGAATTTTTCAGCTTTAATGCGATGTTGCAGAGGATTTCTTGAGATTCTTCAGAGTTTGATGTTGTTGATGATGAATGATACCCTGGATTGTAATTTGATGAGCTTGTCTGTGAGTCTTTCGACTTTTCAATACTGAATGCAGTCTTTGGCGTTTCACTTACTATCACCGAAGGTACACTGCCCTTGTAGTAAAGACCTACATTTTGTTGATGTGATGAACTGCTCATCTTGCTTTGTTTCTGCAATTCAAGCTCGTGACTTTCAATCTTTTCAATCAAAACATCAAGAGTAATCGTATCATACAATACATCATTTTTCAAAATAAACACAAACGTTTGCCACTGATCAGCTCGTGGTAACGCTTCAATGACTTTATCAATGAGCTCCTCACGTGTTTTAGTTATACCGAATCTGTTAAGCTCAATTTGTAAGTGACATAACCTCTCGATCATTTGCCTCACAGATTCACCTTTTAAGCTATCAAACAAATCAAATTCCTTTTTAAGTAAAGCAATTTTATTCTTTCTGATTTGTTTTCCTCCCTTGGCTTTAACTCTCAAAGCTTCCCACACTGATTTTGATGAACCATCATGATTCAACAGTGCGAAAATATCATCTCTGATGGACTGTTGGATTAATGCAATCATTTTCTTTTCATACAAAAATTTTCTTTTATCTTCATCAGATAGATCATTGAGATTAATTTCTTCGTTTTTATCATTGACCGGCCGACTGTACCCAAACTCTAGACAAAACCAACTTTCGTGTGCATATGCTTTCGTCCAGTTCAAAAATCTTTCTCTCCACCATGTATAATCTTCAATGTTTTCAAGTTTTGGTGGTTTAGAATGTGTTCCGTAGAAGTTATCATGTTTTATGTTATCGTTTATGGCTTTCGTAATGGTTTTTGGATTAAAGGTTGATGTTTCGGAAGATTCGGAAGTGAACACCTTGTAGAAAGTATTGTAAAACTCTTCTTCCATGACGCTTGATACTTCGCTTTTCTCCTTCGCGTATCGCTCCTGATTTTGCTCCTCGCTCCTGATTTACCTCTCTGTTGTCATTTTACAGAAATTACTCATTTCAATTCATTGGACACTAAGGTTCCATAATATTCCTTTTTTATACTTGTCCTAAGGATTTAATTCATCAAAATGCTTATTTCTAAACAACCTTCAAAGGCCGTTTTCCCGTTTCACCCATCAAGGGTGTGTTGGTCAACTTAGTCCCTTCTTTTACGACAAGGGTCCTTCGCTAAGGTATTTGACCAACAATGTACTTTTAACTATAAATTTATATATATGCGTACCTGGCTCGAGTCAACATATAGACCCGTTTTATACCTCGCTATAATTTAACTGATATTCTATGACGATGCAATTATCCAAATTGCTATTCGCTCTTGTAAACATATGACTTGACAACCAATATTAGTCGATATTGTCAAATGGTGTTATCACCACCATTTGACCCATATGGTCTATACGACCAAACATTTATATTTATAACAAATCATGGTTTCTAATTACTCAATCACACATCCGACCCTTTTCGGATTTTACCACAAAAATTCCTTTTTCTTTCATATTTAACCCATTTCGGCTTACGCTGTGGGTATCCTTTTAATCTCAACTTACAATTAGTCAATTTATAACTAAATTACCATTTTGCCTCTTTCACCATTAATCATGGTTTTAAACGTTTTTACTCGTTCTGACTCATTTCGTTTCGTGTCAGAACCCTTAATTCAAACATAATCCGTTGTCGTATTTATCGCCTATAGAATAAATACGTATACTACAAATGGGTGTAAGCTTTACTTACCTCTCGTCCAGTTTATGCTTTTCTTCTCGTACTTGACTCGTTTGACCCGCTTTCTCCCCAAGCTTCCACCTAGCTTGTTAAGCACCAAACTATCATTCATCATTCACAAGGTGGTTAGGCTAATCATATTTTAATACGATTATTCCACCTTACACAATTTTCATATCAAATTATCATTCATCGTATGATAGGTCAATTTGGCTTTTTAAAAGTCAAATGCCCATTAGTATACAAGATGCACATTCAAGTTCATCAACTAGTTTAGGCGTTCTTTGATTACCCAGTAGGCGTTATCTTCAGGCCACCATTTTAACCAAGGTTCTAACCGAGTTTATTACATTTTCAACACTTTATCTCGTTCAAGTGATTATCAAGACTAATTTGTTCATTCATTTCGCAAGAACTAAGGGTTTCTCATATACAAGTGAAACCTGTATCATCATATCACTAGCATTCATCCGAACACTTAATATAATCAAGTTCTACCTATCAATTAGTAGTTAACATGATTTCAAACACCTAGTTATATGAACATATTCACAAAATTTCATCACAACATTCAAGAACCCATTTCAAGTCATGTATGGGCATTTACTAGAACCTATAAATTGTTCAAGTATCTCACTTCAACTATCAATTATGATGATTTTAAGCACAAACATATCATCATCTTCACTATTTAGTCAAAACCCACTTTCTAGTTTACTTGTTAATCATCTTCAAGTAACATTACATCAAGTTTTTCATAATATCATCAAAACTAACGAAATTAAACATACATAGACATTCAATTTTGAATTTGGATCATAACCCGACAATCTATTTGCAAGTAACCTACTTGTCTCAAATTTCAACTTTAACCAATCTAGGTTTTATGACATACCTTATGATCCCCGTGACTAGGTGATCGTTTCTATGTATTCATGCATCGATTAGGGCCTGAATCAAGCTTCAATTTGATGAATTTGTTGAACTAGGGTTTTGAGCTCCTTGCTCTTGCTCCTGGTCGTACGCACACGCGCACACACACACTAAGTGTGTGTTGTGTTTTAATTTTTAGTTTTTTTTATAAATCAAGTTCCCTTTTTGGCAACCTAAGTCCCTCTAGTTTGGTTAGTTATTAAGTAGGCCACAACCTATTTATTTCTAGTAATATTCCCTCTTATTAATTAGGTTAAACATTCCTAGTTAACTTAGTGGGTTCGGGGAAGTTACGACTCAGTTTATTTTAAGTCCCGTTATCTCGGGCCATTTATAAACTTTTATTTCCTTAAAAGTTTTCGGCCAACTTTTATTTAATTTTTAGTTTATTTATTTAAATCCTAATATTTACCGGGTTACTTTTACCACTAACAGTACTTTACCCGTCTTTTTGTATTAACGTGGTTTGATTACCAAACCCGTTTTCGGGGTGTTACACGATAAATTAATCAAGTTAGGCTCTTGTATCTCACCTGATTTAGTTAAGAAATGAAAGAGATATCATGTGATAAAGTTACAAGCCCTTGAAATCTTATGGCTTTGAATTCGCAGATTAGAGTGTAAGCAAACGAGATTAGAGAGTATAGAATCATTGAAGAAGGTAAGATGTGTCATTTGATATAAATTTTATGATGTATGGTGAACGAATTCGTCAAAATTAAAATGGGTTCTTGAAGTCTTTAATGGAGTTAAATGATTTTAATTTGGTCTTTAAGTGAATCCGTTTTTGAAGAATATCAAACGATTTGAGAGTCAAAGACTATAATCTCCATCGTATAATGTCATTTGCGATCATTTGAAGGTCCAAACAACATGGAACGAGATCGAAAATTCTGGGTCGGTTCGCGTTGCTCAACCGGGTCGCGAACAATCCATTAAAAGGGGCTCGCACATGTTCTGCAATACCCCCTGTGAATACTCCGCCAGTATGAAAAGTTCTTAATGTTAATTGAGTACCTAGTTCTCCAATAGATTCACCTGTGGGTTAGGGTTTTGGGGAAGGCACATGAGGTAGGAATGTGTCGTAAGTGGGCGGGAAATCGGAGTGAAGGTGGGGCATGTGGTAAGGGTGGTTGTTTGTATTAATTGCAAGAATGGTCCTTGTGCTTTATAGGGTGTCCAAGATCGGATTATCCGGTTTTTGGATATCCGAAAACCGGATATCCGAAAATTTCGGATAGTGAATATTGATATCCGAATCTGTATCCGAAATTTCGGATATCTGAAATTTCGGATATCCGAAAATTCGGATACGGATTCTGATGTCCAAATGGATATCCAAATTTATAAAAAAAAATAAAAAAAATGTTTTGTGCACAGATTAAAACTAAACTTATATTCGATTTTCCAAATTTCCAACATTGAAAACTAAAAACATTCATAAATCCACATCTGAATCCGATTATTTAATATTTTTTACTATATTTCAAACTAAATATAATGCTCATATACTGTATATATTTATAAAAAAAAAATTAGTTTTTGGATATCGGATAATCGGATTATCCGAAAATTTTGAAATTAATATCCGAATCCGAATCCAAAAATTCAGATATCCGAATATTCGAATATCCAAAATTTCAGATATTTCGGATACGGATTTTCGGATTCGGTTTCGGATACGGATTTTTTGAACACCACTACCTGTTCGGTTCGTTTTGGTGTTGATTATTATATTTATTCCGCTGCATTTTATTAATTATTTATTTAGTAAATAAAATATGTCAAACCCCTTTTTGATATAAAGTAAAATTGACACCACTTAAACCCAACAAGCTCATCCCTAATAAGAACAATAATGCTATAGAAAAAAAAACAAACACTAGAGAATCAGTATTTGTCACTTAACAAAAAGTACTCACGAGTTCATAAGAATGACCATTGTATTCAAGGGACTTGTAATGCATCTTCCCCCTCCTCATATTTCTTGTCTCGTGTTATTTTTGGGTGCTTGTTTAATCGCTTCTTCTTCCATCAGCTTCCTATTCCTCTTCATCTTCCTCTGACTAGACCACATTTCCTCCTCTGGAATCCAGGGAATGTCTTCTTCGCCTACATAATCGATTCAAGTGGATATCATTAAAGAACTTTACACCAACACTCCATATAATTGGTGCTAGTTACATATATTGATGCAGTTTGTGAAAATCCTTTCTAGAAAATATAAAAGATTTATATATGCTGTGAAGTTGAAAAGTAGAATGTTTAACCCCAGAAAGTCTTAAGTATACCTTCTGAGGGAAACAGGGGTATTTCACTAGAATCTGCATTGTTGGTCAGTAACGCATTGCGGTTTCACTGGAAAATGAATCTTCAGCAGCTACTTTAGTTGACGATGCATCCTGTAGAACAAATTATCAATCAGTAGCAAGAAAAGATTAGAGCTCGTTTTAACTGAACTAGACTTCCTGTTATAAATCAATACTGGTGTGATGTTGTGGCAAACTTTCAATTGACGCACAAATTATCTGCCGTAGTTGCTAATTACTATTAAGTCAGTGGCGGATCAAGGTTTTTTTTTCCTATGGGTTCACTTTTTTGTGTGGTCAAATTTTCACAACATTCGTTATAATTTTCGGTCTGGCCGGGTCACGGAACAGAATAAAGACATAAATTTCATATCAAATTTCTATTAGCATTAGTCCAAAATTCAGGTTTCATAAAAACTAAAATTGCTAAAGAGGCTAAATCAGGTTTTAAGATCTAAATCAGGTTTTATTACAAAAAAAACTATACATATTATGCTTGGACTGGGATTCTAACTAGCAAACATAGGCACGGAAAGCAAGTTCCAAACCAGTCGACTACTTGACATTTTTTGTTATGGGTTCACTACATAATTTATGTATGGGTTCACTTTATATTTTTATATAGTTTTCTACTAATAATTAGAAACCGAATGGGTTCCTGGGAACCCGTACTTTTCTATATAGGTCCATCCCTGTATTAAGTTGAATAAGCAAACAAAAAATACATAGTTTTTTAAACTAACCTCATTCTGACACACACACACACGCGCGCGCGAGGGATATACGCATACCTACAAGGCAGTCGGGGAGAGCCTGTGAAGTTACACAAAAAGAGAGAACCAGAACAAGACATATTCATCTCTTGGGCCTCAACAGGGATTTCATTATCAGTTTCAAGAGTAAAGTTACACTTTGGTTGATACAGAATTTACACTCGCTGTTTCATGGACTCAAAGGAAGCAAGAAAACAAGTAGTGTGCTCACTTGCTTTGAAAGAAAAGGGATAAAGAAATAATTGTACCTTTAACAAATTATGTGTTTGTGCAGTCTCTTGTTCAATGTCTTCCCTGACAAGTGATCTTGAGAATCCAAACTACTTATATGATTAAGGGCCGTGTCCATTTGGGTTCTACAAATTCAAATGAAAAATCAAAGTGGGAGTTGGATCACAGTGAGCATTCTTTAGAGACTTAAAAGTTCAAAAAAGAATTTGAGACTATACGCTTAAAACGAGAAATGTAATTATGCTACTGGCCCTAAATGGCATGAAATTAATTGGTTGTCTGCTCACGAAAGGGTTCTACAAAGTCAAATGATGAATCAAAGTGGGAGTTGGATTGCAGTGAGCTTACATTAGAGACTTAAAAGTTCAACAAAGAATATGAGACTATACTCGTAAAACAGAGCCCATGGAGTTATAGACTAGTGGCATCTTGGTGGTGGGATAAGGCTTATGACCATTAGGTCATGGGTTCGATTCCCACAAGGGGGGTTTTCCCAAATTTATTGGGTTTCCTCCTGAATTGGTGTATAGACATTATTGCCTAGTGGAGATGGATATGATCGGGTGGTTTCGCTAGTGGCACGATGGTACTCTAGTGTGACATATGTGCCTCCACGACCATCAAAAAAATACCAAATCAATGAAATATTTTATTTCATACTTGGGATTTGTATAAATATGTGTATCATTTGCACATATCAATTCTTGTTCGATTTCGAGCTCTAAATCACTTTCTGGAAAGTTATACTCGAACTGGTGCGTAAACGTAATCAGTTTAATGCGACGAACACTCTGGAATAGTGACATAGGCTTAACATACCTTAAATAACCTTTACATAACTTAGAAATAAGTTTTGGAGGGTTTGGTGTGTCGAAATCAAGTTTATTCGCTTACAGGGACTAATTTCGACAAACTGTGAAAGTATGCCGATTCGTACAGTAACGAACATTCCGGAACTTGATCATAAGTTAAAAATACCCTAAATATCCTTTACATAGCTTAGAAATAGGCTTTGAGGGGTTCGGTATGCTAAAACAAACTTTATTGATCAATAGGGACTAAAAGCGTCAAAAAGTGCATAAGTTTGCATTTTTGTGCATATCTCGCGTTCTGAATATATCCGGACATCCAAAAATTTATGTAATCATTAAAATATTTTATTTTAGTGATTGGCATGATAAAATTCCATTCGTCGCGTAATGTGGATCGTTTTTCGCATTCGTTCGTGTTTCGTCGTAATTAACCGAACAACGCAGCCGTATGACCAAACGAACCGACATCCGAGATATTTTTGAGCATGTTTTGAGTTCCCTATACTTTAACTTAATTTTAGAGCTTTTAAATGTGGTTAACGGGGCTTAAACGTGTCAAAAATGAGCCGAAATGCAAGATTCTGAAGTTCAGGGACCAAAATTGTCATTCTGCCATAGTTATCTTAGGAAGGGACCAAAATAAAAAATCTAAATTCCAGCTTGTTCCAGCTGTTCCCCTCATTTTCACATGGTTTTAATGAAACTATGGGCCCCCATGGTTTCACAAAACCATGGGCACATGTGTACGGATGAGATCGAAGCTCGTTTTACGATGAACGATCCTAACGGTTCTAGTTTTCCTATATATACCCATCCCCTTTCACTTACAAAACCCACAACGATCTGATTTTGGCTCTCTAAGTTGAAGTTTATGCTTCATACCTGAGTGTAAATCGGATCATAGCTTGCGGGGACCTTTTGTAAGTATTCTTTCGTTCTTTTATCGCTTTTCGAGCCTGAAAGTCAAACTGCGTTTGACTTTCTGCCTTGACCATTTTATGGTCAATGCGAAGTTCGTTTGAACTTCATAACATGAGCGTAATCACGATGGTTATAGTCCCTAGTGACTATACCTACTGATTACCACGTTATCTAGGTGGAGTGACGAGTCGTAGTTTCGGCCAAAATGCGTATTCTTGCGTATTTTGTAACCAAACTACTTTTGGGTATCAAAACCGTTTGTTTTGATACCAAACCTGTTTTCTAACTTAACTAAACATGTTTTAGCATGTTTAGCTCGTCACTTTTAGTTTAGTGCTTGTGTAGGGTCGTAACTCAAAGCGGATTAAACACCCGCTTAGACTTTCGAACTAGACCCGTTTGGTCGATCATTAGGATCCGACGAAGCATGTTTAGTGACCATAGTTGCATAGGGAATAACCTTCCAAGGTTATACTATATGGTCACTTAGGTTTAATTAGTTGTATGATAGGTAGTTTATATGCCTTAGGTAAATGACCAAAACGCCCTTTTCATGCATAATTGTAAAACCCGTTCGGATCTTCCAATGATATCAAACTTTACTTATGAAGGTGCGGAAAACAATCATAAGATGATTCACGAACTAAGAATGAAATAACACAAGAATAACTAATAAAACAAACCGAAATCTTGCATTCAATGATCAAGCAAAGACTGATACAAGACTTCAACCACAACCGGTTCCTTGTGTCCTTTGTGTCGCCACTAATCAACTCATCAACAACCTCTACACATCAATTGAGGTTTGTTTAAATACAAAACAACTAGGCTATACCCTAGGCCCATTTCGACACAAGTCCACTAACCCAAATACTAACAAAACCGACCCAAACATGTAAACTAAACATAAACATAATCAACCCTCAAACTAAGCTAACCTACATGAATAAACCTTCAGGTTCCAACAATCTCCCCCTAGGTTTATGCATGCAGGTTCTTGACACTTTAACCTTCACGATCACCTTGCAACCGATCCTTAATACCACCGAAACCCTTTGTATGAATATGAATAGATGCTGTAACAGCTTTAGTCCAAGCTTTTGCAATTTCTTCATATTTCTCAGTAGCTCTAATTTGATGACGAGCTAACACTTCTAAATCTTCATGAGCAACATTCAGTAAATCAATCTGATCCACCAAGTGAAAACACACATCATCATCACAAACAATCACTGCCTGCCCTAAGCGCTCATCATAAGACCAAAAATGTAGAGACTTCAGAGCACCCTTTGGTATCTTTTTCACCAATGGAATCACCTTCTCTTTGTCAGTTACAGGCCAGCGCACAATCTTCATTCGCTTGTTCGTATATGGATCTCTAATGCCTTTAGCTGGTTTAACACTGGACTCTGCAGTACGCATTGAAGGAAAACCCTTAAGAACCTCCCTCTTCAACCTTTCGAAAAACCTATATCCAACTCCTCCAGGCTTATCATCTACATAAGGTGCTATAGACAAGTCTGTCAAGTCCACTTTAGTAAATGACTGAAACTGGCCTGGATGTTTGTACCACTCAACAGGTCCAATTTTCCTTTTTATCCACCATCTTTTGCGATCATGATCATAACCCCAGCTAACTACACCAGAACGATTTCCAACCTTATCATAGAGAGTTTCACCAACATCCATTAAATGATGAGTTGCATGAGCATTATCATCGTCTGGATTTAGATTCCGATTCTTCATAACTACAAACTCTCTCTTCTTCTTGATTCTTTCAGCCTTCTCTTTGTCTGCAACAGGATCAATAACTCTTCTAAAGTATTGTTCCATAGCAGCACCTCTTTCAGCATCATCCTTTTCAAAAGCCCTTTTCCTGTTTTCAACTTCGGTTGGATCTGAGAACTCCTGTCCAAATTTCTTCTCCAACTTTCCACGTAAGTCATACACCATATTAAACAACAAACTAACATCTCCTTGAAGCCGCTCAATCTGTTGATCTTTCTTCACAACCGTATCTTCAAGTTGAATAATCTTTGCATCTTTATGAATTGAATCTTGCTCAAGAACAATCATTCTTTTCTTCATATCTCTCATGCTAATAAATTCATCTTCATCACTCGAATCATCATCAAATGGCATTCTAAATGGCTCTTCAGGTCTTTTACCACTTGAACTACTAGGCATATCAAGATTAACTCTAGAAGAACCTGCAACTTCAGTAGCACTAGGTAACGTTGTATCAACAGTGGTATCAACATCAATACTAGTAACCTGAACATCATCAGTAGTGATAACCATATCAGTTCTTTCAGTATCAGCATCAAAATCAAAGATGTCTGCAGTAGCGGTGGTGGTATCGGTGACATTCTTCTCAAACTCGAAGTCATAAAGACCTTCATCATCATCATCAGTAATTACGGGTTGATCTTTGCCATGCTCAATATACATTCCGAGCCGAGGATCCCTCCTTTTCCGCTTCAATGGCATGGAATCAGAATCCTTTGGGTCTTCACTAGGCTTTTCACTTGACACTGAAAGATCAGAAGGAGGATTTCCCATCTTATCAGTTACAGATTTTAATAACAAAGCCAAACTTTCAGCAGTAATCACAGGTGGAACAGCAGAAACAGCAGTATCAACTTCAGCTTCAGGAGGAAGCTCTTCATCTTCACCAGAATCACACATAATCTCAACGCCTTCATCGTCAGAGTCTATTGTTAAAATCTCTGTCTCAGGCTGATCTTCAGCATCCATATGAACATCATGTTCTTCAGCAACAATAGCACTTGCAGGTACACTATGCACTGAAACAGATTTTGCTATTACTGGATTTTCACTAACATCTTCCGTCTCTGCAAACTGACCAAATTTCTCCAACTCAATCAAACCTTCAAACTTTTTCTCAGTTCCTTTCTTTGAGGTGAGAGCACCAAAACATGAAGGACCCATAGGCTTTAATTCCAACGTATTACCAGATCTCTTCAATTCCGGATAACACTCATTCAAAATCATCTGCACAAATCTTGGATACATAAGAAACTTATCCTTTCGAAGCCCAATTGCATTTCTCTTCATTGCTTCCAAGATATATCTTGAATAATTAAACGGCTCATTTGTAATCACACACATCAAAGCAGCAGACTGAGTAGTATTCAACTGATCAATTCCCCCTCTATTTTCTGTCATGCACAAAAGAAACATATGCAGCAACAGACGCCAGTATGGATGCACAAACTTCTTTACCAAGGGAGGAAACTTTCCTTCGTAGCTTAAACGAGGTAGAATTGCTTCCACTGTTCCAACAGGAAGTTCTATAGGATCTGTTTCCTGATCATTAAACCTTAACACATCTCTAATCATCTGCTCGGTCACTATAACTTTCGTCTCTTGAATCTCAGCAACTATAGCTCCCTTTCCTTCAATGATTTCAACGTTAGCAGTCTTCCAAAAGTCTCGAATAAGATCTTCATAAACAACCGGATTCTCACGAAGAGCATGAACAATCCGGCAACTATTCAAGCCTTTCATCAATGACGCGTACAGCTGCTTGTGTTTCTCTGGTGGAGGAGCCAAATATCCGACTTGATTGTGTGAAGATATAAATTTCAAATCCATTTTCTGCACACAACACAAATCAAATAAGTTTCCAACTTTCGAATATAACAGTGATAAAAATAAAAACTAAACCAAACACTGTTACTGTTCACTCGAGACCATGAGTCGCAACCAAAAGGTCTCGAGTCGAAACCAGTTGTCTGCGAGTCGCAACCATGAGTCGCAACCATGAGTCGCAACCATGAGTCGCAACCATGAGTCACAATCATGAGTCGCAACTGACCAACATTGAGTCGCAACCATGAGTCGCAATCTTGATGTTGCGACTCGTAACCACTGGTTTCGAGTCCTAAGTGTTCTTGATTGCGAGTCAACATCTTCAAAACTTCATCGGAAACATCATCGGAATCTTCAAATCCTCATCGGAATCTTCAAAACTTCATCGGAATATTCAACAAACATTCATAATTCCTGCAAAACTTGAATGATGACGTCATTATACCTTGATGATTAACGAATCAGATTGCGAATCGCAACCGGAAACCAGTCGGAACTGTTGATGATCACCGGATTCTTGAGAGAAAAAGAAAGAATTGATTGCGAGTGAACAAGGTTATGACTCGTAACCTCCCTTTTATACTCAACATTTATCATGGACTTGGGCCTTGTGGACTTGGGCTTAAAACAGATTTATCAAGCAATTTTTTTAACCCATTTCAAAAACTGATTTAATTTTAATAAAAATTATCCATTAAACCTTTTGAGCAATGTTTGCAAAATAAAAACCTAAAAAACAAAACAAATAATAAATATTATTTACAAAATAAACTTAGGAAATTTGCATAGATACTCAGGGATCAAATCACAAGGTTTCGGGCTTGACTTCACTTATCAACACTGATCTACTACTGGATGATCTAGACAATTGCCAGTATATTTGTCCCCTTAAACTCATCTCCCTAGACCTTTTCCATATAACTGCCTGTAACTCATTTTATCATGTTTTGTTATTTTAACAATGAACACCCAAACAAATACTAATCAATTCTCGGAATTATGCACAGCACACTCTATCATGCATGTAGTGTCCCTACCACATATTTCACAAGTCCAATCCAAATCTCTGAAATCTTAACTGGGAATAGATTGAGAAGAGAACAGAATAGATCTTGAGCAGAGATGGTGTAATATACAAATCAAATGAGTTTTCTCAATTTGATATAGGTTTCATGGGTTTCTTTTGGGCACTTGAGGGCCTCTTTCGGGTGTTAATTGATCTACAGATCGACAACGTACAGCTAGGTCAGCATGTATCTGGATGCAGCAAAAGCTGACGTTGCCTAGCACCTCCAGGTCAGCATATATCTGGATGCAGCAAAGGAGGTACACGACTTTTTCAGAGAAGATTTTAGAGTCAGACCAAAATTGTGTGTATCAGGACAACATACAGACATTCAAATAGAAATGAGCTAATTCCAAGTGATTTTCTTTTCTGAGGTCATGTACTCTTTTAGTTCTGAACAGAAACAGCCAATGTTTCCAGTCTTAAGGATAGAGCCTACCAACACATCATACTAGAGTCAAACTATTTCGATACTGGTCTTACATGAGTCAGCCCTTGACCATAATGTGAAAATTCATTTCATTTCCCAGTCCTGCCACACCTCTTTTTGTATTTTTAAATTTTTAATGTTTTTGTATTTTTCTATTTTTTTTAATGTTTTTGTATTTTTCAAAATTTCTCCCCCTAAATTTGAGCATAAATAAAAACTACCTAAGAATAGAAAACTTTATGAACAAATTTACCTACGAAAAAAAAAAACAAAAAAAAAACATGCTCAATCAGTAAAACGAATCATTTTTAGAAAATCCACAAGCACTCTGAATTTCGAGCTGCTGACAGGTTTAGTGAACAAATCAGCAGCATTTGCATCTGTGTCGATTTGTTCAAGAGTAATAAGACCTCTGTCAAAACAGTCTCGGATAAAATGAACTTTAATATCAATGTGCTTGGTTTTGGAGTGAAAGACAGGATTTCGAACAATTTGTATTGCAGCATCATTATCGCAGTAAATAGTAGTGTTAAGATAAGTCAAACCATAATCCTGCAATTGATGTTGCATCCACACCACTTGAGAGCAAGAAGCAGAAGCAGCAACATACTCGGCTTCAGCTGTAGATATCGCCACTGTTTGTTGTTTCTTGCATTACCAAGAAATGAGCCGATCACCCAAAAATTGACATCCCGCAGATGTAGATTTCCTGTCACTGTCAGTACCTCCAAAATTGCTGTCAGAGAAAGCAAACAAGTCAAAATTGGAATCCCTCGGATACCACAGGCCAAACCGAGGTCGGCCTTTAAGATACCGAAAGATCCTTTTAACAGCAGTAAGGTGAGAAGTTTTAGGATTAGCCTGATAGCGTGCACAGTTGCAAACAGCAAACATAATGTCCGGACGGCTAGCTGTGAGATACATCAATGACCCGATCATGGACCTATATTGACGTTGATTGACAGACTCTCCTTCTTCATCTTCAGTCAATAGTGGTCTCTCTGCCATAGGTGTTTCAGCAGGCTTTGCGTCCATGAATTTGAATTTTGCCAGCACATCATCCACATACTTCCCTTGATGAATAAGAATTCCTTGTGAACTCTGCTTGACTTGTAGACCCAAAAACAGTGTCATTTCCCCCAGAGCACTCATTTCAAACTTCTTTTTCATAACTCTCTCGAATTCCTTGCAAAGATCCTCACTTGTAGATCCGAAAATGATATCATCAACATAGATTTGAACCAAGATTTGATCACGTCCTACCTTCTTGATAAACAGAGTCTGGTCTATGGTGCCACGCGTATACCCATGAGCCAACAGATGCTCTGTTAGTGTGGCATACCAAGCTCGAGGAGCCTGGTGTAACCCGTACAGCGCCTTGTCTAGCTTGTAAGCCTATTCAGGATGATCTGGATGCACAAACCCTGGTGGCTGCTCGACAAAAATTTCCTCCTTCACATCTCCATAGAGAAACGCGGTCTTGACATCCATCTGATAAACAGTGAATCCCATGTATGACGCGTAAGCCAAAAAGATCCGGATGGCTTCAAGTCGTGCAACCGGAGCATATACTTCATCATAATCCAGTCCTTCAATTTGTCTAAATCCCTGAACCACCAGCCTTGCTTTGTTTCGAACAATGACTCCTGCAGAATCCTGCTTGTTTCGAAATACCCATCTAGTTCCAAGCTTACGTTTTCCTGTTGGCAACTTGACGAGCTTCCATACTCCAAGTTTTTCAAACTGGTTCAGCTCTTCGTGCATAGCATCTACCCAGCCAGGTTCCTGCAAAGCTATATCAATAGTTTTAGGTTCGATTTGAGAAAGATAACAAGAATATAAGCAAGTGTTAATGGTTCCTGATTGACTCCTGGTCAAAATTCCTGCATTTACAGGACCAATCACATTTTCGATTGGGTAATTTCGCTGAACGCTCGTAGGTATGGCCAAATCAGGTACAATCTCCTCTTCAGTGGTGGTGTTGCTAGACTCCCCCTCATTAGGTGCTGTAGTAGTGTGAACTACAGGAGAAGTGACAACACAATCCTCAGGAATTGGTT
The DNA here is from genome assembly GCA_030545235.1 of Helianthus tuberosus. NCBI lineage: Eukaryota > Viridiplantae > Streptophyta > Magnoliopsida > Asterales > Asteraceae > Helianthus > Helianthus tuberosus. The sequence goes on along the minus strand of CM060367.1, from coordinate 76,584,119 downwards.
CAGGAAATAAAACAGAGTCACTAGTTGATGCACCCTCAGGAGATCGATTGACCGTCGGAGTTGGTGTAGGATGTTGCGTAAACACCATTCCCGGTGGATCAATGGTATGATGCCTCACGTTGTCTTGCATCTGTGCTTCGTCTTCCGTATCTTCAAACGACAATGGTTGTTTGGGAATAGACACACCTGCAACTGAAACATCACTTGACAAAATGTTAAATGATTTAAACAGAGCAGAATAATCGTATAACCATTCTGGACCAACTCTAGCGTCCGTAGCATTCTCTTCAAGCCATTCAATGTTGCACGACTCGACGACCTTTTTAGTTACTTTGTTGTATACCCTATAAGCAGAGCCTTTAGCATATCCAACAAAGTAACATTCGTCACCTTTGACTTCAAACTTTCCGTTGGAGTCCATTAGTAATAATACACATGGACAACCAAAAATACGAAAGTGTGAAACCGAAGGTTTATGTCCTTCCAGAATCTCATAAGGGGTTTTCATGTGACGTTTGTTTACTAAAGCATGATTCTGGATATAACAAGCCGTGCTAACTGCCTCAGCCCAAAAGAAGCTAGGAAGCTTTGAATCAGCCAGCATAGTACGCGCAGCTTCAATGAGAGTACGATTCCTTCTTTCAGCCACTCCATTTTGTTGTGGAGTTCGAGGCGCACTGAACTGACGATCGATTCCCTTATCAATGCAGAAAGTATCCAAAGTAACGTTCTTGAATTCTGTCCCATTGTCTGATCGAATAGCCTTCACCTTAGTACTCGCTTGATTTTCAGCCAAAGTAATGAATTGTTTTACCAAGACAGCAGTTTCATTTTTGTGGCTGAGAAAATACACCCAAGTGTAGCGAGAGTAATCATCGACGATTACCAGACAGTAAGCTTTCTTCCCAATGCTCAGCACATTCACTGGACCAAAAAGATCCATGTGAAGTAGTTCGAGTACAGCTTTTGTCGAAGGTGCTGGTTTAGTCTTATGAGGTTTTCGATGAGCTTTCCCTTTCGCACAAGCAACACATTTCTCCACCAACATGAAATCCTTGATTGGAAGATCACGTACCAGTTGACCTTTAGCTAGACGGTTCAGATTTTTCATATTCACATGCCCAAGTCGACGATGCCACAACAGACCATCATGCTCCGAAATTTTTGAAAATAGACAAGTGATCTCTTCACACGGTTTCTTGTTCATATCAATGACGTAAGCATTACCTTTCCTTTCAGCTGTCATCAAGAACCAGTCTTCTGGAATAACAATCCCAGGCTTAAGAACATGACATCCCTTCTTCGTGAAATGAACTGAATTCCCTCGATCACAGATCTGCGAAATACTTAACAGATTGTGTTTCAGTTCTGGAACATAATTAACATTTTCAAAACTTAAGACACCATTTCGAACAGTTCCTTTTAACGTGATTCTGCCTGACTCTCCTCCCGCAAATGAGACATATCCACCATTAAACTCTTTGACATTTACCAGTTGGGATAAGTCTCCTGTCATGTGCCTGGAACAGCCACTATCCATGTACCAGAGGCGCACGGTAGTCCTCCACAGCTGTTCCTGCACGATTAGCGGGATTAGTTAGATTTAGGAACCCAGCCCATAGTGGATCTGGGTTTTCCTTGTGCATCAATATACGTCACTCTCTGCCACACTAAATTATCTTTATTCAGAAATTTTGAAACATCCCTTTTGGCGACATTTTGATGACATGATTTCATTGAATTGGATTGCATGCCATTAGCTTTAGGTTTCCAAAACTGTCTTGACCAGTTAGAATTGAAACTTTCATAAGCGTTACCAAAAGAATTACTTCGATTACGCTGAAAATTTGTTTGTCTATTCTGATATTGATTATAGCGTTTGGCTGCATTCCAATCCTGATCAGAAGGTCTAGTCCTGTGATAGTTGTTCTTCATTGTCTTAGTCTTTGCAGACATCATGGACTCTGAACAGTGATATCGATTAGACGTGACCTTCTGATTTCGCTCTGATGTTTTCTTGTTCGGTGTCCTTGGGAGTTTGCCACAATTTCTGGCAATGTGACCAGCAATGCCACAGTTAAAACATGTTTGACGTTTCACATTTTGAATATTCTTGACATTTTGACTCTGTTTGCTTGATTTCGTGTGATTTGATGTTTTAGTTTTCTGAACATGTTTGACTTGTGGTTTTTCTTTAGACAACTTTTCTTCTAATGATCTCTCTCTTAGATCAGCATCCCTTTCATTGTTACTTAATCTTGATTCCGAATTTGAACATGTACGAGTTTCATCCAAATGCGTTTTATCAAGGCATTTATCATCTGAAACCGATTCAGGTTCACTTCCCGAACAAGAAGAAGTCTCAACAATATGCTCTTCCTCAATGCATTTGTCATGTGAAACTGATTCAGGTTCTTTTTCTGAGCCTAAAGAAGTTTCATCAATATGCATTTTCTCAGAGCATTTATCATGTGACACAGATTCAGGTTCATTGTTTAACACAGTTTCCAATGGGGTCCCACTAGATTCAACATTAGGGACACCCACTGAGACAGATTCGGAAGAAGAATCAGGATACTCTTGATTTTCTTGAGAAGTCGTTTCAGTGGTTTCACTGAATGCATCCTGAGGGACCTCACCTGTAACATTTTCACAAACATTTTCACAAGCTGAAACATTAGAGATGTTAGGATCACAAACATTAGTTGAAAAACAACCATCACCACACTTATTGTTCAAATCATCCACACAAACATTATCAGTTTTGCCCAAAACAACAGGCTCACAAGACGAAACATAAGCTGAAAACGACGCAAACAAAGAACTAGTAAAAGCAATGTCTGACTCAGTTGGTTCAGAATAACGTTCAAAATATGGTTCAGAAACATTTGAAATAATAACCGGTTCACTCCCATGAACATCATCACACTTTACTTCAGAGCTATCATCTGCACACGAAGATGAAACATTAGGATCAATTGTGCCTTTGTGAACAAAATTCAATGGAGTAAACTTTTGTGGCTCAACATGTCTGTCATGAACAGACGATTTGTGGTTTTTCGAACCATACGTCATATTACTCTCATTTATCATCTCCTCCTCGGTCATTGGTAGATAAGTATAATTATCATTGTACGGAGGAGGAGTCTGAGTGTAACCCAAGCCACGCCCTTTCTTTTCTTTAAAAGCGAGTTGTTGATCACAAATATTTTTAACCAATTTACTGGAAGAATCAAACTTCTTGATATTTAGTTCATTAATTTGATATCTGTTTTGAATATCTTCCAGTTCCTTAGTTAAAATGCATACCTTTTCTTGAGCTTCTAGGAAATGAGCTGTTTTTACACTCACATCATCCTTTAGCTTGATGATGTCTTTTCGCTGAGCTTCAATCTTTTCTTTATAAAGCTTCTCATTTTTAGACAAAGTAAAATTTTTATTTTTTATGTCATTATAATCTTGAATGAGCTCAGCGTTGTGTATTCTGTAAGCCTCAACCCTTTCCCTACACTCAGGAGTACAGAAAACAGAAATTACCTCTTCTTTGGTGAGACCTTTAACAGGAGCTGAAAGAATTTGAGTCATGAATGCAAAATCATCAGCTACAGTCTCTTCCTCTGGCTTTGGGCTATGTTCACTTGAAGTCATGAAAGCAATGTTGGATGTAGCAGTTTGATTCTCTGGAGCTGATATGTTCAGACGCTCAATTTCTGAAGTCCAATCAAAGTTGACGTTGGGCTGAACCACCAGTGCTTGTGCTAATCCTTGCGGCTGTGGACTTCCAGAAGCAGCAGCATCTGCTATACTTGTCGTGGTCACAAGAGCTCTTTCTCTATTAGGAGTTGCAGGTTGGGCAGGAGTTGCAGGAGTTTGATCTCTGTCTATAGGTGGCTTCAGGCAGTTTCGAGCATAGTGTCCTTCCTCATGACAGTTGAAGCAACGAAGATTAAAGGGCACTTTAGCAGCTCCATTCCATGCATTTCCCCACCTGTTTTTACCTGTTCTTTTCACAAACTTTTGGGCTCTGAAAGCTGCCATTGCCATCTGCCAGGTGATGTCCATTTCTTCAACATCATCTGGATGAATCTGTTTCAGATCATCAGGACTCCACTTTGGTGGATCAAGTTTTCCTGCAATAAAAGCATTCAAACAGTTGATCACAGAAGCTGCGATATCCAAGCTTTCCTTTGATTGTTTAGCAAAGAAGGCTATCATTTCGTTGTTAGCAGCGGAAGCAGAAGCAGCAGTAGAGATATTTCCAGAATTTGGAATTGAAGCAGGAGAAGCTGGAGAGACGACTTGATTAGAGGATCCAGATGAGTGCACCTTTGCTGAAGTTGGAGTAGCGGATGAAGTATTGCGAAACATCTGAAAACACCTTGAGACAATAATGCTGTGTTGCTGTTGTTAGAGGAAGCGGGAGCAATGGAGAAACCAGCAGCTAGCATACTGTTCTTGTAATTTGTTTCTCTTTGCTTATCATCCAGTTCGCATGCCTTAATGTGAGAGATCATCTCTGACAAAGTGCATCTAGCGAGATCTTTAGTCTTCTTGATCATAGCAACATGATGATCCCAACTCTTTGGTAGAGCATTAAGAAGTTGTCGGTTTGTGGATGCATTTGTTGTATGAATTTCTTCCATTTGCATTTGAGTGATCAGCTTCACAAACCTCTGAATCTGATTGTCTACCGTTTCACCATAAATATGGTTGAAGTTGTTGAAGTTTTGTTGCAGCAGATTTCTTCGGCTCTCTTTCATATCTTCGTTTCCTTCATATACTTCGATCAGAGAATCCCACAATTCTTTGGCAGATTTGCAGGTGCGAAAACCAATAGCAATATCAGGACCCAAACCCATGGTTAAGTAGGAAAGAGCTCGATCATCTTCTTCAACAATGAGCACATCATCTTCAGTGTACTGATCCCTAGGTTTCTTTACCTTAAGACCTGGTTCAGTTGAACTTTCCATCATGATTTCCCTAGGACCTCGCAAAATGCTTCGCCACAGCTTATAATCCTTAACCTTCAGATGCTGTTCAAAGCGCCACTTCCACTCAGGAAAATCATTAGCATCAGTTAACCTAGGAATGCGTGTTGTGGTACCAAGCTTTGAATCCAATTCTTGTTGCTGATTGAGGGCAGTCAATTCACTGTTGTTTGACGACATGTTTAATTAATTAGTTAATTAATTAATTGATTTTTGTTTTAAGTCCAAAAGTCAACAGTTCAAATGTCCGTAAATCAGTGTCGTTGCGAGTCGTAACAGCTGGGTCGAAACTGCTGTGGTTGCGAGTCGTAATTGCTGTGGTTGCGAGTCGTAACTAAAACAGAATGAGCCGAAACCAAGGTTGCGAGTCGTAACAGCTTTGGTTGCGAGTGGAGACTGACTACTGGTTGCGAGTCGCAACTGAAACAGAATGAACCGAAACCGTAGTGAATGCGAGTCGAAACCAAAACGTGATGAACCGCAACAATGATGGTTGCGAGTCGTAACCAGAACGTGATGAACCGCAACAGAGATGGTTGCGAGTCGAAACCTGCAAAAGAATAAACGATAAGATCTGTTTACTCGCAATCCCGATTTTTCAGCACTTCCAAAATTCAAAGATATCGTAATCTTTGAATCTGTTGACCACCAACTTCCCGTAAAATCAGCAAACACCTTTTTCAGAAATCAACAAACCAAAATCAGTATAATTTTGATGAATCGGTCAGGAACAGTTTAAGTATTTCACTGCAAAACATGCAACAAAATAGATCAGTAGCACAAACGATTCTTGAATCCGAATGATATCAAAACCGAGCCCTTGAATGGCTTCAATGGCTCTGATACCAATTGTAAAACCCGTTCGGATCTTCCAATGATATCAAACTTTACTTATGAAGGTGCGGAAAACAATCATAAGATGATTCAAGAACTAAGAATGAAATAACACAAGAATAACTAATAAAACAAACCGAAATCTTGCATTCAATGATCAAGCAAAGACTGATACAAGACTTCAACCACAACCGGTTCCTTGTGTCCTTTGTGTCGCCACTAATCAACTCATCAACAACCTCTACACATCAATTGAGGTTTGTTTAAATACAAAACAACTAGGCTATACCCTAGGCCCATTTCGACACAAGTCCACTAACCCAAATACTAACAAAACCGACCCAAACATGTAAACTAAACATAAACATAATCAACCCTCAAACTAAGCTAACCTACATGAATAAACCTTCAGGTTCCAACAATAATTGGTAATTAAGCATATGTAACATAAAATTTTGTCACTTAATCGATTATGCAACATGTTTAGGCATATAATACTTGTCATAGGACTAGTTAGACGTCTCAAACGCGCTTTGCGCGCACGACGCGTTAAAGTAGCGTAAGCTACCTTAATGGGTCGCAATGGGTCGAAAGCACTTAGGTTAGGTTTAGATTTAGAATGTAGGCTTTGTTAAACCATGCCATATGAGTTCCAATACTCATTTGGTTTACAAAACCTCATCCTATCCGATCTTCCGACTTAGGTCCAGTTTATTTATATAGTTATTAGGTTGCCGATTAATTCCGTGCTCCCTCTAGCTTTGCTTGGTTGTTGTTCAAGACCTCTAAGCATTCTCAGGTGAGTACAAAGTTCCCCAATTTTACTGTTTTCAATTGTTTTGGGGTGATTCATATGTGCTAAATGTTTTCGAGGTTTTAACGATGGTTTTCAAAACAATTTTCGATATTATAACAATGGTTTCAAAAACGATAGGCGAGTTGCGAAGGTTTGGATGTTATTAGCGAGACAATCAAAAGTAGTTTTCACGATTTAAAACGAGAATGATTTAAACGACTAAAGCGATTTTTAACGAATTAAACGATTTGGGTAAACGATTGGTTTTTGGTTAGTGTTTAGATAATGGGACGGGTGTAATGTGATGAAAGCATTATGGATATGCCGCTGGTACTTCCTATATATATATGGTTTCATCATATTACATACCGTGGCATTATTTAGTTCACTTGGGTAAACGATTTGAAACGATGTCACACAAACGAGGTTTTCGAAATGATATAAACCATACTAGTTTTATTAAGGAGTTTTATTAACGAGATTTATTAACGAGTTTTATTAACGAGATTTATTAACGAGTTTTATTAACAAGATTTATTAACGAGAATTATTAACGAGAATTTTATTAAATAAATGTTTTGGGTTAAGAATCACGGCAACGAGATTTTATAAATTATAACCAACTTGATTTGAGTTGGTTAATTATGTCGCAATACAATACTTTTCAAAACAAGGTTTTTAATTAAGTATTGCAACATGTAAACTAGCCATGAATCCGACACTCTCAAAAACCTATGTACTCGCCAGCATTTCTTTGCTGACTTTGTTTTCACATATGTTTCAGGTGTTGTTGAATGATGTTGATTGCTAGGATGCATGCTCACATAGGAATGGACGAGGCCATAGTGACTTAATAACAATGATAGACTATGTTTAACTTGTTTATTTAGATTTCCAGACGATGTAACTATTTAATGTTTAATAAAACTAAACTTCAAATTTCCGTGTGTTTTGAAACAATGATTCTGTTACAACACTCCTCGACGATTCCGCCGCGATTTGTTGTTTTACGCGGTCGGGGTGTGACAGAAAAGTTGGTATCAGAGCTCATGGTTATAGGGAATTAGGTTATTAGTAATGCTTTGACCTAGTCTATAACCTTCCTAGGACCCTAACGCGAGTTTACTTGCGTTTAGCCATAAAACAATACCGTCACCTATCCTTAGGAGACAACCACAACAAGAGAACAAATTTCGAATCTGCTTTGAAAACCAATCATCTGTTCTAGGATGATTTATTATAAGGTTTTGAACCCTTTAAATTTTCAAAGTCTCGTCAAAGTTTGGGTCTTATAATGTGAACACGTGCAAACTGGAAGGGTGAATGCATGTACCCTGAGTTTTCTGTCTAAGGCTAGAGTGTTCGTACAAATCCGCAGTATCGGACCAGTCACTCTACATGGGAACTCTTGGGGTGAGTGTTCACTTATAAGCGAGCTTGTCTTCAGTGATACATTAATATGACCAGTTTACTTTGATTAATCACCATCACATTTGTTTGCCTTAGGTAATAAACAAATGATCGCAATTTCTATGCGTTGTTGTTCTGTTTTAATTATCCGATAATATTTCACTTGTTTTCTCCTGTGTCTTACATTTCCTCTAGAATGTCTCTTCATCGCAACGACATTCAAATGTCCGAGCAAACTGCCAAATTTGCCCAGCGAATAGGCGAAGTAATCCTGAAGACTGTGGATTTAGGTATCGCCATGTCTCGTCTCAATAATGAAGCCACCCAAGAAGCATCGAAAGAAGTAGAAGCCGAGCCATCGAAAAAGTCAAAGAGGCGTAAAGCTCCAAAGGATCCCGTAGCCGTTACACCAAATCAAGCAAAACCTAGCCAGGTGGCAGCACCACCAGCCAAGAAGCCGTACTTAGGAACTGCTCCTCTGTGCAATCAGTGTAACCTCCACCACTATGCCAGTGTCAAATGTCGGAAATGTTTCAACTGTGGACTCATTGGTTATTTGGCACGAGACTGTCGTTCAGTCACTGTGCTAAACCAAGCTTTTCAGAACCCCGTTCAATTTCAAGCAGATCCAGCATAGGCTCATTTTCCTCTTGGTATTTGCTACACCTATGGCGAGACGGGTTATGTTAGGGACAGATACCCAAAGATTTTCAATGCAAATCCAACCCACGGATGAGCATTTGGCCGATCAGAAGAAGCTGCTGCTTTGAATAATCCGAATCTTATGTTTATGTTTCTAATGTTTTCCTTTGAACTCGGAAACAATCGATTTTGTTTATAAATAAATCTTTATTTTGCAATTCTGATGTACAAATATAGTTGTATGTGTGTATGGCATACCCCTACGATACCTACACCAAAGAACCGTATTTGTAGTTCTCTCGTTCATACGATCGCTCATGATTCCCTCGAAAATTCTAAGTGCTCGTTTCATTCTAAGAAACGAAGTGGCAATTTGAGTAATCATCTTTTTCCTTTTGACCTCACACCGATGCAACTTGGGAGTTTCGACATTATCATAGGGATGGATTGGTTAACTAAACATCATGCTGAGGTGATTTGTTTCGATAAGATTGTTCGCATTCCTCTTTCGTCTGGCGATGTTCTGGAAGTTCGTGGCGAGAAACCTTCTGGTGGATTGAAGCTCATGTCGTGTACGAAGGTCCAAAGTTAATTACGAAAAGGATATGTTGCTTTTCTGGCACATGTCACCGAGGAGAAAGGCAAGAGCAAGAGTATTCAGGATATTCCGATTGTTCGGGATTATCCAGAGGTGTTTCCTGATGAACTTCCTGGTTTGCCTCCAGTTCGTCAAGTCGAGTTTCATTTTGACCTTGTACCCAATGCCAACCCAATTGCGAAAGCACCTTATCGTCTTGCACCATCTGAGATGCAAGAATTATCAAAACAGCTTCAAGAGTTATCTGATAAAGGATTCATCCGATCAAATTATTCACCCTAGGGGAGCTCCTGTCCTCTTTGTGAAGAAGAAAGATGGATCTTTTCGAATGTGTATCGATTATCGTAAGCTTGATAAGCTTACCATCAAGGATCGATATCCCCTACCTCGAATCGATGATCTCTTTGATCAGCTGCAAGGTACTACGTGTTTTTTTTTTCAAGATCGATCTGCGTTCTGGGTATCATCAACTTCGTGTTCTCGAAGAAGATATTCCCAAAAATGCTTTCCACACGAGATATGGGCATTACGAGTTTACAGTCATGCCTTTTGGTTTGACAAATGCCCCAGCTATCTTTATGGACTTAATGAATAGGGTCTGCAAACCTTATTTAGACAAGTTCATTATTGTGTTCATCAACGATATTCTCATTTATTCGAAGTCTCGATCCGAGCACGAGCAACACCTTCGCTTAACATTGGAACTCCTGAAGAAGGAACAACTTTTTGCTAAATTCTCCAAGTGTAAATTTTGGCTTGAAGAAGTTCAATTCTTGGGTCATATAGTCAATGAGCAGGGTATTCACGTGGATCCATCCAAGGTTGCTGCTATTAAGGATTGGAATACACCAACGACACCTACAGAAATTCGTTCTTTTCTTGGTCTTGCTGGTTATTATCGTCATTTTATTTCAAATTTCTCGAAGATTGCGGTTCCACTCACTGCTTTGACTGAGAAGAATAAGCCTTTTGAGTGGGGACCTAGGCAAGAAGAAACGTTCCAAGCGCTGAAACGGAAGCTATGTGATGCTCCTGTTTTGTCCTTGCCCAATGGAAACGATGATTTCGTTGTCTTTTATGACGCGTCAAATCTAGGCTTTGGTTATGTTCTTATGCAAAGATGTAAAGTCATAACATTACGTCAAGACATTTGAAAGTTCACGAAAAGAACTACACAATTCATGATCTTGAGTTAGGTGTTGTGGCATTTGCTCTCAAAATCTGGAGACACTACCTCTATGGAACGAAGTGTGTGGTTTTCACAAGACCACAAAAGTCTCCAGCACATTCTTAATCAGAAGGAGCTGAACATGAGGCAGCGACAATGGGTTGAGCTCTTGAACGATTACGATTTCGAGATTCGCTACCTTCCTGGTAAGGCGAATGTCGTAGCCGATGCGCTTGGTCGAAAGGAGCGAGTCAAGCTTCATTCTGTTCAAACTCTATCTGATATTCAATCTCGTGTCCTTCAAGCACAACGATTTTGTGTAAACGAAGGCTTATTGAAATATGAGCTACCACTTCAACTCGAGCTTAAACTCGAAACGAAAGGGCGATGGGTTGCTCTATTTTAAGAATCCTTGTGGATGATTATCGCCCAAATCGGAGCCCTGATTGGATTCCTTGTACACCTTAATATGTACATTACAACTCAATAAGGACAAACCGAATTCCTATTAAGATCTTCCTATCTTCATAGTTAGATTCTTGAAAATATTTAAAGTGCCAAATGAAATCCACGGATTGGATTCCTGGTATGTTTTAAATACCCGTGTCCAAAGATAACAATTTAATGGTCAAGTTAAACGATTAATGCGATTATGTGTTCTCTTTTTTTATGTGATCCGATTCTCATTATTCAAATCCTCGTAGAATCTTCCATATCTTCATATGAGGGATTCATAGTAGGATATTCAAAAGGTACTACCCTAAATCCTTAATGGGCTTCTACGTGGTAGTTAAGACCCTTGGAATATATAGTACCATTCCATGATTCGAAGGAGACCCCTTGAGTGGTCTAGTTAAAGATTGATTCAGAATCTGGTTAAGAATGGCATGTGATGATACAGCTGAAAGGACCCTATGGTGGTCCAGTCACACTCATCACAGGTTCATTCATTTGGTTTTCCCCTACACATTATCAAATGCACTGTGTGGACTATGCAAGAAATTACGTAATTATGGACGCGTACATAATTATAAAAATTCAGTGCACGGAAACCACAGTAAGATTTATCATGTGTAAGAACCAATAGTGACAACAATAACGAAACGTGAACAATGTAATGGAGGTATGGTGGACGCACCAATGGCGCTTCATATACTTGTATATAAGTGTCCCTCTTACATTGCAAGCATAATGTTATTTAAAGTTACTAGAAGTTTGGAACTCTAACCAGTGTTGTTTTATCTTTTCGACTTCATGTTTCAAGCTATCACAAGTTTCCTCTAAATAAAATTCGGGACGAAATTTCCTGAAGTAGGGGAGACTGTGACATCTGTGCCTCCACGACCATCAAACAAATACCAAATCAATGAAATATTGTATTTCATACTTGGGATTTGTATAAATATGTGTATCATTTGCACATATCAATTCTTGTTCGAGTTCGAGCTCTAAATCACTTTCTAGAAAGTTATACGCGAACTGGTGCGTAAACGTAATCAGTTTAATGCGAAGAACACTCCAGAATAGTGACATAGGCTTAACATACCTTAAATAACCTTTACATAACTTAGAAATAAGTTTTGGAGGGTTTGGTGTGTCGAAATCAAGTTTATTCGCTTACAGGGACTAATTTCGACAAACTGCGAAAGTATGCCGATTCGTACTGTAACGAACCTTCCGGAACTTGATCATAAGTTAAACATACCTTAAATATCCTTTACATAGCTTAGAAATAGGCTTTGAGGGGTTCGGTATGCTAAAACAAACTTTATTGATCAATAGGGACTAAAAGCGTCAAAAAGTGCATAAGTTTGCATTTTCGTGCATATCTCGCGTTCTGAATATATCCGGACATCCAAAACTTTATGTAATCATTAAAATATTTTATTTTAGTGATTAGCATGATAAAATTCCATTCGTCGCGTAATGTGGATCGTTTTTCGCATTCGTTCGTGTTTCGTCGTAATTAACCGAACAACGCAACCGTACGACCAAACGAACCGACATCCGAGATATTTTTGAGCATGTTTTGAGTTCCCTATACTTTAACTTCATTTTAGAGCTTTGAAATGAGGTTAACGGGGCTTAAACGTGTCAAAATGTCATTCTGCCATAGTTATCTTAGGAAGGGACCAAAATGAAAAATCTAAATTCCAGCTTGTTCCATCTGTTCCCCTCATTTTCACATGGTTTTAATGAAACTATGGGCTCCCATGGTTTCACAAAACCATGGGCACATGTGTACGGATGAGATCGAAGCTCGTTTTACGATGAACGATCCTAACGGTTCTAGTTTTCCTATATATACCCATCCCCTTTCACTTGCAAAACCCACAATGATCTGATTTTGGTTCTCTAAGTTGAAGTTTATGCTTCATACCTGAGAGTAAATCGGATCATATCTTGCGGGGACCTTTTTTAAGTACTCTTTCGTTCTTTTATCGCTTTTCGAATCTGAAAGTCAAACTGCGTTTGACTTTCTGCCTTGACCAGTTTATGGTCAATGCGAAGTTCGTTTGAACTTCATAACGTGAGCGTAATTACGATGGTTATAGTCCCTAGTGACTATACCTACTGATTACCACGTTATCTAGGTGTACTGACGAGTCGTAGTTTCGGCCAAAATGCGTATTCTTGCGTATTTTGTAACCAAACTACTTTTGGGTATCAAAACCGTTTGTTTTGATACCAAACCTTTTTTCTAACTTAACTAAACATGTTTTAGCATGTTTAGCTCGTCACTTTTAGTTTAGTGCTTGTGTAGAGTCGTAAGTCAAAGCGGACTAAACACCCGCTTAAACTTTCGAACTAGACCCGTTTGGTCGATCATTAGGATCCGACCAAGCATGTTTAGTGACCATAGTTGCATAGGGAATAACCTTTCGAGGTTATACCTTATGGTCACTTAGGTTTAATTAGTTGTATGATAGGTAGTTTATATGCCTTAGGTAAATGACCAAAACTCCCTTTTCATGCATAATTGGTAATTAAGCATATGTAACATAAAGTTTTGTCACTTAATCGATTATACAACATGTTTAGGCATATAATACTTGTCATAGGACTAGTTAGGCGTCTCGAACGCGCTTTGCGCACACGACGCGTTAAAGTAGCGTAAGCTACCTTAATGGGTCGCATTGGGTCGAAAGCACTTAGGTTAGGTTTCGATTTAGAATGTAGGCTTTGTTAAACAATGCCATATGAGTTCCAATACTCATTTGGTTTACAAAACCTCATCCTATCCGATCTTCCGACTTAGGTCCGGTTTATTTATATAGTTATTAGGTTGCCGATTAATTCCGTGCTCCCTCTAGCTTTGCTTGGTTGTTGTTCAACACCTCTAAGCATTCTCAGGTGAGTACAAAGTTTCCCTATTTTACTGTTTTCAATTGTTTTGGGGTGATTCATATGTGCTAAATGTTTTCGAGGTTTTAACGATGGTTTTCAAAACAATTTTCGATATTATAACAATGGTTTCAAAAACGATTAAAATGGTTTATATTAAATTAATAACGATTTCGATATAGTAAACAAACTTGTTGGTTGTATTTACATAACGAATAATATCCATTAGTTTTGGCCGAACTGACCAGTATTAGGTTATGGTACCATAGGATCTGACAAATCCCGTTACCAGACTGCACCCATGGTTATGTTTGGGTTAGGTGGGTAACGACTGAATCTGTGATTGTTAATTTACCCTTTGGTGGTTTATTAATGCGAGAAGCGATAGGCAAGTTGCGAAGGTTTGGATGTTATTAGCGAGACAATCAAAAGTAGTTTTCACGATTTAAAACGAGAATGATTTAAACGACTAAAGCGATTTTTAACGAATTAAACGATTTGGGTAAACGATTGGGGTAAACGATTGGTTTTTGGTTAGTGTTTAGATAACGGGACGGGTGTAATGTGATGAAAGCATGGTGGATATGCCGCTGGTACTTCCTATATATATATATGTTTTCATCGTATTACATACCGTGGCGTTATTTAGTTCACTTGGGTAAACGATTTGAAACGATGTCACACAAACGAGGTTTTCGAAATGATATAAACCATACTAGTTTTATTAACGAGATTTATTAACGAGTTTTATTAACGAGATTTATTAACGAGTTTTATTAACGAGATTTATTAACGAGTTTTATTAACAAGATTTATTAACGAGTTTTATTAACGAGAATTATTAACGAGAATTTTATTAAATAAATGTTTTGGGTTAAGAATCATGGCTACGAGATTTTATAAATTATAACCAACTTGATTTGAGTTGGTTAATTATGTCGCAATACAATACTTTTCAAAACAAGGTTTTTAATTAAGTATTGCAACATGTAAACTAGCCATGAATCCGACACTCTCAAAAACCTATGTACTCGCCAGCATTTCTTTGCTGACTTTGTTTTCACATATGTTTCAGGTGTTGTTGAATGATGTTTATTGCTAGGATGCATGCTCACATAGGACTGGACGAGGCCTTAGTGACTTAATAACAATGATAGACTATGTTTAACTTGTTTATTTAGATTTCCAGACGATGTAAATATTTAATGTTTAATAAAACGAAACTTCAAATTTCCGTGTGTTTTGAAACAATGATTCTGTTACAACACTCCCCGACGATTCCGCCGTGATTTTTTGTTTTACGCGGTCGGGGTGTGACATCTAGTGGTCCGTTAGCGATCCAAATTTGCCGTAAAAAAAAAACTCGTAAAACAGAAACGTAATTATGCTACTGGCTAGGGGTGTTCAAGATCGGCAAATCCGGTTTTTGGATATCCGAAAATTTCGGATAGTGAATATTGATATCCGAATCCGTATCTAAAATTTCGGATATCCGGTTTTTGGATATCCAAAATTTCCAAAATTTCGGATACGGATTCGGATTTCCAAACGGATATCCGAATTTATAAAAAAAATAAAAAAAATGTTTTGTGCATAGATTAAAACAAAGCTTATATTCGATTTTCCAAATTTCCAACATTGAAAACTAAAAACATTCATAAATCAACATCTTAATCCGATTATTTACTATATTTCAGACTAAATATAATGGTCATATACTATATATATTTATAAAAAAATTAGTTTTCGGATATCGGATAATCGGATTAAGCGAAATTTTTGAAATTAAGATCCGAATCTGAAAATTCGGATTATCCGGTTTTCGGATATCCGAATTTTCGGATATCCAAAATTTCGGGTATTTCAGATATGGATTTTCATATATTTCGGATTCGTTTTCGGATACGGATTTTTTTAACACCCCTAGTGTTTTATAACTTTGTCTAGCCTATAAAATGAACTTTATTATTTTATTTCTTTGCGAGTTCTAACGGAACTAACGAATCATTTTATAAAATTAACGTTTATTTATATAATTAATATTTTTGAACTTGGAACTAATTATATTAATTAAATTAAAACCCAATAATATTAAATAATAAATAAAGGAATTCGTGTTTTCATTTATTTCATTTATCATCTGGTTTATAATCGAATCGGGTTTTCAAGGATCCGTTTTTTGGCGGATGTTACAAGACGGATGGTGAATATGATTTGACCCAAATTGTGGATTTCAACCTTATAAAGTTATAGTATCACACCCTGCAGAATCAAAGTTGGGCGTAACGACTGGTATCTTCATTGCATAGCGGAAGTATAAAATGCTAAGACTTCTAGATAGTTGAACGCCCGCTAAGTACTCGAATCACTATGGGTTCTCCTATTCCAACCGTGCCATAAATTAAATGTGTAACCGGAGAAAGATCGTGAGAAAAATCAACAGAAAGTTGGGGAGTTCATAGTTTGTTTGAAAAAAAGATTTAAAATAAATCTTTTTGAAAACCGGTTAAAATAATGTTTAGAAAACGTAATAAAATCATTTTCCTCGGCATGTCATTTGAAAACTTTGTACTTGTAAAACTTGTTAAACCGTCAATGTCCGCGTACAACAATGACAACATGCCCGCATGAGCTTATAACCAACCTCATGCTAAAGAGTGCCTCGCCAAACTGTTTACTCAAGACGGTAGACTAGCAGGCAGTTATAATTCCAATAGGCAGCGAGGACTTCATTATACAGTTTTAAGAACCCTACGGCTCTTACGGTTGAGATGAGGACAATCTAGTCCTTATGTTTCTTTGTACGAAAATTCAGTCCCGATGTTCGTAAGTAGGACAACCTAGTCCCATTGTTTGTATGCAGGACAAACCAGTCCCGTTGTTCGTTTGCAGGACAACCCAGTCCCATTGTTCGTATACAGGACAACCCAGTCCCATTGTTGAAACTAGGACAATCCAGTCACTAATCATAAAACTCATGCATGTTTCGAGAATACGTGTATGTTTTGTAAAACCGGTATGTTTAGCATAAACCTTTCATAAACCATTTGAGTTAGTTTGAAATTAGTTTGCAACATGGTTTAAAAATATGTAGTTTTCATTCATCGAAATATTGTGTACTTTTGCAAAACTTGCATGTCTTTCCACCCCCGAAAACATTTATAAACATGTAAAACCGTAAAAAGTGGGGGTTATGAACTCACCTCGATATCCTTGTGCAAAGCTAGCATAATATGACCCATAACATCATTTCCAAAACGTAAATTCACTAGCATGCAATCTATAACATTCCTATCAAGGAATAAATTCATAAGTTTCTACTAAAATGTAGCTAAACTATGTGTCACCGAGCTCTACCGAATTGTCAACCAATGATTCGATGGGACGATGTTAACTTGATGGAATAATAATGGTATACTTGTTTAGTTCCAGTTGTAGTCGGTGATAAATACTAGGTCTTGGAACAACTTAGTTTCCAAGAGGTTTAGGGTATATCTTTATAAATAAATATATTTATAAAATCGTGTTAGTCATCTCGAATGGTAGTACGTGTATGTAACGAATATTTATATGAAAATAATACGTTGTAAACCCGTATAATTTATTCACGCGTAATTATAAATCAAAAATTACCCGTTGTCAGATTCTCCCCCTGTTAAAAAAATGTCATCCTCGAAATTTAGACTATGATGTCATCTTAGAGTTACGCCATGCGTAAAATTACCCGTTGTCAGATTCTCCCCCTGTTAAAAAAATTCCATCCTCGAAATTTAGACTATGATGTCATCTTAGAGTTACGCCATGCGTTAGTAAATATGAATAGTATATTAAAGTAAAAGACAATGTAATTGAATCGAGACATGTTCGAATTATGTTAATACGAAGACATTTTGCAACAAAAAGAACCCAACGGTTCAATTGAATTTATTTCAGAAATCGATGTCAAGTGAACGAGGTGTTATGATATAGTCACCAGTGTGACTAAGTTTACATGGGTCAAACAAAAGAGGGATTATGATAAATAGATGTCCAAATGAATGTTCACAATTTGCAAATGACTTTTAGAATCAATAGAATTTACTACCAAAGAAAAACTTGCTTTGGTCGTTATTTATGAATCTTAGAATCAACATGCTCAAATGAAATAGGAGCACAGAAATGATTTGTCAACTATCAAACCATAACATGAATAAGAAGTAGTGTGTTAACATTTTTGAATTGCAAGGATACACTGAAGTACAACAAAATTTAGTATATCATTGTCTTAATACATAGTTGCATTAAGACTACTCTAAATGATGAAGTCAAACGAAAAACATGCATAGTTTTTCATGAAACGATTGATCATGTTTAGTCCAAGCTACAAGTTTATACCGACGCCACAAGGTGTCGTAGTGATCGAAGTAATTCGATAATAGTTGTGACCGAACAAGTTCACCGTGTTAGCAATCAGATGAAAGGCTCAACGAAGTAAATCTGAGTATTTATTCCAAATAAAGCTCATAGGATTTTCAATTGATGATGAAAGAACAAATGAATATCATATCGATGATGAAAGAACAAATAAATAACATATAATTTTCGATCGATGGTGAAAGAAAAAATAAATAACATAGAAATCTCGATGGATGATGAAAGAACCGTTAGAGGTACACCAGAATATAACATGAATTTATGTACCATTATCTTAACACACAACTGTATTAAGACTGCTTTAAGATATAAAACCAACAAGGTGGATTTAAAAATAAATAAATAAATAAATCTGTACATGAGGTGTGCAAACGAGATTAGCCCAAGCTTCAAATTAGTGGAAACGCCACCATAAGGTGTCATAACCAAACAAACGATTCAATGAAGGTGAAGACTAAACAAGTCTACTATGGTTCGAAACAGATGAAGTGTTTGTTGAGATTATTTTGAATATGATGACCTCAATACATCATATGGAACCTCAAATTAAATATATATATACAGCGGGCAAGTTCAAACAATTGAACTTGGTTTAGGCACAATCCAACAATAAATACATGTATCGGCAAGGAAATTTTGACATGGTTACAACCAAAAACCATGTATGTAACTCGAAAAGAAAAGCAGTTTCAAGAAATCCGTTGACTCAATATCAAGGAGTCAATACTTACAATAATGCAGGTCATCCAGATCACAATGCAAAAATTGGGTATAGCGAAATAATATTTGAATTATTGATAAAACAACCATTCGAAGTGAAGTCCCTGATGGTTTCCACGAGTCAAGCTAACTACATGCATGACAAACAATGCATGCGTAACATATGAATTTGTCAAGAAGGACACAAATGGGTGTTCGTTAATATGAAAGAATTTCTCGTGACATAATGACCATTAGGAGGAGTAGAGGTGTGAAAATCTACTCACTATGTGCAAAAGCCAGAATTTCAATAAAAGAAACTTGAGGACTTTACCTGGAATTTCCTGTGATGACTGGGTTTTTGGTAATATACCATGGAATGTCAAACATCGCGTAATCGCCATTAAGGGAGTAGGGAGATGTGAAGACCTGTGATTACTTTTGCGAGGCCAATAATTGTGATTTCCCCATTAGACTTTGTACTGATTGTTGTGAAGTCTCGTTTGGACGCACTTCGGCGTGATTCATATCACTTGTGGGGGCTAAGTGCCAACTTGCCGCACCTTGGCCGGTAGTTATCCGGCTGACGGGATTCGGGTAGTTGTTGTACTGTCCAATCATGTTTTCTCAAAGGCCTTGCCTCGAAAGTCGTATGTGATGTATTTCAACATTTGTTGATATATAGGTTAAGTTTCATGTATATTCGTGCACCAGTATTTCGTTCTGCATAGGTTACCTGCTCGAGTAACTAAAATAGCATGGACGATATAGATAATGGCGTTTGCCAGAGTTAATAGTCACAGTTCCTACGTAATGGCCTTTAAAGGAATTTGACATAAGTTTTCCAAATGCCTTAAATGCATGTTACCAAAACTCTCAAAGTTTTGCTTACTATATGTAACTGTTTCGTGTACCGTCTATAAAACATAACACTAGCGTATGTTTAAAATCAAAATGTTGACTAATTGTTTCGGCAGCGGTTGGAAACCATATTCGAGTCCTAGGCGTTTTGTATGTATTCAAAGTCTTAATAATCTAAGTCCCCAGAGGAAAGTGAGGTTAGAGCCTAGGTAAATCTCTACATAAACCTAATTCGCTAGAACCTAAGGCTCTGATACCAATCTGTCACACCCTGCAGAATCAGAGTTGGGCGTAATGACTGGTATCCACATTACACAACGAAAGTATAAAATGCTAAGATCCTTCTAGATAGTTGAACGCCCGCTAAGTACTCGAATCACAATGAGTTCTCCTATTTCAAACGTGCTATAAATTGAATGTGTAACCTGAGAAAGATCATGCGAAAAATCAAAATAAAGTTGGCGAGTTCATAGTTTATTTGAAAAAGATTTGGAATAAATCTTTTTGATAACCAGTTTAAATAATGTTGAGAATGTGTAACCTGAGAAAGATCATGCGAAAAATCAAAATAAAGTTGGCGAATTCATAGTTTATTTGAAAAAGATTTGGAATAAATCTTTTTGATAACCGGTTTAAATAATGTTGAGAAAACGTAATAAAATCATTTTCCTCGGCATGTCATTTGAAAACTTTGTACTTGTAAAAGTTGTTTAACCATTATTGTTCGCGTACGACAAAGACAACATGCCCGCATGAACCTATAACCAACCTTATGCTAGAGAGTGCCTCGCCAAACCGTTTACTCAAGACGGTAGACTAGCAAGCGGTTATAGTTCCGATATGCAGCGAGGACTTCACTGTACAGTTTTAAGAACCCTATGGCTCTTATGGTTGAGTAGAGGACAATCCAGTCCTTATGTTTCTATGTAGGAAAATCCAGTCCCGATGTTCGTAAGTAGAACAACCCAGTCGCATTGTTTGTATGCAGAACAAACCAGTCTCGTTGTTCGTATGCAGGACAACCCAGTCCCGTTGTTCGTATGCAGGACAACCCAGTCCCGTTGTTGTAACTAGGACAATCCCGTAACTAGTCATGAAACTCATGCATGTTTCGAAAATGCGCGTATGTTTTGTAAAACCGGTATGTTTAGCATAAACCTTTCATAAACCATTTGAGTTAGTTGGAAATTCGTTTGCAACATGGTTTAGAAATATGTAGTTTTCGTTCATCAAAATATTGTGTACTTTTGCAAAACTTGCATGTCTTTCCACCCCCAAAAACATTTATAAACATGTAAAACCGTAAAAAGTGGGGGTTAGGAACTCACCTCGATATCCTTGTGCAAAGGCAGCATAATATGATCCATGATGTCGTTTCCAAATTGTAAACTCGCTAGCATGCAATCTATAACATTCCTATCAAGGAATAAATTCATAAGTTTCTACTAAAATGTAGCTAAACTACGTATCACCGAGCTTTACCGAATCATCAACCAATGATTCGGTGGGACGATGTTAACTTGATGGAACGATGTTAACTTGATGGAACAATAATGATATACTTGTTTAGTTCCAGTTGTAGTTGGTGATAAATACTAGGTCTTGGAACAACTTAGTTTCCAAGAGGTTTAGGGTATATATTTATAAATAAATATATTTATAAAATCGTGTTAATCGTCTCGAATGGTAGTACGTGTATGTAACGAATATTTATATGAAAATAATACTTTGTAAACCCGTATAATGTATTCACGCGTAATTAAAAACCCACTTCATTCTTTCCCTTTTTTCTTCACCATCACCACCACCACCATAACCAACACCACCCCTCTCTCTCTCCAACCACCACCACCTCTCTCACACTCTCGCTCTCTAACCAACCCCCACCCCTATCCTGAGTCGACTCCCTTGCTAATACTAAACGTTTATTTTGTGCTGCTTGTTGAACTAGTTGCAAAGCAATCTATAAAAAGTTTCAAAATAGACGCACAAATGATCATTGATTCAAGTGAATGCTACAACTTTAAACGTTAATAATATTCCGAGTCGAGTCCACCCTCCACCGTACCGCCCCTACACCTCTCCCTCTGTTGGTGCATGTTTGTGACAACAGCTTAGATTTGGTCTTTGGATATCTTGTAATTAGTTAAACGATAAACAGTTAGCGGGTTTAGCTTTGTATTAGTGAGTTGTAATGTTTGGGCTAACCAAAACCCATATTGGGTGATGGGGGGCGAATTGGGCTTGTCCAATTCGCAGTCCATGATGTTTAACCTTGGCCCAAGTAGCAAACATTGTGTTATATAAACAAGGTTAGGCTTTAGGGTTTAGGTTAATCAGCAAAAACAGTTTAGAGAGAGTATTTTCGTGAGAGACAAAGGTCTTGGACGAAATTGAGAGAGTTAGGGTTTAGATTGATTGTAATTCAGTTTGATTGATAATCAATAGTAAACCCGGTTTGAAAGTGTCTTGCTGTTTCTGTTCCTACTAGTTTCTGTGCTAATCTGATCTAGAGGATTCCGCACTCTAGGTTGGATATACAATTCTGTGAAAGATCCATACACATCAAGGGGACCTACAATTGGTATCAGAGCAAGGTTCTTGAAGGCTCGGTTCAGAATTGTGTTCTGCAGAAACAGGGAGTATTTCGAATTTTTTGTTAAACTTGACAATTAGGGTTTCGAATTTTCTGGCTTGTTTGATAAAAAATTTCGAAATTATTGGCTGTTTTGATCTTCTGGTTTGTTTGTGTGGTGTTTTGCAGGATTTTTGGAAAGTTTTTGCTGATTTTGGATGAATTTTTGGCTGAAATCCGAAAACTGTTCTTGGTTTTGTTCATAAAGTTCATCAATTTTAAAAAAAAAATTGCTGATTTGCTGCTTCGATTGTGCAGAAACTGTTTGAAGAATCCAGAAAATCTTCAAAATTTTCGAAAAGATTACGTTTCCAAAGTTAATTGGACCTGTGAATTTTACTGATCTGCGAACTTGTCGGCGAACTTAAAATCCAAAGGCGACTTTGGTAATCGTATAATTTTCCTCAGCGAAATTATTACGGTTTTCGGCGAATTTACTGGTCGTCGTAATAGCGAAATTGACCAGCGAATTTGCAAGCGAAATTGATCAGAGGACTTGGCAGCATAATTAACCTGTTCAGCAAAATAACCAGCGAAATTGGACATACTGACCAGCGAAATTAGGTTAATTAAAAAGGGTGGAATATTTTCTGGCAAGCGTAACAAAAAATTCACGTTTTCGAAAATAGAAATTGATCCATAGCTCGTTTGACAGAACCGTTTGCACCGTTGCATTCCTCGTATTTTAAGGGTAAAAAAAAAAACCTCTGGAAAATCCCGATTTCGGTTTTTGACATTAGATATTATTGGATTCGTCTCTTCGAGACGATTCTAACGGTGTAATTTGGTAACCACTGTTTTCGGATATATTTTGTACGGTTTTCTCAGTCTGCAACGTTTAAAATGTCGAACATGTCTAGTTTGAATGAGCTTTTGAGAATGGAGCATGAGGTTGGCACTACCAACAAACCACCTAAGATGATGAAGGTGGAGAACTATTTGACATGGAAGGATCGTTTTCAATCATTCATTGAATACCAGGACACTCGAATGTGGATATGCATTGAAGATGGGTACACAAACCCAACACACGACTTTGAGGGCAGACCTCGTAGAACTGCTTATGTGAACATGGAAGATGCTGATAAAAAGATGTATGAGGCTGAAAAGAGAGCCTTGGCTGCAATCAAAATGTCCTTACCTGATAGCATCAAGCATACTTTCAAGAAGTACACAAACTCAAAGGATATGTGGGATGCATTAGAGAAAAGATATGCTGGAAATGAAGATGTTAAGAAAAACAAAGTTGATCTACTGAAGAAATGGATAATCATGAAACATGAGTCACTTGAGGACATCATCACTCGATACTACCATCTGATGTCGGAAATGGATAATTATGAGATAGAGTGCTATACTGACGTTGAAAAGAATGACAAGCTGCTCGATGCCTTACCTACCAAGTGGGATATCTACACTCTCATGATCAAGGGAGAGGCAGATTATGAGACAAAAGAGCTTGAAGAAGTAGTTGGAAAGCTGAGAGCTTATGAGCTTAGTATGAAGAAGAAAGACACTGGATATGATCAGGTTCAAGATCCAACGATTTACAATGGGCTTGCGTCTTCTTCATCTCACAACGCTTCTAGCGACTCTGCTACTGCTTTTCTTTCGTGTGAGAATGAGCAGGTCACAGTGAATGAAGATGGTGATGTGTGTTTTGTAGCTGCTTCAGGAGGATCGACAGGAGCCAAGAAAACATCAGCTTCTAAGCAGAGTAGTGGTGTTAAGTCAATGCCAATGAGTGTGAAGTCTGCTGAAGAGCATCTGGCTCTACTTGCTTCATTTGTTGCTTCCTATGAGAACTACATTCAGGGAAAGATATCTGATCCTGCTACTTTAGATGAAGATTATGATCAGATTGACCCTGATGATCTTGAAGATATGGATTTGCAGTGGCAAATGGCCATGATTACTAGAAGAGTGAAGAGATTTATGAACCGAACAGGAAGGAAGTTTATAGGAAAGACGGTTGGTTTCGACAAGACCAAAGTGAGATGCTTCAACTGTCAAAGTTATGGGCATTATGCTAGGGAATGTCAAAAACAAAAGCAGGAGACTTCGAGTCAGAGTTCAAACAATAGGAATGCATCAAACAACTCTAACTCAAGAGCGCTGATCTCTACTGCTAGAGAAGGTTCATATGACTGGAGTATTCACTTGGAAAAAGATGACAATGTCACACAGGCATTCATGGCAGAGATAACTCCAGTTGATGATGGTGAAGCTACTGTGGGAGATGCTGAAGCAAAAGTGGATGCTGAGGCAGAGGTCAAGATAGAGAGTAAAGCTGAAAAAGAGAAGGGTGATCAGACAAAAGATGCTGAAGAGGAAAAGCAAAAGTCTAACCATCAAATGGAAGCTGAAGAAAAGGAAGCAAAATATAAAAGAATGGAAGCTCAGCTTGCGGCTCTAATGGCCAACCTTGATAAACAAACAGGAGAGGTAAAGTCTAATTCTGTGTGTTTAAAATGTCGTGAATTACAGGGTGAAGTTGACAGGTTGTCCACACAAAACCAAAGTCTGGTGGGCGAGATGTCTACCATAAAAGAAGCAAATTTTTTTGCTAAAAGAAATGAATCCTCATACTTGAAGAAAATAAAAGGTTATGAAAGTAAAATTGACTCATTAACCTGCAAACTAAACGAAAAACTTCAGGTCATAGACTTAGCTCATGAAATGATGGCAGAGAAAACAAAAGAGATTTCTGAAAAATGCAAAGAGTTGTCAGATGCACAACTCAAAATTGTTGAACTTGAAAAGAAATTAGGTCAATTCAGGGACTCTACTTTTGTTATGAAACATATGATGGGTGGCTTGAAGAAAAGTAATGACAAAACCAGTGTGGGATTTCATGGTTTCAATGAAGTTCCACCTCCTGTTAGTCATGACTATTCTTTCTTTCCTGATGAAGATGATCTCATTGACTTTGGGTCAACATCACCAAGTAGTTCCACGTCACGTCAAGGAAATGTTTTTGAGAATGCTGATGCTAAGAAGGATAATAACAGCAAACCTGTTTTGAAAAAGAACACATCACATCCTAAGAATAAAAATCCAACTTTTGTTAAAAGTGTTAATTTTGTTCAAGGAAGTGACATGAAAGAGGAAACAGCTGTTATTGAAAACGAATCTAATATAGAGTTTGCTAAAAACAAGAACATAGAAAATTCTGAAACTAAGCAAACTGAACCAAATCCTTCTAAGGCATCATCAGAAGAAAAACCCGAATCTAGTTCTAAGGCTTCAGAAAAGAAGTCTTCGAAAAAGAGATCGTGCTTCAAATGTCACACCAAGGGACATGTAGCTAGCTGCTGTCCTAACAAAAAGAGTGAAGCACAAGTGAGTGAGAGGAAGAGAGAGAGTCACCAGAGAATAGTGGTGATAAACAGGAGAAAGTTGCAAATTCTCCAAAGCAATCTGCTCCTAAGCAACCAGAAAATGTTGTTGTTGGTGTAGATAAGGCTGAAAAAGGAACTCCACAAGTTCCATGTTTTCAAAGAAATCAACCTAGATTTCAGCCTAGATCTCCACCAGGCAGATACGAGAGACCTAGAAGCAGTTCACCAAGAATGAACAATTTTAATTTTAATAATTTCAGAAGTCAAGGTCAATATCAAAATCGATACCAAAATAATGGTGGTCGAACTTTTTATAACAATGGCTTTAGAAATTACAACAATAATGCTTCTTGGAATCAAAATTCAAGATACCCAAATCAAAATTTCCAAAGGTCAAATAGTCCAAATACGTATAGGAACCCTCAGGACCAAAGACCTAGTGGAAATCAAAATCAAATTCCATCAACAGGTCTGAGATCCAAGACTCCAGTTAGGATGGATGTTCCAGTAGTTGGTGAATTTGGACGACCCAAGACCATTAAGGCTTGGGTCCCCCAATCTAACTAATTTCTTGGTTGGTGTGTGCAGGAGCTGCTAAGGAGGATTATCAACTTATGGTATGTTGATAGTGGCTGCTCCAGGCACATGACGGGGGATGCGAGATTGTTGACTGAATTTGAAGATTATGATGGTGGAAATGTGAATTTTGCGGGTGCTAAAGGTGGTAGAATTACAGGACGAGGAAAAGTGACCAATGGGAAGATCACACTGGACAAAGTGAATTATGTTGAGCTGCTTAAACACAATCTGATGAGCGTGTCACAAGTCTGCGACAAGGGTCACTCGGTCCATTTTACCAAGAATGAAGCATTAGTGTTGAAACCAGGTTTGAAGATTCCGGACGAGTGGATAGTGATGCGAGCGCCAAGGAGAAATGACACTTATGTCATGGACATGGGTGCTAAGGATCCAAATGCTGTGGTGGCGTGCTTACTATCAAAAGCATCTGAAGCTGAATCGATGTTGTGGCACAGACGCATGGCCCATATTCACTATCGAAAAATGAATTACCTTGTTAAAAATGAGCTAGTGAAAGGGGTTCCAATACAGAGGTTTCACGTGGAAGATAAATGTCTTCCATGTCAAAAGGGAAAACAACATAACAAACCTCACAAATCTAAAACAGTAAATTCCATAGATGCCCCTTATGAATTACTTCACATGGATTTATTTGGTCCGGTGAACGTGAGGAGCATAGGTGGAAAGTACTATTGTTTAGTTGTCACAGATGATTACTCACGTTATTCATGGGTTTTCTTTTTAGGTACAAAAGATGAGACGGCGGAGATGCTGATAAATCTTTTTACGAAATTGGAAAACGTCCATGATGCAAGAATCAAGAGGATAAGGAGTGATAATGGCACGGAGTTCAAGAATCGCATTCTGGATCTCTATTGTCTTCGCAAGGGAATTGAACATCAATATTCCGCTCCTTATACACCTCAACAAAATGGAGTTGCTGAGAGGAAAAACAGGACGTTGATTGAAGCCACTAGGACAATGCTTTCAGATTCAAAGCTACCAGTTCTTTTCTGGGGAGAAGCTGTGAATACAGCTTGCTACGTCCTAAACAAAGTTTTGACTGTTAAACGTTTTAATAAAACTTGTCATGAATTGATGTTTAACAAGAAACCAAACTTAGAAGGCTTTGAACCATTTGGATTACCCTGCACCATTGTGCGAAATAAAGATAAACAAAAATTCGGTGAGGTGGCTGACGATGGCTACTTTCTAGGTTACGTACCTGGCGCACCGAATAAAAGGGTTTTTAATCTAAAAACTGGTAAAATTGAGGTTGTTTACAATGTTGAAATTACTACATACAAACCTCAACAATCAACGAGTGGTCCTGCTATATTATATGATTATGAAAGCACTTTTAAATCATTTAATATTCCTGAGTTTCCAAATGCAGATGATTCTCAGTTGATTCAGACAATGATTGGTGGAGACGATGAAGGTGAGCTCATGCCTAGATCGAATGTTGATATGACAGATGCTGTGGAAACTTCCCAAGGTGCTGCTGATCCTGATTCAAGCGATAGTGACTCTGAACCCATTGAGGGGGAGGATTTCATTAATCCATTTGCAGATCAGAACATTCAGGGGGAGGTTGGATCAAACCTGGGTGATAATCTTGAAGTTGATACCGTTGCTACTACACGAGCAAATAGAGATCATCCAGTCGACATGATACTTGGAGATCCTACTGCAGGTGTTCAGACGAGAAGAAGCATAGCAGCGAATTCTGGTTTATTTGTGTCGATTGAGAAGACTGGGATTGTGAATGAGTGCTTGTATAGTTGCTTTATTTCCCAAGAGGAGCCGAAGAACATTCATATGGCTCTTAAAGACAATTCATGGGTTGAATCTATGCAAGAGGAATTGGCCCAGTTTGCAAAGTTGAAAGTTTGGGAGTTAGTTGACCTTCCTAAAGGTGAAAGAGAGATAGGCACTAAATGGGTGTTTAAGTGCAAGAAGGATGACAGAGGGATAGTGACGCGAAACAAGGCTCGATTGGTTGTCAAAGGTTTCAATCAGCAGGAAGGGATAGATTACAATGAAGTGTTTGCACCAGTGGCAAGGTTGGAGGCAATTCGTTTGTTTCTAGCTTTCGCAACATTCAAGGGCTTTAAAGTTTACCAACTAGACGTGAAGAGTGCATTTCTTTACGGGAAAGTCCAAGAAGTGGTGTATGTCTCACAACCAGATGGGTTCGTTGATCCAGATTATCCAGATCGAGTTTACAAACTTGATAAGGCTTTGTATGGATTACATCAAGCTCCCAGGGCGTGGTACGAGACACTGTCTACACATCTGATCAAGAATGGTTTTGAAAGAGGTCAGATTGACAGTACACTGTTCATCAAGAGGAAGAAGGAAGATTTTCTGCTAGTACAGGTGTACGTGGATGACATCATCTTTGGGTCATCTGATGAAAACATGTGTAAAGAGTTCGAGCAGGTGATGAAGAGCAAGTTCGAAATGAGCGCTATGGGTGAGCTGTCTTACTTTCTGGGATTACAAGTTGAACAGAAGGAGGATGGGATGTTTATTCATCAAACAAAGTATGTGTATGACATCTTGAGTCGGTTCAAGATGAATGATTGCTCTACTTTCAACACACCCATATGTGAAAATCACAATCTTGGCCCAGATCATGAAAGTACTGAAGACGTTGATCCTACTCAATACAGGGCAATGATTGGTTCTCTAATGTACTTGACTGCTTCAAGACCTGACATTATGTTTGCAGTATGCTTGTGTGCCAGATATCAGGCTAATCCAAAGGAGTCACACATGAAGGCGGTGAAGCGTATTCTTCGTTACTTGAAGGGGAAACCTAAACTTGGGTTGTGGTATCCAGCTGATAGTGATATGAATTTTGTTGCTTACACTGACTCAGACTTTGGAGGATGCAAGTCGAACAGAAAGTCTACAACAGGTGGTTGTCAGTTCTTGGGAGGCAGGATTGTGTCTTGGCAATGCAAGAAGCAATCTTGTGTGTCTACCTCTACGTGTGAAGCTGAATATATTGCTGCGGGTAGTTGCTGCTCTCAGGTTCTCTGGATACAACAGCAGATGCGCGATTACGGTTTGGATTTCACTCGTACTCCTATTATGATAGACAATAATGCCACAATTTCAATAACAAATAATCCCGTGAAACACAGTCGCACAAAACATATTGACATACGTCATCATTTTATACGGGATTGTGCTGAAAAACGACTAATTGAATTACATCGAGTCGACACACTAGATAACCTGGCAGATCTTTATACTAAAGCTTTTGACAGGGCTCGCTTTGAACATTTAGTCGAACTCAATGGGATGAGGAATCCTGAATAACTGGTTTTCATAAGAATTTTGTAAATAGTTTACTGCTTTTCTTAAAAATGAAAAATACAAAAACATTGAAAAATAAAAAAAAAACATAAAAAAATAGAAAAATCAAAAATGAGTTATCATTGTGTGAAAAAGAAGAAATGATAGTACATCGGCAAGTTAGACTGTCACACTGAAAATAAATAAATTGCTTAAGTGTGATAGCAGCTTCATCATATGATGTACCAGTAGGCAAAAAGCATGAAATAATCAACTTACCAATGTGATATAAACCTAAACGAACTGTGTATCAGTGGGGAACACATCAGTGGTGTATGGTTTAATGACCTTAAATCTTGCGTTGATAGATTGCCAAAATCTGAAGTTTTGGGTCTTTATACTGTTATTTCATCTGGGGATATCAGGGGTGTCCTTCTGCTGCATCCAGATATATGCTGACCTAGACACACCCAGGATATCTTAAAAGAGCTATAAATGCCAAAACCTTGAAAATGAAGAAGCTCTCAAAGAGAGTCATTCAAAAAGTGCAAAAAGCACAAATCGTACCAAAAAAATGGTATTTGTCTTAGCCCTCGATAAGATATTTTGGTCTCTCTGTTGTACGGAAGGACTGACCTGTTCACCAATTATCTATCGTTGAAAAATAAAACGGATGAATTCAGTATTCTCACCTACTACGATGAATCTTTGTGCATACCTTGATCGCGGGGGTATATCCTGAAGTGGGACACACTAGTATTTCAGTATTAAAATTATCTTAACGTATCATACGGTAATGGTACTTGAAATGTTCATGCATTTTGTTTAAGTGGACAAATATACTGGTAATCGTCTTGGACTGTTTTTCACGAAAAATTAAATAAAGAATTATCTAATAGTGTGAAAACAGTTTGATTGTGCTGATATGATCTTCTTACCAGTGATTCTCACAAAAATAGAGTGTTTATTGCTTTTGTATTTACTTGCTTTCAAAAATATAAAAAAAATACAAAAATAGTGTCTTTTTCTGTTTAAAATTCTTAACGTACGGAAAACTGTTATTCTTGGAGGAATTGTTACTGATAGGGGGAGACGATGTTAGAAAGTGAGTTCAAATTTTTAAATCATGTGGGTTATAGAGTGTGTGATTAAAAAGTTTTGCGTGTTGGTGATGAAGTTGAAAATGCTTAATCTGTGATACAGTTTAACTATCTCTTGAAAAATAATAATTTGTTTAACTTATGTTGAAAAATTCTTATGGTTTCTCGAGATGTTTGTTTTATAGTAAACAGATTGAAGTAGTGTGTTGCTGAGAAGTTGCTGTGTTGCTGCGAAGTTGCTGTGAAGATGAGAGTTTGATTGGATGCATGGTAGAACCTCCTTTCTATATTGCAGACAAAGTTGAAGAGTTTGAAGATTGCTATACATATGCTGAACTGGAGTTTACTCAAACGCTAAAGTTTTTGAAGATTTGGTGATTGGATGCATCAGCTTAGGGGGAGTTTGTTGCTGACAGAAGCTATTGAAGCTGAAGCTATCCAAAGACCAAAGACAGTGCAAGATTACTTGAAGATTTCAAGATGACTGAAGACAAAGTTATTTTATGAAGCTATTGTCAAGGGGGAGTTTGTTGGTGCATGTTTGTGACAACAGCTTAGATTTGGTCTTTGGATATCTTGTAATTAGTTAAACGATAAACAGTTAGCGGGTTTAGCTTTGTATTAGTGAGTTGTAATGTTTGGGCTAACCAAAATCCATATTGGGTGATGGGGGGCGAATTGGGCTTGTCAAATTCGCAGTCCATGATGTTTAACCTTGGCCCAAGTAGCAAACCTTGTGTTATATAAACAAGGTTAGGCTTTAGGGTTTAGGTTAATCAGCAAAAACAGTTTAGAGAGAGTATTTTCGTGAGAGACAAAGGTCTTGGACGAAATTGAGAGAGTTAGGGTTTAGATTGATTGTAATTCAGTTTGATTGATAATCAATAGTAAACCCGGTTTGAAAGTGTCTTGCTGTTTCTGTTCCTACTAGTTTCTGTGCTAATCTGATCTAGAGGATTCCGCACTCTAGGTTGGATATACAATTATGTGAAAGATCCATACACATCAAGGGGACCTACACCCTCCGTCAGCTCCCCCAACTTCAATAATGTCTACTCCCCCAAACAAAACCCTAGCACTAGCTACCCCAACAACAACACCACTGCTAACCGTCGTTCGCAACACAACTCTCGCTTCAGTCCGACGTCGTTTGCTCCTCGACCTCGGCGGCACTCCAGTTGTTGCCGCTCTAACCCTAGGGCTTATGGTTGCGTATGTTTTCGACTCGTTAAACTTTAAATCCGGATCGTTCTTTGCGGTTTGGTTTACGATCATATCTGCACAGATTGTTTTCTGTTTTAGTTCGTCTCTGTTTACCAGTTTTAATTTAATTCGGTGATTTTAGGGTTGTTAGGTTGTTGTTAGGTTGTTGTTGTGTGTGTGGGTTTGCTAGTTTTTTTATAGGTGTTTGGGCGTCTTTACAGTTTAAGTGGATTAAGATTGAGTTTCCGACTATTGTTCTTGCTTTTGAGCTGATTTTGTTTGCATGTACTCTGGTTATCGGTTCGGTGCTTTTTAGTTGGGCTACTGTTTCTGTTGTTGGTATGATGAATGCTTATTATTATTATTTTTTCTAAATAAATGGGTAAAATGACTCAAGTACCCTCATGTGCCTTGCACATGATAAACTTAACTGAAATTTTTTAACCAGATTAAAGCTAAAGGACTAGGGTGTAATGAGTTTTTCAAATAAAGGATTGTGACTGTAATTATTGAAGTTAAAGGCTATCCAATTCAATTCAATACAAATATAAGATATGAAAAAGTGTAATTTACCTTTTTTTATATTCCCTAATTAAATACAAAGTGAAAAGAATACCAGCTAAAGTTAAAACGGATATATCAGCTGACCTGGCATCCAATCGTGTAAGCTTCCTGGCCTAGAGGGCTATAACTTCATGTATTGTCTGCCCACCAGCAAAAAGAAGTTCCTAGATAGATAATACGATAAGCTGAAAATAGATAAAAGATTAAATTGAAAAATCTTATGACAAATTGTAAAAAAAAAAAAAAGAAAAAAAATTGAACTCTTATGACACCCAATACATTTAAACTTGATGCATCCCCTTTCTGGTGCAATGGGGTTATTAAGAAATTTTGTGATTGCCAAAAACGAAGGACAACAGGCACGCCATGTTAGAAATAACCTGTTGATGTGGCCTTACGGATCATTTGGTAACATTACCAATATGGCATAACTAGTCCCCGACAATTACTTGATGGTAGTAATTGTAATTATTGATTAGTTTAAGGGGCAATTATGATTTCCCTTAGGTACCTTTAATAGAGAATGTAAAGAGTTTTCATAACTGATCACTATTCATGATCATCATTCATTTTGATGTTAAATATATATTGATAATAAGAGATGAACAACTCAATGAAGAACACCAATACTAAAAATACTAAAATTCTCCCTAGTGTGATCCATCAACACAAGGTACCATAACGGGAATCATGGCTTCATTTTTATCCTCAAAGATAATCATCCCTACAAGTAAGTATCTCTAACTTGGTATCTATATTTACGTTATGATTGAATAAACATGATTAGGTTCTATATTTTGACCCATGTTTATAGATATAATCAACACGCCATCCTCTTTTATATACGGGTCACCAATTTATTGACCAAGAAGTTCAAACAACGGACCTCCAGCAACTTTGACCAGAACCTAAGCAAAATTCGACCATTATCAAACATTTTACCATTGTAACAAGCAAAGGATATCAACAATCAAAATAGTTAATACCTCATATAAAAGGTGTTTCACTCTCTCGTTTATGAGCCAGCTTTCATTTCTCAAAGCAAGGCCAATCGCAGGATGTTACCATGAGGCGTTATTAATCCATGAACTAATGTGTTAATGGTCTGCAGCCACATATTGTAATGTTTTTTTTTAAAAGAAAAACGAATGGGTCAGAAGTCATACAGCCCATATTGCCTTTGCTTTTTGTTCTTGTCTTCATCATCTACACTCAAGTTAACACAAAGTTAAGCATGATATTAATGAAAGTAAATGGCAGTGGTTGGAAACGAGGGGACGATGTTTATGGCAAACAAAGGGGCGATCATTGAGGGTTGAGCAACGACACCGATATCCAATCAAATGAGGAGGATGGTTATGGAAATACTCATGGTTGACTCTCAGGACTCAGTAGAAAACAATCGAACCAAGGATTTTAATTTTGACGATTCAATGTTTCAAGAATTCGTGATTTTATAATATTGGTCAATTGTGAATTGTATGAAGATTTTGATCATCTAGGGGTTTGATTTGAAATATAGATATCCACAGCAACAAGTATTATAGTTTCACTTGTTTATTGGTAATCTTCTTTCTTTTTTCCTCTTTATTTTGTTCTTTATGTGAGCTTTGAGACTTTTTTTTTCTTATTTCTACTGTTACTTGTTGCAAATGTGATATGTGGTCTGTTTTCTCATATATTGTTGGTTTAAAGAGTCAATGAACAAGTCATTTTTTTTGTTAAACCTTATTAGTTTACCAATTATTCCCAGTTATTAGATCTTTTAATGATGGATCCAGGATTTTATTCTAATGGGTTACTTTTGATAAATTCTCTTTAATTATTACTAACTTTTTCTTAATATTTGAAGAAACACGGAACTAATTTTAGGCTTATTAGTTGGGTTTATTTTTCAAACATGAGGGTTAATCTTCTTAATCCCTCCCGAGCTTGAGTGTGATCCTTCCTGCAAAACAATAACACCCCGTTAAGCTCGTTAAGAGGGGAATATGGGGGTTTCCCTCTTAACCACTCTCCGGCGGGAGAATAAGTAACTGTTTTGAGGAGATAAGTGTATGTTAAGAGTGAGATTATAGAGAATAGAATGGTTTAACCTGTGTATGAAGGTCCCTATTTATAGCCGGAGTAGTGTGGAAGGACATGGGCTGATGGGCCTTGGGCCTGAAGGCGACAACAAGGAATATCTAGTTTGTCCCTCTGGTGACGACCGTAAGTGTCTTCTAGAAGATCTTCGGTGCTGGCGCACCTTGATTGGAGCCACGTGTCCGGATTGTCGTCCTTGTTGTCTCTCTGACATCGTCAAGTGAGTGGAGGTCATGCGGCAGTTGTCACGGCCCCCTGATTGGTGCCACGTAGACGTCCTTGTGTACTTTTTGTCTCCTACACGATTGTTAATCGTGGAGCATGATAGTGTACAGTCTGCTGGACACTGATTGGCTCGCTCTACTGCCACTCGTACCTTTGATACTTACTGAAATGGCCCTGCGCCGCTACCCTCGCGCGACCTTTGGTGTGTGTCCAACCAGCCGACGCAAGGCTTAGGAGTTGAGGGCTCTTATTCAGGATGCTAAGTGTGAACATTGATGTTACATCTTGCTTGGACCCCGCGCGCGGCCTTGGCTTTGGCTAAGTAGTCCGCGCGGGGTCCGCAGATTGATCAGATTAATGTGTAAGGAGTATGGTTCAGCGCGCGACCTGATTGGTCTGCGCGGCTTTTTGGGGCCATACCCCTTCAAGTCCCCCCAATCCAGTGTTGCTTCCATGTGCGAAGTAAATGCTTGGAGCTCTGGACTTAGAAAAAGAAAGGGTGTTGGTTTTTAAAGCATTTGTTAGGTCGTGATAGCCGGTGCGCGTGTATGTGTTCGTTGAATACTACGGCGCGGCTGCCAGATTTGCTTATTGATGGCTTTTACTTCTGAGGGTTCGCGCGTATGATCATTGAGTGATGTGGTATGCGGCGTGACTCTTGCTACCTTCACTATGAAGGTTTGTTGTAAGTTTAGGCGGGAAATTCCTCGAATTTTGAATTCTGACAGGTTGGTGCAAATGTCGTTGGTGGCGACCCTTGAGTTGACTGCTGACACGGTGATCATCATGCTGTCACTGACGGTTCGCCTTTTGTCAGGAGAGTGAGGCCCACACGCGCGTGGTAACTGTCACTCCGAGAATCCTGCCTTACGTGGCGATTGCTGGTTGGTTACACGCGCGGTGATCTCGGCACGTTTACCCATCGCATTAAATGTGATGGGTATATATATTCGACGATAGAGAGAGAAGTTACAATCGTTCTTTCGAATTCTCTCCTTTCTCTCTCCGATCTTCAAACTTTCTTCATACTGTCTTCAAATCTTCAAAGATTTCTTGAGGAATCTTCAAATTTTTCCAGAAACTTTGTAGATTTTCTTGCATCTTTTCACTCAAATATTCATGGCTGAAGAAGAAGTTGTTCAAGTCGAAGAAGGTCCGGTCCCGGTTCTTAAATGGGATCAAGGATTGTTCGAGCAAATCATGAGAGGGTTCTAGTTTCCTATAGAATGGGACGCCCGTTATCCCCGGCAGGGCCAGACGGCCGCCGACGCGCCGCCGGGTTACATAATACTCTTTGCCGACTTCTTTCTTGAAGGTAACTTCCGGTTGCTGGCGAATACCTTCATGGCATCTATTCTTCACTTCTACGGTTTCCACATATCACAGATGAGTCCGATGGGGATGGTTAGAGTTAGGCATTTTGAGTTTCTATGCAGATCGCAAGGATTAGAACCAACTGTTGAGAAGTTCAGGGCCTTCTATCGGTTGATAAGGAACATCGGTTTCTACTCCTTCGGTAATCGAGGTGCTGCAAAGAAGAACTTGATACCCTTGCATTGTAGTATTGCTCCAA
Organism: Helianthus tuberosus; assembly: GCA_030545235.1. Lineage (NCBI taxonomy): Eukaryota > Viridiplantae > Streptophyta > Magnoliopsida > Asterales > Asteraceae > Helianthus > Helianthus tuberosus. Next base: position 76,547,751 of record CM060367.1, on the reverse strand, counting down.
CTGGGTCTTGTACTTGGCCTCTTTGATTCGCGCGATCTCGCGCCTCTCTTCGTGTAGGTCCAAGTCTAAACGGCGCTCCGCCTCGTTATCGATCTTGTTGATTGCTGATAAGCGTGGCGAAGGGAGGCCTGTTTCTACTGTGATAACCGCCATTGAGCCGTAAACTAGGCTAAAAGGGGTCTCGCCATTGCTTGTTTTTGGCATGGTGCGATGAGCCCATAGGATGCTAGGGAGCTCATCGACCCAGCCTCTTCTTTTAGTGCCCAGGCGAGCCTTTATACCTTTGACAATGCTTTTGTTGACACTCTTTACCTGTCCGTTGCCTTGAGGGTGCGCAACGGAAGAGAAAGTGTGCTCAATGTTCAGCTCTTTCATCCATTTTTGGACATCTTCAGAGGTGAAATTGGTGCCATTATCCATCACGATCTTGAGTGGGAGGCCAAATCTGCAAATGATGTGCTCCCAGATAAATTTTTGCACCATCATTGCGGAGGTTGAAGCAAGGGCCTTTGCCTCCACCCATTTAGTGAAGTAGTCAACAGCAACAATTATAAACTTTACTGCATCGGGAGCTTCAAGGAAGGGTCCCACCATATCAATCCCCCATTGTTGGAAGGGCCAGGCTATTGATACTGGAATCAGGTCATTCTTTGGGCGCAGGGTCTTTGGCGCATGCCTCTGACATGCATTACATTTGCGCAACTCATTCAGGGCATCAACGTGCATCCCTGGCCAGTAATAACCTGCGTTCATTATCTTTGCAACAACCATACGAGGGCCCGCATGTATTCCACAGATGCCTTCATGAATTTCTCTGATCAGATAGCTTGCATCTTGGGGATCTACACACCTTAGTAGTGGGCCCAGAAAGGATCTTCTGTAAAGAATGTCCCCATTCATCTCATAGAACAGCGCCTTGTTCTGTATTTTTCTGGCTTCCGCCTTGTTTTTCGGGAGAATTCCCTCTTGAAGATACTGAATGTCACACCCCCAAAATCCACACGCGGAGTATCACCGCTTGGAGGCGTGACATGACCAGGATCGAGCCACCAATCATATTGAACAAACATATAAGTAAACATAATTCAACCAAACAATATGAAAGGTGTTCAAAAACCAAAGCATAGTTAAGTGTTTAGCGGAAGCATTATTATAAAACCCATTGTCAGTATTAAATACGAGATAACATAATGTTCATAGTATGGCACACACTGCCATATCCCACAACGACTGCTCCTCCCTGTGCAAGCTCCCTGAGTACCTAATGACCTGCAAGGCATGTAGCAACGAATCAACAACAAAGTTGAGTGAGTTCACAGTTGGTTGTTTGGTTATAGTATTCATTTCATAAATCGTATGTTCATTTTGTAAACCATGTATCGTATTAATCCGTATCGCGGCCAATCCAGGCATGTGTGCGATGATTAGTGGGGGCTTCCCATGTGTTACTAGACCACGCGTATCGACTGCTACGAAAATGTAAGAGGTGCCCTAAGTCAATGTCTATCAGCATTGACCCTTTGCCCATAGTCCATTAGTACACGCCCATTCGACTGGCACAGTGTGAGGTTGTTAAACCTAATAGCGCTATTAACTAATGACCCGCTCGCCATAGGCCTCGGCGATTAAGTCGATAAATGAGGGAGTTCCTTTGATAGAGTTGATGGTCTTATGATCGTGTACGTAGGCTTTACGTACGTGCCCTTCAATCCGAGGACAGTAATAAGTATAACTGTACATAGGTTTTACGTACGTGCCCTTCAATCCGAGGACAGTAGTAATTAGTTTAATTGTAATGGTTGTACGAGTAGTTATTCAATCCCATTCCCAACCCACCGGGAATCCCATGCCTTGGCTAGTGTGAACTCACCTTGGTTTGCTCGGCAGATACACAGAAAGGTCAAGTCTAGCTGCTAGTGGTCAACCACGTCCTATGGTTACCATACAAGTCAGGTTTTGGTTTCAAGTAGTGCACATAAGTATCACATAAGCTGGCAGATGATTAACACATACAGATCATGGCAAACATACAATGCACGTTAACACATTAGCAGTCATTTACATAACATCTGATACTTGTACGATCCAAAGGTAAAGCCCAATAACAGGCGGCCCAACATGTTGTACGTTCAGCACAGTCTTGTGCGATCCACAACATGTGCGATTCAGTTAATATACCCGGCCCAATTAACAACCCGATCCAACATACATATGGCCCAAACAAATAAATAATAAACAGCTTGTGCGATCCAATACATCTTGTGCGACTGAAGACATCTTGTGCGATCAGATCATCTTGTGCGAATGGACTTCTTGTGCGATCAAGGTGTCTTGTGCGATTGTAACCATATTGTGTGATCGCACAAGTGTGTGTGTGTGGTGCCAAATAAATGCCGTGAATTATTGGCAATTTGTTACCAGTTTCCATTATATCATGGCAATCAGTTATAATCATACAAACAGTTTCCTAATAATGCATTTATCGATCAAATCAAGCAATTTCCATCTAACTCATATAAACCCAAAAATCATAATCATATTACTAGTTCGATCATCAACACAATCGGATTTAGTAGTTAATTTATTTGGACTCTACGCCTAGGTTAAATCATGGACAGCATTTAAACATTCATTCAGATCAATCAAATCATACAACATGGTCAAACGGTTCAGCAATCATTCATCATCAACATATATATACGGCACAAACACATCGATCCAATAGAAAGCTTTCAAAAATGTTTTCCATTCTTTTAATTAATACACCTCACATGGTCATCAGACCATCACGTGAAGGCATGGCAACAACTATGTAATTCTAATGTTTATTAGACCTACCCTCTTTAGTGGATCTGACAATTATTACTACCCATTTATCATTACATGAAAGTCATCAGTCATCATCAATGTCATGCCATATGTTTTCATATTAAATCTGATAGTTTGCTTTTTGCTCATCATAACTCGGCTACAACCAACCCTAGCATTAACAAGATCATGCAAGAATATACTTATTTTGAATATTACTAATATTGATCAACATCAGGCTCTATCATGCAGATTGTTTAATCAAGAATCACGGCCTCATGCATTTGAGTTCAAATAAAAAAACTAAATCAAATAAGGACAACACACTAACCGATCGATGTAGCGTATGAGGGTTGTGCTAGACGAGAAGGTAAAGCTTCAAGAGAGAGAGGGAGGCTGCCGTCGACTTTGAAGGAGGGTGAGAGAGATTAGGGTTTTGTGCGTTTTGTGTAATGAAGTAATATGAGGGTATACACAAGGTTCTGAGCGTATATGCATCTAATGAGTGAGCCGAGCCCAGCTGGTGGTTTCGTTGGGCTGCTTATTTACGCACAAGAGGCTGGCCCGATTCGGTTCTAGTGTGTGACAAGGTTATACTATGAACAATATTCATACATCACATATAAACCACTTACAATCCTAATCAGCTCGTAGCATACAATTTAGGTTTACACATCAATCGTTCAGGTAGTGCTCATACAAATCACATTCAAAGCTCATACAAATCACATTCAAGTAAAACAAAAGGTTCTAAGATACGAGTTGTCACACTGAATGATAGGGTCATCCAAGAAGGTGGCCCTATTTCTATGACGTTCACCTGGCGCAGAAGTACTGACGGGTTTTTCAAAACTTCAATTCTTACATCTTTGGCGAGGTGCTGAAATGCTGTTGAAGCAAGCTTGCTTAGCGCGTCAACGGGCTTGTTTTCTGATCGGTTGATGTGAACCACCTTGTACGATTTGAATTTTTGCAGCAGCTCTCTCGCTTGTTCCAAATATAAAGCCATTACCTCGCCCTTTGCATCGTATAAACCATTTATTTGACTTGCGATCAGTAGAGAGTCAACATGTGCTTGTATGTTCTGAGCCCCCATTTTGATGGCCAGGTGCAAGCCTGCCAAGAATGCTTCATATTCTGCTTCATTATTTGTCTTCTTGAAGTCTAACCTAATAGCATAGGTGAATTCGTGCTTTTCTGGACTGACGAGGCGCAGCCCAGCGCCTGCGCCGTCTTTGTTTGAGGCTCCATCGGTGAACAGCAGCCATAATTCATCCGATGTATCTTTGGCGGTAGTATATACTGCTTCGCATTCTTTGATCTTGTCTTCTGGTACTTCTGTGATGAAATCAGCTAAAACTTGGCCCTTGATAGCTGGGTGTGGCCTATACAAGATGTTGTGGCTCCCCAGTTCGATTGCCCATTTTGCCAATCGTCCTGATGTTTCCGGTTTTTGCAAGATGGTTCCAATATGGAAGTTAGTGAGTACAGTGGTTATGTGCCCAGTAAAATACCTACGCAGCCTTCTAGAGGCGTGGAGTAGCGCGAGCACTAACTTTTCCATGGTTGAATATCTTGTATCCGGATCGGTGAGCACCATACTAACATAGTAAATTGGAGTTTGAACTCCATCCCTTTCTACAAGCAAAACTGAACCAATTGCTTTGTCCGAAGAGGACAAGTACAAGATGAGCGGTTCCTTCTCAAATGGTGCTGTTAATGTTAGGTCCTTTCATGCAGGATCTGATTGACACAAATGTAGATGAATCGACCTTGATCTAGGTACGGAATCCTTTGGATCAAGTCACAGAAGTACGACAAAGTATTCAACGTTTAAACACAGTCTGATCTTTCTATTAAGATGCTTTGAAAGTACACAAGTGCCGGTAGAAGTCAGACTTGACAGAGTACACCAACAGAATCAGCAAATGTCAAAAGTTGTAAATGACATACCCTGATGCGGTATTTATAGGCAACTCAGGAGGCTACTAAGTGATGTCCGATTGGATGGCATGGCTATTGTCTGATCGGCTGACAGTGCTGTCCGATCAGATGCCCCCATCTGATCGGGTGACACAAGTCAACTTAGGTCAACACTTTTACAATCCAATCCTATATCCTGAGTTGTCATACTACGTACATACATACATAAACATAATTGTTCACAAATGACATAAACATACAAAATATGCCTAAATGCTGACGGAAGCTACAAACGCTTGAACTAACAGACTCCCCCTCGGATGTAGCTGCAGTTCCTTCCAGCACAGTCCTTAATCTTTCCTGTTACGCCTTCGTTCTCTGGCTCTCTGTCTTCTTTTCTCGGCCCTTTCTTCTAACATTTGACGTCTAAGGTGCCTTCCCTCTTCAATCCACCATTTCCTGTAAACAGGATCACCGTCACGCTTTCTGTCCCACTTAGTAATCTTGTATTCTTCTTTCACGATAGGCGTTTGGTCTGTTGGCGGATGATTCATAAACTTGCGCTTCCCAAGCTTTGCAGCTTTCTCATATATAGCCTTTGATCTTTGTTCTCGTTTGTACTTTTTCAGGAATTCATCAATCTCAAGATCTCTCCATTTCGACTTCCAGTACCTTCCTGAGTTGATGTCTTGGGCAAAGCATACGTCTACAATCTGCTGGTATTGCATTGTGTGTTCTTTGTCTCGCCTTTCATAAACAATCTTGTTGTAGAACAAACAATCAAGGTCTTTCTTTGAGCAATTTACTAGCCACACCGGGTCTAGTATGCAGATTCTCCTTGATTTCGCTTTTGACTTGTCAAACAAAGAAATTACTGCCTCAGCTGTTGTTTCATTGTATAGCCATCCTTCGAATAAATCATGAAAATCTTGTTCTATTGCTCTGAGAGGCATATTCTTCAAACATCTTGGAGGCTTAACATCCAAAGTTATGTCTTTTTCTCCGTTCTCCAGAATGGTCACAATCTGCTTTGGTCGTTGCGGCTTCCAATCAGGATAACCATTCTTAGCCTGCAACTTTACATAGTTCCACAAGCGCTGATCATGTTGTTTTACTTCCAAACCATGATAGAACTGCTTGATGTTCTTCATCTTGACTAACTCATCTACACCCCACCACGGAAGGGTCTTGATGTCTGATAGAAACTCAAAATACTGTACACCCTGTTCCCGTCTAATGGCGTAGACCTGCAGATCTTCCAGATATCCCCATGATAAAATATCACCCCATGAGATGTCTTTGTTGTGTGTGAAGAACTGAAGTGCCCTAAGAGACTTCCTATCCTTCGGCATCACTTTGAACCATTTCTTTCGTTCTTCTGCAAGATTTTCTCTTGGGATTGTATTTGGAACACCTTCAGTTGATATTTTCTCCACAATCTTTCTCCTGATCTCATCTTCGTTTCGATCCTTGAACATTTCCGCCAAGGAAGGAAATGTCTCATCAATTCCCGAATAATGAAAATCAGTTTCTTCATGAGAGGAATCTGAAGCATCTTCAACAATAACATCATTGTAGTGATCAGCTTCGTGAGCATAACTAAACTCAAATTCCCTTTCAGGTGATTGAGGTATCTCATCTTCAATGTCAAATTTAAACTTCCCATCATCTAACCCCAGTTCTTCCAAGATCTCTGCCCTTGACCTAGGTATCTCTAGCTCCCTCTCATTTTGAGCATGCAAAAATATAACAGTTGGATTTGTGAGAAATACTTGGTCGGTATGTTGTTTGCCAGATGACGAGGCTTCTTGATGATCATCATCCTCTTGTTCATTGATTTTTGCCATTCAGAAAATCTTCAATTCTCTGCTCAACATTAGGATTCACTATCAATAACCCAGAAGAACCTTGATCATCATCATCATTCTTCTTGTCGTCTTTATCATCTTTCTTATCAGACTTGTCATCATCGTCTTTTTCATCTTCATCTTCTTCTTCATCTCCAAACAATTCTATATCAGAATCATCATCAACAATCTCTCCTCGAGCTATCTTAGCTTTTCTTCGTCTTTCTTTAACTTTGACTTGGCGAACAATCTCCTTAATACTGTAAGGTACTAAAAATGGCTTTCCAATAAGAATAAAATTCGGAGTCTCTTCCTCTACTTCTTCCTCATCTTTCCATCTCAACATCAACAATTCTTTCGCCTTCCTTTTCTTTTGGATAACTTGAACTAGGCGAACAATGTCATTAGGATCAAAGGATAAAGGGGACTCACTAACTACCACGAGTCCCAGAGGATCTGTTTCAGCTTCAACCATTTCCACATCGACTTGGCTTGAAGAACCACCTGTTTCAGGTTGGCTTGATGACCCAAGAATTTCTTCAGTATCAACAACCAAACCCTTTCTTCTTTCGATTGCTTCTTGAGCCAGTCGTCTTTTTCTTTCAACTCTACGAACTTCAGCTCTTTTCACTTCAATCTCATTGAAAGCAGCTTGAACATCCATCTTTAAATGACTTTCCATGACAGCATATAGCATGTTTAGCTGATTGTCTTTCATCACTTTATCGGCTTTCATTGCTTCCATCTCTAACTTCATCGCTTTCATTTCGTTTGATGAAGCTTCACTGATTTCACATAGAAGCTGGTTTAGAGTTTGATTCACATCTTGCAGATTCTTCATCTTCACATTCAATGTAGCAATCTCTGCTGTCAGAAGTTCGAACAGTTGAGAGTTATCATGAACATCATCCTTCATTTTCTTTATCTGTTCTTCTTGATCTATCAAAACCATCCTAACTTCATCATGTGCTTTTATCAGCTCTTCAATCTGCCCTTTAAAAACATCACGCTCGGCTTCAGCTTTAGCTTTCTCTTTTTCAAGATCAGCGACTTTCTTCATTAATTCTTTCACGGCTTCATTGTTAAACATATCATAATCCTCTTCTGGAATGTCTTCTTTGTATACCCCAATTGCAGGTGGAAGACCTTCAAACAGATATTCAAATGATGTATCCTTTGGTTGTGAGGATTCTGGTTGATCTTGTGGAGGTGGTAATGGTGGTGTAGCAGCTTTATATCCCGTGATTTCAACATAATCGTCACCAACACTTGTCTTTTGAACCTCTACCTCAGGTACTTCAACATTTTGCACCTCTAGAATTTCAACACTTTGAACTTTTTCTTGTTCAGTAACTTTTGACTTTTCAACATGTTTTTCTTTTTTTCCATCTTTATCTTTAGGCAGTGTATCATCACCTTTTCTTGCATGAACTCTTCTTGGAATCACTCCAGCTTGAACTGCCTTGCGCTTTGCTCTTTGTTTCTTTAGCTTCTCAGGTGGCACATAAGTAGAATCTTCTTCATCTGATCCTTTCTGCTTCTTTGTAGGCTTTTTCTCCAATTGAGCTTTGCCTCTACCAAGTGTTAAAGGATCCAGTTCTGATTCTGACTCAGTAGCCTCAGAATCTCCTTCACTTGACTCATCTTGAGCAACTCCTTTAGTCTCTGTAGCTTTGACACTTTCAACTTGAACACTTGAACCTTGATCTTTCTGAGCAGCAACATCCTCATTTCTATTCAGAAAGCTTTCAAGTGAATGTTTCAGAAGACCAGCTCCTTGTTGAATGACTTCAGATGGATCTAACACTGGTTCATCTACCAACCTTTGATGTGGTTCTTTAGACCTGCAAAACATACATTGAAGCAATTATTAGAAACATATAACAATTTTAAAATTCTAACTGCCTTATGACTCCCCCTTTCACTATACCCTTTACTACAATCTTCGGTACTGATTCCTTTGGAATAGACACTGTAGGGGACGTCTTCGGTGTTCTTTTTCTCTTTCCATCTCTCACAAACCACCATCTGGTTTTCTTTTCAACCATCTCACTCATCCTTTGATCTTCATTATCAGAATCGCTATTTTCATGTCTCCACCTATCATTTTCTGGTGCAATATAGGCTGGATTGTTAATCTTGCAAATCATTCATTAAGCTCTTTCCTCAGTTCCTTTAGTCACTCTAGCAATGGTTTCAGATGTCATATTTCTTAGATCCATAATATCACCATTATTCTTTGGAATATCCTTGAACTGATCATTAATCATCATCATGATGAATCGAGGATACATGACATATCTGTCACTTCCAGCCCTGATGTTTTCTTTCAAATACTCAAAAATCACTTGTGAAATATTGTAACTTCTGTTCAGCACTAAACTTGTGATAATGTTCATGATGTAGTCGGATGTCTCATCATATGCTCCCTTCCTATGAGATAAAGAGTGTACCACACAGTGCATCATGAATTTGTAAGCATTAGAGAAGCTTGTTTTTAACATCTTTCCATTGATATGGCCAATAAATCCCATTCTGCACCACATTCCTTTAGCTAGACGTTTGGGAATGATGGTCGGATCATTGTCAGAATCACCTAACTCTAACACACGTCTAAGATCTTCAACACCAAACTTCATTTCCAAGTCAACATCATTTCCATTCTCATCCTTCTTTCTCACTGCTGAGTATATCATTTTGTCTGATTCTTCGTATCTTACTGAGTTCCAAAATCTTCTTACATGAGACTCATACACTATGGTCTTATCTGTTAAGGCCTTGCTAATCCTGCTTTCTCTTAAGAACGTAGCTATATCCTCGACCACAGTATTCTCTGTATTAGTCGCATCAAGCAGACAGTATATATTATGACCCTTGTCCCAGTCCTTTCCTTTTCCCTGCAAAAATGTTCATTTTTAGTAGATTGCACAAGGTTTGAGACATAAAGGTGAAAATTTTGAAAGCTTCAAAATTTTTTCTAACACTGAAACACTCTATGTGATAACACTAAGGATCGGATGGCTATCCGATCGGATTGTTGTCCGATCGGATTGCCATACTTGTGCAATGACAAAGTCAACATAGTCAATCATTTATTTGAATCGGATGACCACTCGATTGGATTGCTGCCCGAACGAGTTGTCACTCTATTCATTATGACAAGCAAAAGGAAACTTTGACTAGTCAACACTTTTGAAAGTGATTGCAATGGATCGGATGTCCACTCGATCGGAGTACTGTCCGATCGGTTTGCCACTTGAAATGGTTGTCCGATCGGATTGCAAATGCTGTCCGATCGGATTGCCACTTGGCATGTGTGTAAGATGGCTGTCCGATCGGATTGCCACCCTAGTCATGGTATGTGATGAATAAGAAAGTGTGATGGAACGAACTGTCACCCGATCGGAGTGTTGTCCGATCGATTTGCCATACCCTTGATAGTTTAAGGCACATACAATCTAACAGTTAAGGCACAAATTTCAAGACATTCATTTTTATAAAATTTTAACTTGAAACATATATTGAAACAGATGGTCGTTCGATCGGACTGCTGTCCGGTTGACCTGCACCTCGTTCATATCAACATCAACACCAAAAATTTTCTAACTCTAATCATGAAATTGAACATAGATCTTCGTAGAGTATCTGATTGCGATCAAAACCCTATGTTCATTGTCTTCTAACTCGGCCTAAACTAAGTTTAATTTAACATTTAAAGGTCTAAAAGCCGACATGTTTTAATCTTCTGATCTACTCATCTAAACATGTTATAACACAGATTGAACCGGTAAATCTGTAGATCTAACCCTCGTGAACAAAACCTAGTGTTCAAATCTCATCAACACAGCCTAAATCTACTTATATTTATCATTTAAGCTCCGATAGTGACGTCATCGAACAAGAACAGTGAATAATCATCATGTTTTAATAGATTAGAGCACGAAAAACTTACCTTTGCCATTGTAAAAGTTGTGCAAACCAACAATCCAACGTGCTTGTGCAAAGAGAAAGTGAAGAAATCAGATCAAATGAAACAAAGTTTGAGAGGGAATAGGGTGATCGGTCGAACGATTGAAAAGTTTGACTTGAACCCTTGACTCTCTATTTATAGTGTCATTGAATTAGAGTGTTGTCCGATCGAACAGCTGTCCGATCGGGTTGCCGCCCGAGCCAAGTTCACCTCTTTGACTTTCATTTGTTTGACCTTTTGACTTTACGATTTTGATTTTATCAGTTTTTAGAAATCCACTTAAGTATCTAGGTCCAAGTTAATGACCCTAGGCACTTAATTTGCCGACCAAGTCCAACTTAATAACTTTGGTTGACTCGAAACAAAGCATACTGACGTTTTGTTCAATCTTTTTCAAACATTTTTCTGAAAATTACAAGTTTCAACTTAATAAACTTGCATTGACTTTTCATTTTCTCAGGTTTAACATGATAAGCTCCCAACCCATCTGTCCAGCTCAGAAACTTCCTACATCTGCCTCAAACTGTGAATCTGAAGATCAGCTTTCCACTTTAGTTTGTCGATAAAACAAAGCAGAAATGTAAAATCTTTTTGGATTTTTAAAGAAAGATTCTATACTATAAATCTATGAAATCTTTTTGGGTTTGAATGATAAGCTGAAATAAAATGCAGTAAACATAAACTATTTACAAACATAATTTTGGTGAGCGTATTAGGGGATCATATCAGCTGCCGACAAGCTACTAGTACCGTTAAGCTTTATTTCATACTAAGCATTAAACAATTCACAATGATTGCCGATATACTGATCCAATTTAAATTTTCACACAAATTTCAATCTGTCCAGGATACGAATTAGTGTTTTAAAGTCTTAACTTATCCGCGTGTACCACCTCAGAATACACTCCCGTATCCAGACTATCTATATTCAGTCTTACAGGTGAACGTACAATAATGACATCTGTAAACGGGTAATGCGAGGCCATGAGAGCTCAGGTTAGAACTTCCGTTCAGACAAAGAGATGATGGCTCGACTTTCGGTGTGTCCCGTTTGGGGATCTTTTCTTCAACAGCACATGATTAGCATTTTTCAATGTTTCATCATTTTTTATGCTGAGGGTGGGCTTTATGTATAAAGCAGTGCAGAGTATTATACGAGGACTAGGCTATTGCTTCCGCAAAATCAGAAGTCCTGGTATAATACCCTAGATATCATTACGCACATAGACCTAGTATGTCAGAAATAGAGTCTTTCAAACAGGATTTCAGGGGTTACCTATATATCCGAGAGATGTTCCCCACGTAATAAGCAAGAAATGATTTATGTTTATATCCTGAACAAACTTACTAAATGTGTAAAAACCTATCGGCATATCAATAGCGAGACTGGTTAACACTTTTAAACTTTATAATTCTTTAGCGTACTGCAACTGTCTAGCTGATGTACTATCATATCCCCTTTTTACACAAGCTCTTTTTCGGTTTTCAATTGTTTTTGGATTTTTGAAATATCTCATGCTTTTGGATTTTTGAATTTTTTATTGTTTTTGTATTTTCTGAAAATATAACCTATCTCCCCCTAAATACCAAAACAGCTAAAAAATCGACAAACCATTGCAGATTTCTTTTCAACATCATCTACAGTGGTACCTTCATATACGCCAATGATCCCCTCCGCAACCGATAGTAACTTCATACCATTAAGTTTCAAAAGATATTGAAAGCGAGTTTTGTAAAATGCTTTGGTATGCAGGTCAGCCTTTTGTTCATCGGTGTGGATTTTTTCTATTCGTATCAACTTCTTTTCGAAACAGTCTCGAATGAAGTGATGACGAATTTCAATGTGTTTTGTTTTAGCGTGATAAACAGGATTTTTTGTTATGTTTATAGCTGCCTCATTATCAACAAAGATAGGGGTGGTAAGAAATTGTAAACCGTAGTCGCGCATCTGTTGCTGGATCCACAAGATCTGGGAGCAGCAGCTGCTAGCAGATACATACTCGGCTTCACATGTAGATAAAACAACAGAGGTCTGCTTCTTACATTGCCAGGTGACCAATCGTGGTCCGAAAAACTGGCATCCCACAGTTGTTAACTTAGCGTTCACTTTGCAGCATCCGAAATCGGAATCAGAATATCCCTCAAGCGTGAAGTCGCCATCTTTTGGATACCACAACCCCAAGCTAGGAGTTCCTTTCAGGTAGCGCAATATCCATTTGACGATTGTCATATGCGAAGCTCTGGGACTTGACTGAAATCATGCTGCGAGGCAGGTTGGATACATAATATCTGGTCTTGATGCCGTCAAATACATCAGCGATCCGATTATGGAGCGATACAACGTTTCATCGACCCTTTCTCCGGTGAGATCTGGGTTTATTCCATGGTTTGTCGCTAACGGGGTGGAATTTGGAGCAGTCCCAGACATCCTGAATTTCTCTAAGACATCGTGAACATACTTCGTCTGATGTATGAATGTTCCCTCGGGCAGTTGATCAACCAGAAGCCCTAAGAAGAACTTCATCTCACCCATTGATGACATTTCAAATTTCTGCTTCATTACTTTTTCAAAATCTTTGCAGAGATCTTCATTTGTCGACCTAAAAATTATGTCATCCACGTAGATCTGGACTATCAGAAGATGGCCATCGACTTCTTTTGTGAAGAGGGTGGCGTCTATCTTGCCTCGGATGAAGTGGTTGGCGAGAAGATGTTGAGACAGGGTCTCGTACCAGGCTCTCGGGGCCTGATGTAAGCCGTATAACGCCTTATCCAAGAGATACACCTTATCCTTATGGATTGGGTCGGTGAAGCCGGGTGGTTGTCCGACATATACCTCCTCCTTCACTTTACCATAGAGAAATGCCGACTTCACATCTAGCTGATATACTTTAAATCCTTTCCAAGATGCAAATGCTAGGAAGATTTTGATCGCTTCAAGTCGAGCAACTGGAGCATATACTTCGGTGAAGTCTATACCCTCCTGCTGACTGAAACCCTGGACTACGAGTCGAGCTTTGTTGCGAATAATAACTCCTCGATCATCCCTCTTGCACTTAAACACCCACTTGGTGTTTATCTTCCTATGACCATCAGGCAAATCCACCAATTTCCAGACACCTAACTTCTCGAACTGATTAAGCTCTTCTTGTATGGCGTTGACCCAGGAATCTTCAGTTAGTGCTTCCTTGTACGTTCGCGGCTCGATCTGCGAAATGAAACAACTAAGTGAAAACTCTGTTTGTAAAGGAGCAATTTTTGTATAAAAGCAAGTAAGGCCCTGATCAATCTGTCGTCTGGTGTGAACGCCTGATTGAAACTCTCCGATAATCAACTCTTCTGGACGATATGAAAGAGTTCTCGGCATCACCTCCCCTGGAACATCCACATTGCCTTCCAAATTTGTAATGTTTTCATTCGCAACTTGTTCACTGACAGGAATTGTCTGATCTGAATTCTGGATTTGCTCCCCCTCAGACTCTGAATCACCACGATCGAATATTGGCCTATCATCATATTCTAGATTATCATTGACTGCCGTTTGATTGTCAGGAGCATTTTCACGTTCTGAAGATGTCGGAGTTTGCTGAACTTCATCATGTTCTCCAGCATTGCTTGGACCAGCTTCATCGTCATTGGAAGTTTGATATCGACATCTAGAAGACTCTGGTGGGAACCTTTCTTGTGATGCTTCATATTCTCTCAGAATATCCAACTCGTTAAAGAACTCTGGTTCTTCCTCTATCTCGAATGAGTCCCACAGAGTGTCATAATTGAAGCGCCATGAGTCACCAGGATTCTGTGGTGGCATTGGATATCCCTGACATTCAACGTTATGTGCTTTGATGATCCGTTTGAATTTTGGAACAAAGACCCTTTTTATTGGACTTGCATAACCCACGAAAATTCCTTTAATGCTCTTTGGACCAAATTTACCATAAGGTTCTAGAACTGTGCAGGGAGACCCGAACGGTTCCAGATACTTCAGTTTAGGTTTGCGGTTGTTGATCAACTCAAAACATGTCTTGTTGAATTTCTTCACCGTAAGAACCCGATTTAGCGTATAGCAAGCGGCTGACACTGCTTCTGCCCAAAAATTGACAAGTAGTTTGGAATCAGCAAATATCGTCCTGGTCGTTTCTATCAGCGTCCTATTTTTTCTTTCTGCTACTCCATTTTGCTGCGGAGTATAAGGCGCACTGAATTCTTGCAGTATACCTCTTTCATCACAATATTCTTCAATTTTTGTGTTCTTAAACTCTGTACTGTTGTCACTTCTTAATCTTCTGATGCGGGTTCGGTACAAGTTCTCAATTTTTCTGAACAACGTCATTAAACTCTCGAATGTCTCATCTTTTGTCTTCAGAAACGTTACCCACGAAAATCTCGAATAGTCATCTGTGACTACTAAGCAGTAGAAATCACCAGTTATGCTTTTGACATTCACTGGACCAAAGAGATCCATGTGAAGTCTCTCCAACGGCCTCGAGATTGAGTTCTCCTTCTTTCCAGGGTGAGATTTCTTTCGCTGTTTACCTTTGACACAACTAATGCATTCCCCTTCAAGATGGAAACCTTTCAAGTGAAGACCAGTTACTAAGTCATTGTGCACCAGGTGGTTCATTTTTCGCATGTGAATGTGGCCCATCTTTCGATGCCACAATTGCGATTCTTTTTCCGTTGCTCTTGACATGAAGCAGTGAGTCTGACCCGTGGTAGTAGTGGCTACACTCATGTCTAACACGTACAGATCATCGACTCTTGGTGCTCTCATGATGACCCACTCCTCGGGGACGACAAACCCCGGCTTCAAGATCATACATTCCTTATCTGTGAAGTGCGTTGAATACATACGATCACAAATTTGCGAAATGCTCAAAAGATTGTTTTCAAGCTCAGCGATGTAGTTTACTCTTTTAAACGTGATTATTCCATTCGATAAAGTTCCCTAAAAAATGATACGACTTCCCTGGTTTCCGGCGAAACCGACATAACCTCCATTAAATCCTCTCACATCGTACAACAAGGCTTTTAACCCTGTCATGTGTCGAGAAGCTCCACTATCCATTATCCAACGTGAGATCGATCTCGGAAGCTCCTACACATATCACAAACATTTAGTGAGATTTTGAAGCAACCCAAGCCTCTTTCGACTCAGGTAGCTTGACGTTAATGACAGTTCTCTTGGTATACAAAGGTGGAAAATTCTTGTCGTTCATTTTTAAGCTTTCTTCAGACCCAATCTCAACCTCTTTGTATAAAAAGAAATCATCTTTAGGAGGTTGACCAGATGATTGGTCTTTCTATGCAACATACTTCTTCTCAGACGAGGTAGGAGTTTGTTTCTGTTTCTTAAGTTTCTCATAGTAATCCAAATGAACATTCATCTTTACCGGTGTAGTAGAAGATGATTGTTTTGTTGTCTCAGAAACCTTTTGTTTTGGAGAACTTGCTTTCTTTTCAACTGATTTTGGCTTCCAAGTTTGTTGAGACGAAGCAACTCGTTTGTAAAACTTGTCAGTTTTAGCTACCAACTTCTTTAGGAGTTCAGTTTTGACTTTTTTGTTTTCATTTTTCAAAACTTTCTTCTCAATAACCATTGGAGCTTTGCCTTTTACATCAACTTTCTTTTTCGGACTCTTGAAAACCGCAAACTTAGGCTTCGAGTTGGTGCACTTTCGTGCAATGTGTCCAACTTGATTGCATTTGAAGCATGTTCGGGTGTCAATTATTCGACTTGTGCCTTTGATCTAAGGCTGTGAGGCCTTCTTCTCAAAGAATTCTTCATTTGATTTTGAAAAAATTTCAGATTCTTGCTCGGAATGAGAACTCGAGCTTTTCACAAACACCTTTTTCTCAACAAACTTCTTGCTTTGAAAGTTCATTCTTTGATTGTTCTTACCACCCTGATAACCACCCGACCATCTGTTTTGGTTGTTGTTAGAAAAACGTGGCGGTATAACAGGTTTGTTGTAGTAAGACTTATCTTTTTCAAAATTCAATTGCCTTTTTGAACGTTTCAAATCTTCGATTTCACAAACATCAATCTCAACCAGTTTAAACACATTTTTCAACTTATCGACATTCACATTTTCCAATGGAAACTCAAGATCCGAATACAACTTATCTGATCCCGATATCTTGTACATCACAAGAGTAGGTTCTTCACTTAAGTTGTTTTTGGATATTGATTTCGGAATGTATTTATCCAAAAAGCACTCTTCGTCCTCAGTTGAATCACTGTCAGATTTCAAAACATTTTCAACCACATTTTTAACAACTTCGGACTGAACACTATCTTCATCAGATGATGAAGAGAATGTGATATCGATCGTATCTGGAAGTTTAATCTCATTTGTTTCTTCATTGTTAACCAACCCAGACTTTTTCTTTGAAAAGTTATTCAACACTGGCGGTGGAACTTGATGAAACCCAATCCCAGTTCCATCCGAATATACATCTTCGCCAGCTTTGTTCTTCCCAATGGGTTTGGGAACTATGTGTTGGAGAACAAAGCTCGCGGAGATGTAACTGTTGGGTTTCAGATTGATTCGTTCGTTTTTCAATCTTAGCTTCCTGAAACTGAAGCTTCAGATTAGCAATCTCATCCAACTGTTGGTTGATTTGCTTTTCTTTCGACTAAAGTACTCCTGACAGTTGAAGGTTTTCTTTGGTTGTTTTAACGTTGCGCTCATCAGAATCTTTTATCGTTCTTTTTAGCTTCTCATAATTTTCAGAAAGTTGATGGTTTTCATGAATTAACTTTTCATTTTCTTTCCTAACTTGTTCTACTTCAATTTTATTTTTTTCAATTTTATCAATTAATTCCTTGATTCGATCATTTGAGGCTTTCACCAATTTGTCACGACTTAAGATTTGATTCTCAACTTCTCTGACTCTATCAGTCAGTTCTTCAGTCTTTTTAGCACTGAGATATGCATGTGTACTACAAACCTTGCAGTCTTTCTTGCAATTTTTGCAGTCACTTTCAATTTTAGCTTTATCAGTCTTACCTGACCCAATTGTTGAATCATTAGAACTGACCTTGCTCTTTGACTCAGATCCGGATTTAGAATCTACCTCTAATTCCTTAGCTGCGAGCACTTTATCTGCCATTTTCTTTAGGTTTTCTGCATTCATCTCTTGTGTCGTGTCGTGTCGATTATCCCATCATCGACTTTCTTTGACTTCTGCTTTTCTTCTTCTTCTTCTTGCCTAGCCCATTCTCTCTGTCTTGCTTCTTCTGCTTCTACTATTTGTTCTATGAGAGTTTCAACACTGATTGATGATGGTTCAACCACTATGTTTCCTTTAGGATCCAAGTAGCATTCCCGATCAGTATCCCATTTTTTTTGCACTTTTTTCCTCTTTCCATGTTCGATAAATTTTATCTTTCATGCTTTGGGCTAACATATTCCTATTGACATATTTTACTTCTTCTGTCCGGGTGTCTTTGAATGGCACAATTTTTGCCATGAATGCAAAACCCACAACATCTTCTTCAGGTAACAAATCACTCCAATCAAAGCCCTCATCATCATGGATAACGGCTAATGCTCTCGACTTTTCTTTAGGAGCTTCAATTTCCTTCATTCGAAGCGATTCTTCTTTATTTTGATGATAAATGGCCCTTTTATAATAATCGTCATAAAATGGATTGGCCGTTTTATCTGCAGGTCCATTTCGACATTCTCGTTTAAAGTGCCCCTTGTGCTTACACCTAAAACATGTAACCTTCGATTTATCAAAACCTAGCGTTGTTGAGGGTCCACCAATGGAATGTCTTCCGGTTATTTCCATGAACCTTTGTGCCCTCCGAACAACGCTTGCCATACACCATCTTATACCAATCAACTCCATTTCTTCAGGGTCGATTTGATCATAGTCTTCTTTGGTGAGGTTCGTGTTTCCGATTTTTCCAGCTATTAAACCTTCATAGGATTCCAAGATAGAGGCCAGAAACACCATCTGCTGCTTGGTTGCTTCCTCGCTGAAGTTTTGTGCATTGTTGAGATTTACAGCAATGTTGCACTGGAACATGTTTTTCGGAACAGATTGTTGCTGTTGGCTTTGAGTAGAAGAGGATGAACCTCCATGATATCCACTGCTTGGAGTAGAACTGTTGTTTTGATTCTCTTGATTTGGCATGCTTGAGTTTTCTGCTAAGAACGCAGTCTTTGGTGACACCGTTTTTGGAATCATGCACCCCCGGTAGTACAGATCAAGGTTTTGTTGATACGGGGTGCTGTTGACTTTGTTTGACTTTCTGATCTCCAGTTCATGGCTTTCCAACCTCTCAATTAGCAAATCAACTGTCAGATCCTCCTTCTTTACTGTGTTCCTCAACAGCAGAGCAAAATACATCCAATCTTTTTCATCGGGTAATGAATCCATCAACTTATCAACCAATTCTTCCTCGGTAAACTTAAACCCATGTCTAGAAAGCTCGATCTTTAAGTGACAGAACCGTTCTATCATCTTTGAAACTGATTCATTCTTCATACAACCGAAAAGATCAAATTCTTTCTTCAACATTTTTTTCTTATTCTTAACAATTTCTTCTCCTCCCACACACTTCTTTTCTAGTTTTGCCCATAAATCTCTGGAGTCTTTGTAATCAATTAACGATATAATATCATCCCTTACTGATTGATGTAGCAATGCAAGACATTTCTTTTCAGCAATGAAATTTTCTTGTTCTGTATCGATTAGGTTTTCATAGTCACTTCTCCCAATATTAAAACCATTTTTTAAACACTTCCAACTCTGGTAGACGAAAGCCTTCAACCAGTCCTCGAACCTAGGTGCCCATCTATTATATTCTTCAATAGCCATAAGCTTTGGGGGTTTATTGTAGGTGCCATAAGCGTTATCAACGCTTAGTGAGTCAGCAATGGCCTTTTTAGGATTCGGGTTTGGTGCTGTGGTGTTCGTGTTGTTTGATGTGCTCTTTCCTGTGTTGCTAGTGTAGGCAAATACGTTACTAAAAGGGTTTAGAAAATCGTCCCCCATTTTAGAGTACCTGAAACAATTTACAAACACTTAGACAAATTTTTGTGATTTTCACCAACTTCACACTAGTGCACTTGAATCGAATGGTTATTCGATCGAGTAGCACAGTAAGATCAAGAAAAGAGTACACTAATCGGATTAATGTTCGATCGGTTGGTTGACCGATCGAGTGGTTGTCCGAACGAGTAGCACAATCAACTTTTTGAAAACTTTTTCTTTTCAACTTGCTGTTCGATCGGGTGATGAACCGATCGGGTAACAAGATGACGTAAGCAGATGAAAATCAGAACAATCAATGTTGTCCGATCGAGAGCTTGTTCGATCGGGTAACACTGATGACGTCAGCAACAAGTATTCGAGAACAATCTAAGCCAAATTACTCGAACAGCTGTTCGAACGAGCGGATGACGTCAGCACACATGATCAGTTCATCATAGTTTTTGATGATTTTGAACTGGTTTTTCAAGGAATTTTCATATGAAATCTTGAAGGATTATACTGTGAATGATTGCGAACAGATTGATACCAATTTTGTCAAATTTTAACCGTAAATTCACGTTCAATTTTATGTTTTTCTGATTTTTAGTGTATGAAAGTGAAAAATTCAGTAAGAAGTGAGTAGAAAGTGAGAATTTGTCAAATTTCTGATGAAATTTGACTCTGATCAGCAAGAAAAGCTTGAATTCCGATGAATTCGTTGTCGTAGATCTCGATTCAGTCTCCTGGAAGCTCTGATACCACTTGTTAGGTCCTTTCGTGCAGGATCTGATTGACACAAACGTAGATGAATCGACCTTGATCTAAGTGCAGAATCCTTTGGATCAAGTCACAAAAGTACCAAATTATTCAACGTTTAAACAGAGTCTGATCTTTCTATTAAGATGCTTTGAAAGTACACAAGTGCCGGTAGAAGTCAGACTTGACAGAGTACACCAACAGAATCAGCAAATGTCAAAAGTTGTAAATGACATACCCTGATGGGGTATTTATAGGCAACTCAGGAGGCTACTAAGTGCTGTCCGATCGGATGGCATGGCTGATGTCCGATCGGCTGACAGTGCTGTCCGATCGGATACCCCATCTGATCGGGTGACACAAGTCAACTTAGGTCAACACTTTTACAATCCAATCCCATATCCTGAGCTGTCATACTACGTACATACATACATAAACATAATTGTTCACAAACGACATAAACATACAAAATATGACTAAATGCTGACGGAAGCTACAGACGCTTGAACTAACAGTTAAAGTAGGGAGCTTGATCAAACATTCTTTCATCTGCTGAAAGGCTGCTTCCGCTTCTGGTGTCCATTTAAATTCTTGCTTTTTGCGCAGTTGCGCAACGTACTGATGAAAGGATAAGATTTCACCGCGTGAATTGACAAAAAACGATTAAGCGCGGCTAAGCAGCCGGCTAATCTTTGCATTTCTTTGATCGTGCGCGGCGATGGCATTCGTTCAATAGCTTGCACCTTTTCAGGGTTAACCTTGAAACCACCGTTTGTAACCACGAAACCCAAAAACTTACCTTCCTCCATACCAAAAGAACACTTCGCTGGATTCAGCTTCATTTCACGCTTCACAGAGAATTGAACGTGTTCTCTATGTCTTTCAACATCTGGTCCTCTTCAGGACTCTTGATCACAAGATCGTCAATGTACACCTCGATATGTTTCCCAATGTCATCACCGAATGTTTTGTCCATTAATCGCTGATAGGTTGCGCCAGCATTTTTAAGCCCGAAGAGCATCTTTGTGTAGCAAAAGATTCCGATGTCAGTGCCGAAGGCTGTTTTGTCTTCATCTTCCAGCTTCATCTGGACTTGGTGATATCCCTTATAGCAATCTAAAAAACATTTCCACATGAACGACATGAGAGAGTCTATCTTCTTATCGATCTCAGGCAATGAATAGCAATCTTTGGGACACGCCTTATTGAGATCTGTGTAGTCAACACACATGCGCCATCCTCCTGTAGACTTCTCGACCATTACAGGGTTTGCAACCCAGCTTTGGTAGCGCACCTCTCTTAGTATTCCTGCTTTCAACAGTTCACAAACTTGTTCATTCATGGCTTTTATCTTATTTGATCCTAGGTTGCGCTTTCTCTGGACCTTGGGCTCGACGGATGGAAAAGTATTTAAACAATGTTCAGTGATATCGCGCGGGACGCCTGTCATGTAAGACGAGGTCCAGGCGAAGATGTCCATGTTTCTGAACTGTAGTTGCTTGAGGTACGTCCTGATACTTGGTGAAATTGCATGGCCGATCGTCACCGTTTGTTCTGGGTACTTGAGATTCAAGACCCATTTTTCTGGTTCAGTTGGTGAGACCTTAGTTGCTTTGACCGGGCGCACATCTTCTGTCGCCATCACTTCCTTCTTTGAGTAGATAATCGCCACCCCCGTTTCAGTTAGAAAGCCAATGGCTGAATGGGGTGTGGAGTTTACCATGTTCATCTCTCCATGGGTTTCTCTTCCAATCAGAACGTCGTGTCTCGACTTGATCGGCATCACCATGAAATTAACATTCGTAGTTCTTGAATGCTTCCCGTCAGAAAGCATGACGGGGACGCTGATCTGGCCCAATGGAAAGACTGTCTCATTGCAAAATCCGGATAGAGGATAATCAATAGGCTCGAGGCGTGCTTTGTCCTCTGGATCAAACTGGTTGAAACATTGTTCATAGATAATGTCAGTCGTGCTTCCTGGATCGATGAAGACGTACTCTGTTTCATAGTGGCCTGTGATGCCGGTGATGACAACGGGGCGTGTGGCGCGTGGTCCCCCGCGCACTACCGGAAAGATGACTTGTTGTTCCTGTCATGCTGGTTCGAATGGACGATTGCCCTTGTTCCTCGCGTTGTGCCTTGGTCTATTGACCATGTGAGTTTCCAGGCGCCTAACCTTCTTCTGGTTTCCGTCATCATTCCTTTGAATCTGGCGCGTTTCCTCGCGCACATTCTTAACCAGATGGCTTAACTTGCCGCTCTTCAATGCCTTCTCGATCTCTTGCCTTAGACTGATACAATTATCTGTCAAATGACCTGTATCTTTGTGAACATCGCAGTAAAGATTCGGGTCTTGCCCCTTCTTGTTCGTCACAGGCTTTGGTGCCTTAAAGTCGTGGTTCTCCATCATGAGCACCTCTTTAGGTGTTTTAATGAGCGGAGTCCAGTGTTTTTCTCGGTTTTCATTCTTGACGGCCTTGCGATAGCCGATGCGGTCAATTGTATCCCGTGCATCTTCTTTAAAGCGAGGCCTTTCTTCGTAACCGCTGGACTGGCCTGCCTTCCAGCCAGGGTTTCTGTTTCTATTTCGCCTGCTATTGTCACGCGAGTTTGCTCTTGAAAAACGATCTTCAGAATAAGAGTTCTTGGCTCCTGCCAATGATTCTTCAGTCTGCGCAACAATCTTTGCTGCTGCCATGAGTTTGTCCCATTCTTTGGGCATACCGTCTTTTCCTGTGATAGTCCTGATTAGACTATCACAACGGATGGCCTTTTTGAAATGGGCGCGCATTAGATCTTCGCTGCACCTCCAATCTCTAAACACTCCTTGTTGAAGCGAGTGATGAAATCTTCTAACCCCTCGTTTTCTCTACGCCAGATGTCTGTCACTTCGAACGTGTCACGCTGATAACGTCTCTGCTGGCTGAAATGGGTTACAAATTGATCTTTGAAGTCGATCCATGACTTGATTTTTCCCGATGGGAGGCTGTCGAACCACGCGCGAGCAGCCCCTGTTAAAGTTTGGACGAACAAATGGCACCACATTGGCATGGTCCATTGTCCTAGAACACCAACACTTGCGGATATTCTCACATGATCATCTGGGTCTGTAAGACCATTGAATTTTGCCACAGTTTGTGGCAGCTTTGCTTTTTCTAGCGGGGCTAGAGCGATACTCCGGATAAACTTCGAGTGTTCAGCGGCCTCTGCTGGTCTGTAGACAAGACTAAAATCATGTTCTGCTGCTTCATTGTAGACGGCGCGCGGCCTTGGTCTGTAAGACTCATGATTTCTTTGCAAGCGGTTGAAAACTGAAGAACCTTCGTCCTCTTGCCATGTAGGATCATCGGCATCTGTGTCGTCCCACTAATTGTTCATGTTGCGCGGCCCTAGCCGGCTGTGAACTAGACGCCTATGTTGAGCATTAGATGGATGGTCATAGTAACTGTCTGTCTCCCCGTATGTGTCGCGCGTGTCATGCACACTTGGTCTTCTTTGGGGAGGAGGTTTGCTGAATTGCCCTAGTATGTTTTGCTGAGGGGGTGTCTGGCGCTCCCCCTGTGTTGGACCCGGAGGTGTAACCAAGGATGGTTCCGCTTGTAGAATCGCTTGTTGTGCACTCAAAGACTGGTAAGCAACATTTATAGTAGCAATCTGCTTGGCATACCAAGAAGCTAAGGTTTCGCCTTCTGGTAACCCTAATAACGCCGACATGTTTAGATTTGGAGCTGAGTTTGACGGACCAGCGATATTGCTTGCTGGGATACCCGTTTGAGTGATGCAAGTGATACTCGCGCGGGGTCCCCCAGTGTTTGTTGCTTCGCCTTCGACTAACTCGTCAGTAGGATGGAGTTGGACGTGTGAGTTGTCCTCCCCCGCTCCTACGTTAGAGTGTGTACCGAAGCCAAAATCGGGTATTCCCTGACCAGCCATGATCGAGAGAAAAGAAAAAGCTCAGAAAAAAAAGGTGAAGTGATTGTAAAAATCGGTGGGCGCCAATGAAGAAACACGGAACTAATTTTAGGCTTATTAGTTGGGTTTATGTTTCAAACATGAGGGTTAATCTTCTTAATCCTTCCTGAGCTTGAGTGCGATCCTTCCTGCAAAAAAATAACACCCCGTTAAGCTCGTTAAGAGGGAAATATGGGGGTTTCCCTCTTAACCACTCTCCGGCGTGAGAATAAGTAACTGTTTTGAGGAGATAAGTGTATGTTAAGAGTGAGATTATAGAGAACAGAATGGTTTAACCTGTGTATGAAGGTCCCTATTTATAGCCGGAGTGGTGTAGAAAAATATGAGCTGATGGGCCTTGGGCCTGAAGGCGACAACAAGGAACATCTGGTTTGTCCCTCGGTGACGACCGTTAGTGTCTTCTAGAAGATCTTCGGCGCTGGCGCACCTTGATTGGAGCCACGTGTCCGGATTGTCGTCCTTTTTGTATCTATGACATCAGCAGGTGAGTGGAGGTCATGGGGCAGTTGTCGCCGCCCCATGATTGGTGCCACGTAGACGTCCGTGTGTACTTTTTGTCTCCTGCACAATTGTTAATCGTGGAGCACGATAGTGTACAGCCTGCTGGACGCTGATTGGCTCGCTCTTCTGGCACTCGTACCTTTGATGCTTCCTGAAATGGCCCTGCGCCGCTACCCTCGCGCGACCTTTGGTGTGTGTCCAACCAGCCGACGCAAGGCTTAGGAGTTGAGGGCTCTTATTCAGGATGCTAAGTGTGAAAGTTGATGTTACATCTTGCTTAGACCCCGCGTGCGGCCTTGGCTTTGGCTACGTAGTCCGCGCGGGGTCTGCAGATTGATCAGATTAATGTGTAAGGAGTATGGTTCAGCGCGTGACCTGATTGGTCTGCGCGGCTTTTTGGGACCATACCTCTTCAATATTCTATAAGGTTCTCACTAATTTTTTCCATATTTTCCAAACGCACTGGGACCTGGGTTGGGAACCCACAAATGTGGGTTGGATCCGCCCCTACTTTTACGTGTACTAGTTATTTTAAATTTAAGCATTTGAAAATAGTTGCTCGTTCAATTTAAATCCTAAGATCTAAAGTTATCAACTTTCACAGCCTTTGTTGAACATATATTTCCTGATCCTCTTGTGTTCGAGCATCTGCACTTTAGATACTTTAAGGGCATGTTGATTTTAAATATCGTTTATAATTTTTTGATATTTGTAATCTGAAAGGTATCTGCAGTTCCATTTTGTAGACTAAATTTTTTTATATTTGTTGATTCATTTGAGATCAAAATTGCTTATTTCTATTTAGTGAGACTTTAATGATGAGGTAAATTCATTGTTTTCAATTGAATAGTTATATCAGATTGAAAGTACGGATAAAAGGCCCCGAATTTATAGTTGGCTTTGGGTCTCCAAATTGGTTAAGCCGACCCTGTTCATTAGTGAGTGGGCTATGCCCAAAATGAGTTTGGTTATTGCTAAACAATTTATCTACAAATCTGTTTGTTATATGTAAAAAATCCATTGCTAATATAATACTTGCATATGAATCAAAGTCCAGTCTAATTAAGAAACCCAAATATATTTTTAATAGTAATAACCTAATTCACAAATGTGTTTTTAACCCCAAATCAAGATGTCAACTGTTACATACCAAACCAGAGAGCCCATTTGGTATATAAATCCCACATCAGTTGCCCATACAACCGATGTGGGATAAGTCCCATACCTTGCAATGGTATTAGTCCATAACATCAACAGACTGAGATCAAATTAACAGATACAAAACGCATGCAAAAAGAGACATACAACTAAGAATGAAGAGCTTATTCGTCAAACATAATGGTGGTAATTACTTTCTTGCCCATCCAATATGATGTACTAGTAGGGTGTTAGCGCGTTACGGCTGTATGAGCTTGGGGATAGAGAGACTGCGTGAAGAGGACTGAAGCAAATTATGTTTGAGGCATCTGGTCAATATTCTTACATAACTTCAAACCAAATTATGTGTCTGTCCCTCTTCACACATTGCAGCTGAACGAGTGCTTACTGAACAAATAAAAGGGAGCTGACTAAAATACTATAACATATACATTTGCTACTATATATAATGCATACAAACATATAATAACATAATCCCCATATTATCATAATACATTTTCTTAATTATTGAATCCAGATCTCATATTAACATATCAGATAAATAGTTCAAATATAACAGGTTTTTGTTGGGTTGTAGACTTTTCGACACCAGTAGGTGTGGCATGACAGTAAGGGCAGTCGACCCGAGTCGCGGCCCACAGGCTTATTCTTTAATTATGGGTTTTAACCCTAACTATGTAGTCTATATAATAATCTTTTGTACTTGTAATGTTTAGCACCTGAATAAAAGAATACCTTGGTTTCCCCCGTTGACGTAGGTTGCAGATCGCGACTGAACCACTTAAATCTTGTGTTCGTTCTTGCTTATTGCGCGCGTGTGTGTGCGCTCGTTAATCCTAACAGTTTCAAACTATCAGATTTCAGACAGCTTATCACATTAATATTTTACAAAAATGCCTAACGAGCTCGATAACGTATGATACATTAACAACAATGGTGTATTGAGGGCTGCAATCCAAAAGTACCGGATGTGTGGATTAGTATATGCTATATCAAATGGGGCAATGGGCATTATGGGGGTTTATTTAGTGTGTAGTATGTTTGTTGGTTTTTTTTATGTAAATACATATAGTGTAATGAGGATGTTGGTCTAGGTTTACTGTGCAAGTCATAAGTTTTACATGAACTTCATTGGTTTTATATTTGAGACATCTGGTTATTGAAAGATTAAATATATTATGATTTAATATTTAATCTAGTAGCCATTATAATCATTTACATTATATGGATCAAAATATATAACAACCTATTAATAATTAGTTGGTAATTGTTGATGGACCATATTACCCTTATTAACTAATTAGGTTTCCTCCTGGGTGCTTATATAAGGAGACTTATGTAGAGGTTAAAGGGTTACACAGTTAGACACAAAAACCCCATAAGCATAACATCATCGAAACCTCTTCTCCATAACCGAATCCCCTATTCGGTCTTCATCATCACCATCATCAGATAGCACCCTAAGGAGGAACCAGATCAAGCTGACAATCATGCCAAACACTGTTGCTGCGTCTCCATCTGAATTCTCTGCTGGCCTGTGCTGATGCAATCAAAGGTATGTTTTCATGTTTTCCATTATGTTCAAACAGAACTGTCCAACATGTGGTATCAGAGCATATGTTGATTAATCAGTTCTGTTTTCGTATCCATAATTCTGGGATTGAAACTTGGAAAACGGAATTTTTTTGAAAACCTTATGAACAACCAGTTTCGAGTCATTGAGAACGACTCGAGATCACTGTTTTTGGAAGAAAAAAAAAAGGATTAATATATGTTCACTCGAATCAACTAGATTATGTTTATGACCGAAATTTGTTTTAAAAACCTTAAAAATTTAGGTTTCGGGTTCCATAATTTATGTTTTGTTTTTTAGGGTTCATCATGTTCTTAGGAAAATTCGAAAATTCCTTTATATTTTGGAATATAATTTGGATTTTTGAGTGTTATTTCCTGTTTTGATCTATTCTGCATTCTAAAGATTTTCGAAATCTGTTAATAGATAATCAGATAAAATTTTTGAAATATTTGATAAAGTTAGATCATCACTAAAACAGGAAACCATATCTCAAAATCCCTTAGATTTCGAATTTTCAGTTATGTTATCACAATAAACAGCTATCAACAGAGGGCTCGAGATCATCAGATTACGACTCGAGACCATCAGTCTCGACTCGAGACCATAAGGTCATAACTCGAGACCATAAGGTTGCAACTCGAGACCGTGGTTGCGACTCGAGAACTCATCACGAGTCGAGATCTCATAAGATATAGTAGTCGAGACCATGGTTCCGACTCGAGACAACAAGGTTGTGACTCGAGACCTCATAACTGACTCGAGATCTCATAACTCAGTCGAGACCTGACTCGAAACCTCATTATTTTAGGCTGTTTTATGTGAACTAAGATTTAGCTCGGGGCTCCGCCCCGAACCCCGTGCTAACAGGTGGTTTGCTATTAAATAACTGGTTTTTGTAAATATTTAGTTAATTAATAAGGATCAAATAATGTTTTACAAAACCAAAATGGCTTAACTTGAATGAGCTTCTGATGTATCACTTCTGGCCAAAGCTGATTTGATGCATCTACTTATCATCCAAGTATTACGAAAGCTATGTTAAGTGTGCATCATAAACTTGAATGTCTTAATATCTGGCCAAAGCTGATTTAATTCCTTCATAGATGGCATACTTAACAAGTGCATAACTAAAGTGATTGTCTCAATTTCTGGCCAAAACTGATTTGTTACAACCACTTTGCACACATGCTTAAATGATTACACTTCTGGCCAAAGCTGATTTGTCTTTGTTTAAGTAGAACTTTAAATAGTCTATTATTTTGATGTTAGTAATAGACATATCACAATCTCTTCACATAATGATCCTTATATTAATGATCCTTAATTAATTTTTATGATCATTCCGTCTGCCTTATTCTTAGTACCCATAATTTTACTCACTATAATTTTCTTCTATATATATCTCATCCACTCTAATTCCTAAACCTAAAATGTTTTGCTTTATTTAAAGTTTCTATAATAATTAGCTCTTAAATTAAATCCTTGATTATCTCTTAAGACACGATAATCCTACTGCTCTCTTCTGATAAAGCACTACAGAAGAAAAGTAGAGCATGATGATTAGGATAAATCGAACATGAAGTCTCTTATGATAATCAAGATCTCTCTAACATAAACGCTATCACTAAAGTTATTCCAGATTAAGTCTTTCCTAAGACTAATCTATAATTGTGGAATAATCATACGAATTCCTAAGATGCATGCCTTCATTTGAAATTCTAAACTATAAAGTTAAGTGGTATATGTGAATACATTATAATGTACAATACCATGACCCATAAAGTTAAGGGCTTACGCATGGAAATAAGTACAATTTTCCAGTACATAACATACTAAGATTTTCACTTGTACAATTTGATGCATTAAAAATCAACTATAACACTCAAAAGTACCAAAGTATAATGAGTGTGTTGATAAGCAACATATGTACAAAGAAATAAATATTTGAAGCTGGAAAATAAGTTGTTACTCACCTTACAACCTCTTAAACCTTAAAAGAGGATTGTTCTAAGGTCCATAGTCAAAATACAAGTACAAAATCCCAACTCTAAGGTTCTTCAAGGGAAAATCTCACTGAATAATTGTAACGAGACTATCCATTATTTAGAAAAACAGTTGGATAAGTTAATTAGATAGTCACTTACTAATGATATTTAAGTCTGATAATTTTAATATTCCATTTAACACATGATTAGTTGACTCTAGTTCCATACGTTTCCTTACCAGAACTCGACAAATAACTAACATGAGAGTTAGTGACAAAATTAAATGTTAAGGCTATAAAAACCATAATAAGCAGTCTTCTAACAACGCTTTTTGATACCTTATATATTCTGAAAATTAATCATAATATAGTATCATAATTAAGCAATGTTATGAAGGTTTTTAGGTTTGCATAGTCAACATAAAGTCACACTTACCTTAAACTCTCATCTTATTTGTTCTAAATATCTGGATAGAAACATTACTAAGATGGAACTAGATGACACCTTACACTTTCACAACTTTTGTCATCATATAAATGAGAATTTGACAAAAGGAAAATGAGACTTGTAAATTTCATCCATTATAACCGAAATTCATGAGAAATCATGACATGGTTAATGAGGATGATTATTCAACTAATCTCATTCTAAGTGATTTTAAATCATGACATTAAAGCCCTAAAATATAACTTGGCTTAAGGAATAAGTATAGGTCCATCATAAGTCATTCATTGACATTCGTGGAACTTATTTCAAATGGAATATTCAGACATAATTCATTTATCATTTAAAAGGCTATCAACTTGTATCTAACTTTTGTCGCATATGGCCCACGGTCTTAGAAGAAATCTATTCATATATGTACTTAATAAGATTTCTATTAGATATGTCCCTAAGTTTCTTATCATATCTGGACATTAAAGAAATCAAATAAAGTCTAACGTATATGTGCTAGGTTCCCACGTCATGTAGCTCATTGAAACTTCTCTTGTAGCATTCTAGAGATATTAAAGATCAGTGGGAGCATTAAGTGTCTTAATAATAACTTGCAATAGTTGCAAGAGGTGTGGGAGTGAAAATTTTACATTACCTAAATTTACACCTCTTGTACAAGACACTGCTCCATTATGACACTGTTCTATCATAACTTATCTCCTTAAATCTAATGCTACTCTTACAAAAGTTTCATTGTTGCCTAATTGTGGGCGCACTTAGATTTCTTACCTAAACTAACATAATCCTCAACAAGAGAAACTACAACGGCTAACGTCATTAACTCGTTTCTCTATTAGAATTTGTTGGTCGTTAAATATTGACCCTAAGCATGCTGAGTTCCTAAAGATTTCTAAGGTCAGTGGGAGCAGTCAAAGTCCTTATCATGACTTGCAAGGAATACAAGAGGCGAGGGGAAGAATGTCATTAAATTTCACTTCGAATTTAACTCCGATTACACCTCTTGTACACCATACTGCACCAACTCTTACAAACTTAGAATGAAAATGATAGCAACCTAACCAAGAGCTAATCCATAAAACTGAAACTTCTAACAAACTCAATAATCAACTTAGGAGGTCATCTAGGTTTAAAAGCCTACTAACTTTGATGATTACACAACCTCCCTAATGAAGTTGAAATGGACTTTGGAAAAGTTTACCGATCATATCTCTTCAAATTAAGCCATTAGCGTCAATCAATCTTCTGAATGGAATAAAACTATTTTCTAGTAAAACTGATTTTATGTGTTCGTATAACGTTTGGGATTTGATTGAATTACCTAAGAGTGTTCATAACTAAACCAAATCCTAATATAAGCGTTAAGACACGAAGAGGCATGATTGATTGTCAAAGGTTATACTTAGGAAGGGATAAATTATCAAAGATTTCTTTGAGGATCATCATTGTTCTAGTAGCTTATAATAGTTTAAAGCTACATTAGATGAACATTAAAAACATTTTTTCCTAACAAATGGCTAGTATATTTACATGTTCATAAGACAACCTGAAAGTTCTAAACTTATGGTTAAAGAACAGTTTGTTTATAAGTCAATAATATCCATGTATGGGTTAATGCAAACATCATAATGTGATGAAAAGCTAACGTAATTATTTTCATCAAGAATCAAGTGGATTAATGTACCTACCTCAAAATGAGTGGAAGCAATTAAGATAAACTTGTCTATATAGATGACATTCTTTTGACAAGTATGTGTTACATAAGTCAAAGCATTGTTAACACAAACTTTGATATAATATATCTCAGAGATATCTCTTACGTGGTAAATATCATAACATACCGAGATAGACCCAGTGGGACATTAGTTCTGTTCCATAAGTTTAACAGTAAATGGGTCCTTACGTATGTAACAAACAATACTGCTCTTCCTTTAGAGGATAATAGGATTAATGAGATTATTTATTTATGCTTCATTAATTAGAAGCCTTATGTAAGTTCAAGTCTACACTCGTCTAGATATTACTCACATTGCAACACACTAGATATGTCTAGATTAATGTGAAGCATCTAATAGAGTGTTACAATATCTTTAAAGAAACGAGAGGCTATGATTTGAAGAAGAAGTGAGAATTAAAACCGGTTTATTACTTTAACTTTGTAATGTTCAAAGATGACAAAATGTAATGTCGGGTATATCTTTATGTCAGCAGACAAAACCTATCTCATGGAGGAGTCATAATGGACTGATATCAATAACCTAAGTTATAACGACATAATATAGTCACTAAATGTTGTTGAAAATTTATCAGTGGACTCATAAGTTTATTAACTCCATATAATTAATATTTTGAAGACTTAGTGTGATAAAGTTAGTTACCATGACTCCTTGAACAGTAACAGTTCGAGAGGTGCTGCATTAAATTTCGATACGCAATTAATTATTCGTTTGTGAACGAATTGAGGAAACTAAGTTTGTATCGAATACATTCATGATATGCTTAAGGATCCTATAACTGAATGGCTATTACCCATAAGTCTTATTAAGAGAGCTCAGAGACGGGTATTAATTGATGGCCGTGCGCAACCGCATATCGTACTATGAATAACTAAGTATTAGTTGATTTTCCTCATCAGTTTGATTTTGTATGTCTCTAAGAATATGTCAAGCTAGCATAATGGCATATAGACAAATATAGTTACAAATCAAACAAAGGGCTTATGCGTATTTTGATCATGACGATTAGGTTTTAAATTAAGGCTATAGTATGATTAATGGGGGTCCTGAGTCGCATAATGATTCAACGGCTGTATTTCTCTGCTATAGTACTTGTTTAAGGCTAAAATGAGTGTTAACTCCTGATCAGGCTTATCTAATACTCATAGTAAATGATTACTCGGCTAAGTGGGAGAATGTAAGATTAAATATATTATGATTTAATATTTAATCTAGTAGCCATTATAATCATTTACATTATATGGATCAAAATATATAACAACCTACTAATAATTAGTTGGTAATTGTTGATGGACCATATTACCCTTATTAACTAATTAGGTTTCCTCCTGGGTGCTTATATAAGGAGACTTATGTAGAGGTTAAAGGGTTACACAGTTAGACACAAAAACCCCATAAGCATAACATCATCGAAACCTCTTCTCCATAACCGAATCCCCTATTCGGTCTTCATCATCACCATCATCAGTTAGCACCCTAAGGAGGAACCAGATCAAGCTGACAATCATGTCAAACACTGTTGCTGCGTCTCCATCTGGATTCTCTGCTGGCCTGTGCTGATGCAATCAAATGTATGCTTTCATGTTTTCCATTATCTTCAAACAGAACTGTCCAACAGTTATCATCTTTCCTATAATTTATCGAGATTTTATTTCGTCAGCTTATTCATATACAGATTAATTCACAAGAAATTCGTAGGCATTTGGTTTTGATGTGGATTCGTGTGCGTGCGTCCGTGCGTATATATGCAATCTAGCAGTCATGTAATGATTGAACGGTTACTTTGTGTACTAACTAGTCATAGGTCGGAATGTCAGTTAAGTAACAATAATATTCAACAGCTCGGTTTTGATGTGATGTCTCGGAGTATTCAACAGAGGTGCACGGCGAAGTTATCAACCCACAGTTGCGAAGAAACTCTCAAAATCGAGAGAGATAGAGATAGGTCACCCAAAGAATTCAGATGCCATGTGCGACTAGAAAAAAATTGGCTCATGAAATATAAGAGTACATATTATCTCCCCTTGGGCCGGAAAAACTAAATCTTCATTCTCTTCCTTTACTTCAAGTACTTCATGGAAGGCTTTTAAGAGGGTCCAAAAAAAGAAAGCTTATATCTTAGATATGTATATAAAAATATCTAAAAATTTTGGGGCCAGGATAAACGGGCTTGTGCGGTCGCACCACCCGCACTTGTCGAGAACCGGCCCTGATAGAGATATAAAAAGTTACATATTGTATGTCTATTGCAACTTGCAAGCCATTAGTTCATTTTGATTGTAAGGATTGTAGTATTACATATGAAATTTGTACCCATGTACAGCTCTTATGATGCTAATTTATATACAAAATCGACATCAGTTCCGAATTATGAAAGCTAGAGATCAACAAATGTATATGAAAGAAAGACTAGCTTAAGCTTTATCTAATATAACATACATAATTGGTTGAATAAGCATTATAAACGATTACCACCGACACTCATTTAAACACAGTCAACAAGACAGGTCAACTATATTAAGCTGTGGAAAATACGAAAAACAAATATGCATACCGTATTAGTAACTGTACCATCAGGAACACTGTCACAGATTAACACCTTGAATTGGAGCCATGGGTTGTGAATCAATAGCCACAAATGTGGAAGACCATGATCCCTGTAAATTATGGTACAAGTTACGTCACACACGCACAAAAAAAGAAATTCATCGTATTAATTATCTAGACTAAATCTCAAGGCTTGGCCTAAATGTACACTCTGTTTTGACACCCTGACATATATGCCCGTATACTTGTATACTAGTCGTATACTAGTAAGGAAATGTCATAGTGTGTTTGGTTGCGCAAGTACACGACCCATAAGTTTAACAAGAGATATGACATGTGATTAAGTCAACCGATGACTTTTATAAAAACATAAAAACATAATAATTATTTTTTGTATACAATAATTTTAATAAATTATATGCTTCTTGTGTTTTTTTTTTAATTGGTTCGTTTTGGGCATTCAAGGGGTTGCAAATTTGTTTTGACTTAAAAACGAATGTCCCAAATTAGTGATACACATAAGTTCCTAATACAATATATATTTAATAATACAAAACTTTTAGTATACTTAATAATTATTACGATTACGAATAAATAAAGTAAATAAGCACAATCCAAAAACTGTAGGTGTGTGTGTTCATCATGAAATAAAATTATTCCATTTGTATTTAAACCATGATATCATGTTGAGATTTTGGTATTTGTGCTAGCGACATGTCGTACAGGTTGGCATTTGGTGGAAGTTGGTAACACAGCTACTATATTGAAAAACATGTCCAAAATAAAAAGAAAACATTTACAAGTCTACTATATTTGAGACGAAAATTTGTATTTTTTTATTATATAATATCAATATCAATTATATAGGGTAAGATCAAATAAAAAATTTATTTTGCCTAAGTAGAATGAGAAGGAATCTTTTTTTTTTTTTTTTGACAGAAAACTTTCATTCACAAACAACCGAACCCGAAAACCGGGCCCGCCCAAAAACACAAAACAAAACGTTACATAATTACAAATTTACACCAATCAATCCAATCTACCGATTGAAACCGCGATCTATTTGTTGGTGCACTTAGTGTCTGTTAACTTTGTCTTATACAGGTCTTTTGTCTAGATAGGTTGAATGAACACACAACAGGGTCGAAATTAGGGATTATACATGTTTTAGGAAGAGGATTCGCTTGAATGTGTATATGTGCCAGTTCAAGCGAAACCCTATCATCTGAGTTCGCTTGAACAGGGTTGTGATCAGCTCAAGCGAAACCCCATGGATAGACATGTTCAAGCAAAACCCTGTAGGTCTATATATAGCAGTGTGTGTTGTTCATTTGAAGCGGTCATGTATGTGTGTGTGAGCGAAGGTGCTGCCAGATTTTTATCAGAATACATTGTAAAAGCTCACAATCAGTAATAGAAAGAAAGTTAAAAGGATACAAGCTGTTTTGACTTCGTTTACGTTGATTCCGGCCTCGTATTTGAAGATGAACTGCCTTAACTGACTTTAGGGTCACCGAACACGATCCAACACTATTTCTAAACCAAAAGAATCCCAAAGCTCTCACCTCGCTAAAAACACCTTCCACACTTGGCTTGACCTCCGAGAAAACCGCTCTATTCCTAGCCAACCAAATGCACCAACAAGTAGTAATCACGATACCTTGGAAAACCAATTTCTCCGTCGGCCCCAGCCTGCTGAACTTATGCAACTCCAAAAGATCAATGATCGAGAACGCAAAAATCGCCGGTAAATGACACCATCTACTGATTTTGTGCCAAATCATCTCCGCAAACCGGCAAGAAATCAACAGGTGCATGACCGATTCATCTTCACAACCACAAAGAGGACAAGCCCTGGAATGAATATCAATGCCTCGAGAAGCTAAGGCGTCAAACGTAGGGATTCGATTCAGCTCAAGCCTCCAAACGAAGATATTGCACTTAATTGGAACCCATTTACACCAGTCGATCACCCGAACATTCGGATCACATCTACTACGGACCAATAATTCCTTAGCAGATTTAACCGAAAATAAACTCATGGAGTCGCCCAACCACTTCCACTTATCTCTGCCACTGCTAAGAGAAAAAGAAGATAACATACCGGAAAGGGAAGACAGTTCCAGTACCTCAGCAGTCGAGTCAGGATCGAACCTCCACAGCCACGAGCCACCGTCAGCCACGCGATCCATAACAGTACATTCCTTCACAATTTCCAGTCGAAAAAGACATGGGAATAATTCTTTGAGAGGCAATGAGAATGAATCTTAACTATTCATTTTTCAAATCAATGGTTAAGATGAAAGTGTAGGAGAAAGGAGGAGTGCAAGGGTATCTTGGGAAAATCCTATTTATGGATTTTCTCTCTCCACATGCAAGGCACATGCATATTTCACCCCTATTTTTTAAACGTTCATAACTTTTTTTAT
Organism: Helianthus tuberosus; assembly: GCA_030545235.1. NCBI lineage: Eukaryota > Viridiplantae > Streptophyta > Magnoliopsida > Asterales > Asteraceae > Helianthus > Helianthus tuberosus. The sequence goes on along the minus strand of CM060367.1, from coordinate 76,511,099 downwards.
ACGACATTATTTCTTCATAAAAATTTCACCGTAAAATCGAGCATCTTTTTATCTTTAATTTGAGTACCATATTGCTATATAAAATATGAAGACTAAAAAACCCCACTAAAATGTGTTGTATTTTTATGTTGTATAACATTTTTTTGTGCTGGATTTTTGTACTATATTTTTGTGCTAAATTTTTTGTGCTGAATTTTTTGTCTTTATTTTTTTTTCTCAATTTTTTGTGCTGGATTTTTTTGTACTACATTTTTTTCTAAATTTTTTCGTGCTATATTTTTTTGTACTAGATTTTTTTGTACTACATTTTTTGTGCTATATTTTTTTGTACTACATTTTTTGTGCTAGATTTTTTTTGTTGTATTTTTAAAAAACAAAAGGAGTGTCACATGTCATTTTCACTCCTATTTATAAGGACCAAAATGCCCTTCATTCCTACTTATTAGGAGTGTCGCATGTAATCATCACAATCCTTCTTAGGCTACTTAGGCAAAATCCACTTTTTAGTGGATCCTTTATATATATATATATATTAATTTCGCGATATGATAAATAGTAACTTTATTTTTATAATAATATATAGTTTTTTTATTATTTTATTGTTTAATGTATTCTTTTACTTTTTTTAATAACTTATTAATATCTATTAATTAACCAACCTAAATGAACAGTGTTTATCTTGCGGTTGTTTCTGATTGGGTTATCTAAACGGTGGTTGCCTCATCAGTGTGAAAACAACCACGCGTCATTTTTATAATAATTAAGAGACGATGAATAGTAACTTTATTTTTATAATATAACTTTATTTTTATAATAGTATATAGTTTTTTGTTATTTCATTATTTTATTATTTAATATATTCTTTTACTTTTTTTAATATTTTTTTTTCTTTTTTGAACATATATTAATATATCGATTAATTTGATACTTCTTTAATAAGTTACGTTTATAACTTTTTTCTAAAAACTTAAGTACGTAGTTGTTATTGATTTATTTCCCTGATATTCTGTTATAAGTTTTGTTAAAATGAGGTTATACTCAAAATAAAGTATTTATTTGGTATTATAAAACGGTACGATGATAAACTAAATCGTTCTAATGGTTTGACTTTCTAAACAACATGCTTTATTTCTTTCCCTGACATTCCGTTATAAGTTTTGTTAAAACGAGGTTATACTCAAAATAAAGTATTTATTTGGTATTATAAAACAGTACGATGATAAACTAAATCGTTCTAATGGTTTGACTTTCTAAACAACATGCTTTATTTTCAAATCACGTTTGTTTTACATTATCATTTGCTCGGTTTCGCCGCAACACGCGATATAAAAAAACTTGTTTTATAGTTGAGGACTTGAGGTCAATAATTAAACTAGAAGATATTAAGTTACAATCTTAGTAATAAACTCATACGTTTATACCATTTAACCAATTAACTTTGACATCTTAGTGGATCATATTCGCCCGTATGTCGGTATGCACATATAATGTATATATATATGTGGGTGCTCGTGGTCCAAAAGTGAAAGTGCATTAATTTTTACGTTATTTTATTAATTTTGTGAAAATAACGTTAAAAGAAGGTGATGGTTAATCATGCATCATGTGGTGGCGTTGAAAGCCAAAAAAACAATGGGTACATGCACTAATCGGCATTTGTCTCAATTGCTGAGTGTTATGTGTCTTATGTCCAAGGCCTTTGTGTGACGGTGTTGTTGGCTGAAGTGTTGTAAAAATGTGGCTTGGTGATCTTCAAAGGATGAGACTTGGCCGATAGGTAGGCTGTCGAACAATGGGCGTGGGTTTGAGTGAACATTTGACACCATACTGGGTGACACCAATAGGCTAGGGTGCCTGCATTAATGAAACCATGTATGTGGCCATCCGGGTTGGTTAAGCCAGTGTACTTTCTGATGTTGGGTGGGAGTTTTGACTTTGGGAGTAGAGCCAAAGCTAATTTGCGGATTAACTTGGATTTTTCAGCTACGACAGCCGGCCTGTACGGTTTTGAGTAATCCTCCTCCGCATCAGGGTTGTATACGGGAGGTGTTGGTGGCTTGTACACTGCGCAACTGCTTTGATTTTTTGGGGTGTGGAAGCTGTAGGTGTCCCGCTCCGAGTAATTGAGGTCTACCTCATTCATGTAGGTATCCAAATCTGTGACTAATCTATGAGGAGCAGTGCGCTCACCGCTGCAAGGTTTGGTGTGGGTTTGACTGTGTATACTATCGCAGAGGTGCTCGCGGTTAATGTTATGGTGTTTCCCGGTGTCACCATGTGAATTTCGCTTAAGGCATGTGCTTTGATGGACTTCCCTGTCTCTCCGCTCCTACCTACTCTCTCCTGTGTAACCACCTGTGGGCGACAGTTGTTCACGAGTGCGAGGTGGAGAGCCATCAGTCATGGTGTCTACCATCATTGGACCCATTTGTTGTATTTGTGTGCACAACCTCTGGTATTGCTCAGCAAGTGTTGCATGCTGCTTAATGAACCTTGTTTCGATGGTTTCGCCCTCTGGCAGTTGTGATTCTTGTTGGGTGTTAGGGTCTGTGCGAAAAACTGAAGGACGAGTTTTGGTTCATCCTAGGTGTGATTTGTGTAACTCTGTTGATAGTACCAACAACGTTGTACACATGTTTATACTCATCGTCATAGGGGTCTGAGCCATGTGCGGTGGCTTTGACGGCTGCAAACTTTGATCCTAAGCTGAAGTGAGGAGGAGAGGGAAGATCATCATGATGGTCAAAAAGAGAAAAAACGAAGAAAAAGCATTGTTCTAGCAATGGAATGGTGCCAATGAAGAAACACCACTTCTGATCAGCGGGGGATAGAACAATAATGGAGTCTTGACCAGGGGGTTAACTTCTAAATCTCCTCTTGATCAATACAGTTGGGATATTCCTGTGATTAACTACAAAATAGAACACGGTTACTCATTAAGAGGAGAAGGGGCTTCTCTTAACCAAGCTTCGGCGTGAGAATAAGTATCGTTCTTTCAAGAGAGAAAGGAAACATATGTGTGTTTAGAGTGAGAATCGAATCCTTGAACCTTTGGTGGAGGTAGGTATTTATTGCCAAAGGGTTGGAAAAGGATATGGTTGATAGAATAGACGTCGTTTCAAGGAATATCCATTTGCTTCCCTCTGACACGACATGTAGTGCATGTAGAGGTGTGAGTAGGATCGCGCGCCGTGATTGGCTATACGTTGTTTTCTAGATGTACTTGTTGTCATGTCTACCCTCATTCGTTAGTCGAGATTGAAGATGGATGTACTGGCGTCACATGACTGGCCATCGCTTTCAGTTGTACCTTTGTCTCCTGCACGATTTTGTATCGTGGGACGTCCCTAGTCCAGAGTCTGACAGACACTTATTGTCTACAAACTATGACTTGTATTGTTGTCTCCTATGTGTTGGTTGTCGCAACCCCCGACCCCTGCCCCGAAAGGCGGGCGGCCGCGAGCACGCAGAGCTGGTGGTATCGGTGTTTATTTAATTTGGCAGCGGAAATTTTTCATCAGGACCGTAGTTATGAAATATTTTATCAAAGTAAAACACCTCATTTTATAAATAATAAACACATAGGTAAAACCCAAGTTTCCATTCATAATATGTTTATAGGGATAAACCCTAATTTATTGAAATAAAACGTCTTTCTTGTTTAGGTAACTTTTATAGCCACTTTTCCAAGCCTTCCGTGCTCTCTAGCTGGCTTCTAATTAGCTTTCACATTTTATTACCTGAAACGTGTTTTAAAAAGATTACACAGTGGGAAATACTGGTGGGTGCATCCCAATTTAATCAAAACACTTTTATCACTTTACAGTATTGAGGGCATCCGCAATTACATTTGTTTACATCTATCAAATTACCACCCATGGTACTGTCAATCCTGACTTGTGGTCATGTTACTATTCTCAGTATTAGTAACAAGTAATGTATACAAAACCCAACATACCGACAGTAATTGTAGAATTACAAATACTCAATTACTGTTAAATTACATTTTAAAACAATTTAAAACAATTGAGGTTTGTATAAAAAGGTATACAAAAATGAATGTACTCACATTGCTATTTTAGATGACACTATTGCCGATGACTTCCTGGTTATAATCTATTAAATTAAACAATGCACACGTGTTAGTAAGATAACCCAATTTTACATTAGCTATACCCTCCTCCTGAGACAGAACTCCAACGACTGAGTCAGGCAGAGCCTCGACATGCGTTATTGTCACACCCCAACCGATGGCGGAAACATTGGGGCGTGGCACTAAGCGTTCATGTCGCAACCCCCGGCCCCTATCTCCTGGGAACGGGCGGCCGCGAGCTCAGATTCAGTGGTATTAGTGGTTTTCTCATTTTAGCAGCGGAATTTACATCAGGACCGTAGTTAGGAAATATTTTATCAGAGTAAAATACCACATCTTTATAATAATAAACACATGGGTAAAACCCAAGTTTCTATTACAACATGTTTATAGGGATAAACCCTATTTTATTTAAATAAAACATCTTCTTTATTTAGGTAACTTTTATAGCTACATTTTCCAAGCCTTCAGTGCTGTCCAGCTGGCTTCTATTTGGCTTTCACATTTTGTTACCTGAAACGCGTTTAAAAACATTTTGTCAGTGGGAAATTGAAGGGGTATGGTCCCAGATCTCGCGTCAGCATGACCGCGAATGACCATTACCCTTATCAAAAACCTCCACCAGCAATAACTCACTTGTGTCCGCGTGGGCACACGCGAACACAGCGGTCCAATCTGACGCGAGATCTGGGACCATACCCCTTCAAGTCCCCCCAGTCTAGTGTTCCTTCCTTATGCAAGTTGCATGTGGGAGGGATACTGGACTATGTTGTCTAGAAGGTAGAATATGGGCCATGCGGATGGCTCCTTCTTTCAGTAAGTAGTAGGCCTTTCGAGTGGATTGTTCCTTCATTTGAGAAGGATGCCCGGTGAGCAAGTTCCGTCTGATGCGGAATTCTCAGCCAAGGACTTGACTCTTAGTCTACCTTTTATTGATGTCATCAGCCACCTGTTGGTGTTTCGAACCAACCTTTGAAACGGTGACTGAAGGTGTTAGCAGGGTTCGAGCCAACCTTTGAGATCGTGATGGAAGATGTCTGTCTCCGCCACTTTAGTTGTAACCTCTGTGTCAGCTAATGCAAAGTTGTAAGTATTTTGCTCAAGCTCTATGTTCAGCAACTGGACATGTAACGATGATCCCTGTTTTGTGGGGTGTTCGTGTTCTCCAGTTTAGCTCTCTAGTAACCGCACGTCCTCTGCGGTTTATCTCTCAAGTAACCGCACGTCCTCTGAGGTTTAGCTCTCTAGTAACCGCACGTCCTTTGCGGTTACCTCGTTGCTGCACCTTGTTGGCCATGTTTGTTTGAGAAACATGGGGTAGTTGCGTCATTGTTGGCCGTGTTTGGTCGAACAATGTGAATCTGGACTATGGGCCGATAAACATGGTCATAGGCAGGGTTGTGCCCACCATTGTTTATTCTATGCGGTCCATAGGTGGGTAACTAGTCATAAGCAGACTTCTTACCACTGTTCTGTAGCTACTTTCCTTCACGCTTTGGTGGGAAGTAGTTTACCTTTAAGTAGTATTGCCGGAGGAGGATCACCTTAGATACTTGGGAAGTTGGTTGAAACTCTCCCGCATCTATTTTGTAGCCACTTTCCTTCGTGCTTAGTTGAAAAGCAGTTTTCTTTGAAGTAGCTTTGCTCCACCACGTGGTGGTTTAGTTGTGGCTCTTCCGTAGCTACCGTTCGCATAGTTGCGATTTGTAGCAACTACTCACGAGTGGTTGCGGTTTGCAGCAAAGAACTCGCTTCTAGAAGTCTTGTGGCCTGGATGTGGCTCTTGAAGGTTCAGGAGACAGGGTTGCTGATGTGCGGTTGCTCAGCATACTTGTCTTTTTCCTTAAGGAGAAGTTGTTTGCGTTCCCTCTGTGGTTGTGAACCGGAAATGAGGGTTTTGAAGCTTGAAGAAGCTTACATGGAGTGCGGTTTACCGCATCCTGAGAAGCGGTTTTCGCAGTCCAAAGAACCATGCTGGTTCTGAGTATCTGACACACCAGTGCGGGTTGGTGTGTGTTATCTTCGCATATTCCACGTGTGCTCGTGGGTATGTGCGGTTATTGTTTATACCCCCTTATATAATTTAAAGATATATATTTTTGCCTTTTTTGAGGGGTATGTAAAAAACGACATGCGGTATGGGTTATGGTGCGGTAAACCAGAGAAACCGCATGCCGCTTAAGTTTGGATAATGTTTGTCGCTTTTGTGTTGCCTACGTGGCTGATGGCACGTGTGGGTTGTTGAAAGTTGGTAGGGTTTCTGTCATGTGCTGATCCGAAAGGTCGTTTGCACTGCCCGAGGTCATAAATGCACTGTAGCAAGTAGTGTAAAAGTCCATTCTGTCAGGCGCGTGGGCGGCCACGCGCGCGTGATAACCGTCAGCGGAAACGTCGCTGAACACGTGTCGCCTTGTAATTCGCCTATTTTGAACGTGGTAAGTCGGTTTACTGCATCGCATTAATTGCGATGAGTATATAAGGGGAAACCGTTTGATTTCTCCTCACTTTGTTCAAATTTCAAAAATTTCTCCGGTGAAAGAAAGTGTGTTCCCCTCGTCTTCTCCGACTGACCTGTCCGTAATTCCGGTTGTTCTCTGAGTTTTCTTGCAAACTCATACTTCTTCCTTCTTCATTTTTATTTCTTGATGGCTGAACCATCTAACCCACACTATGTGGAGGGTGAAAACCCTGAAACTTCTTCTCCGATGGTCGGGGAAGAAGAAGACGACGGTGGTAGTGGTCCCGGTGGTGGCCTACCAACGTTGAAGTGGTCCACGGTGCTGTTTAACCGACTGATGGCCAGTATAAAAATGCCCAAGGAGTTTGGGGCTCTTTATCCCAAGGAGGGTGACACCGGTGCTAATGCTCCGGCCGGTTATGTCACAATGTGGGCTGATTCATTCGGTGATGGTAACCTTCGTTTACCATTAACCGTTTTTGTTTCTGAAGTTTTGGAGTTTTACAAACTTCACATCTCCCAAATGAGTCCTTTCGGGATGATTCGTATTAGACACTTTGAGTACACCTTTCGTGCTCTAGGTTTGCCGATTACTGTTGATAATTTTCGGCGGTTTTACCAGTTAACTGTAAATACTGGGTTTTTTTCTTTTAGCCAACGCTACGGGAGTACCAAGCTGATGACCCCACCCAAGGGTATCACGACGTGGAAGAGGAAGTTTTTCTACGTTAAGGCTGCGGCGGTTGTTGCGAGGATGTCTTTCCGCAACGTGAATGAGGTGATCCCTGTAGAGGATATTGATCTTCCCGGTCCGGGGACGGTGGAATGGTTCCCAAGGTTAAGGACCATTGAGCATCAGAAGTTGGACAACACGCAGCTGTGGGTGCTGCAGATGATGCTGACCAGTGCTGATAGGCATGCAAAGCCCGTTGTGCGGGAGAAAAACGGAGGTATGTGTTGTTTCTCATTTGCGGTTTATTTCCTTAACCATTGTTACTTATTTGTAAAAGAACTTATTAGAGGATGCTGAGCTGTGGAAAATATTCGATCCGTCCTTCGAAGGGAAGCTTGAAATTGTTGAGACTGCGGCAGGTCAAGGTTTCAACTTAACCATTCTTAGGAATTTCCGCGTTCCTACGCGCGATGTGTTGAATGCACCCCTGCCGCAGGGCGAAGGTATGATATATAGTCTTCTTACCTTTGTTGTAAAGTTCATGTTTCTTATTTGCCTGTTTTGTGATTAAGACGCATGTACTCTTGGAGCCCTGGGTAAGTTTGAGGCGAAGGGTGCTCCGAAGAAGCATGCGGAGAAGGTTCCGCGGGGTCGTGACAAGAAAAAACCTGAGGCTCCTGCTGTTCCGCCTTTGGTGCCGCAGGTGGCAGGTATCTCTCGTTTTCATTTCCGCAGATATACCGATTACGTGGTAGTATCTGACACCCTTGAGGGTTTGGGTGTTCCAGGTGGTGGTGCGGTTGTAGGTGGTACCTCTGCGGGTTCCAAACCTGCTGATGAGAAAAAGAGAAAAGCCGATAAGGCTGTTGATGCTGGTGAGAAGAAGAAACCAAAAATTCAAACCCGACGGAAGGCTGTTCTGAAGTCTGTTGATCCTGCGGTTGTTTCTGGTAAGTAATTCATAATTGTTACAAGTATTGTTTTTGTACTTGTAGTTTAAAGCCTTTTTGCTTTGATTACAGAACCTCAAGATGAAGGTTTCTCCATTTTTGATGCTCCTTATTCCCCTCCGCGTGACAAAGCCGCGGATGTGGGGGTAAAGGTGGTGCCTGAGCCCTCTGCGCGGGCGGAAGATACTGGGAAAGGGCATGCGGCTCAGATATATGATACAGTGGACTCTGCTGATAATCTGATCTCCCCGCAGGACACTGATGAGCTGAGCATGAAGTTTGCTTATACTGAGAAGAAGAAGTCTCCTGTTGGTGAGAAGGCTTCTGGTTCCGCTTCTGGGGGTGCGGGTTTCTCAGAGACTCCTATTCAGCCTGAAGAATCTGAATTGGAGTATTATTACCGCACCTATACTGAAGATCGGGCCATGACCTATCACCGCCCTCCATGGTCTGTAATGCAAGGGGATGATATCTCTGCTGACCCCTCCGCGTGTAGGGAGATTTTGGGTGGTCTGGGCACCCCATTTGAAGTTAATCGGGCCCGTGCCTTGCCAACTGAAGTTCAGATTAACCAACTCTCCTCCATGCTTGTGGGGAGTTCCATAATGGCTAATGCCATTTTGGACAATTACAAGGTGTTGGGCCGTAAGGAGGAGGAAAATGCGCGGTTGCGTGCCGAGGCTGATGAGTTGGTGAAGGCTGCGCGTGAGGGTGCAGAGCAGCTTGAAAGGGATAGGGCTGCTTTTGAAAAGCGTAAGCAGACTGAGGAGTGGGCTGCCACTGCTGAGCTTAAACAGGTTCGTACCCTTGCAAAACTACTATCTGATAGCTGTGCGATGTCAGGCTAGCTACTCAACTACCCTCCTTCACTCCTCGGCTATAAATACTCACCCCAAACCAGGTTTGAGGTATCACTTCTGAACTCTCTCAATACTACTACTATCACACTTTGCTTCCCAAGCAAACTACTGATTCTCACGCCGGAGAGTGGTAACAAGGAGCACCCCCCACTTCATCCTCCTTGTTACGAGTCACGGCTTGTTTCCTTGTGCAGGAAACCCACCACCAGACGATCCAGCCAGCGATCCTCGGAAAGAAGGGATTAACCCTCTTGACGAGACCAGTGAGTTAACCCACCTGGTTAACCATTGTTTCATCAGAAATACTGGTGAGTGAATCCCAGTTTAATCAAAAAAGGTTTTATCATTGTACAGTATTGAGGGCGATCTCGCAATTATATTTGTTTCCAATTCTTACTTTAATTACCACCCACGGTACTGTCAACCCGACTTGTGGTCATGTTACTACTCACAGTGTAGTAACAAATTTTGTATACAAAACCCCAACATACCGACGATAATTGTAGAATTTACAAATACTCGATCACTGTTAATCATAATGTAAAACATTTGAGGTTTTGTAAAAACAATTTGCAAAAAGGTTTACACAAAAAGGAGATTACTCACATTGCTACTTTAGGTATTTTTCCTGTGATTTCCTGGTTATAATCTATTAATTAAACAATGAACATGCGTTAGTATAATAACCCAATTTACATTAGTTATACCATCCCCAAGACAGAACTCCAACGACTACGTCGGGCAGGGCCTCGACAGCTGTTACGGAGCACTAGATCAATCAGGCAACGCATCTAATACGTAACCGGGGTTTAAAATACTTACAACGAGTCAGAGCTTCACTAATTAGGGGGGTATTATGCCCGATACTACTTTCTAATATTCAGAATTTAGAGAGAGAATTCGATGTTGAGCGATTTGTGAACTGAGGCCGATCGAAGCTATTTATAGGGCTGATCAGCCACTTCGTCGCGCCCCGCGAAGGAATCAGCAAAGGGTTTCGCAGCCCGTGAGGCCAACTAGGGTAGGCCCTAGCTTGGCTGACTCAAACACTAGACCCAACACGTTACTGCCACGTGGCGGCACCGGGTGCGCCCTAGTCTTGAGCTGTCGCGGCCCGCGACTAGGCTGGCTAAGGGATTCTTGCCCCGCGAGCCACCTTAATTTCTTGTTTTTATTTTATTTTTTATGAAATTAAAGTTATTTAGGGCTATTATACGTATACGGGGTGTATTTTAGGACGTATAGGAATGTTCTAAATATTTTTAGGAGTGTCGGAAATAATTTAGGAGGGTTGTTATATCCTCCCCACCTTGTTTTAGAACTCGTCCTCGAGGTCTACTGGAACAGGTGTGCGTATTTCCTCTGCATCTCTAATTCAAGCTCCCACGTGTATTCCGGTCCTCTTTTGGAATCCCATTTCACTTTGACCATAACTAATCTCTTGTGCTTGAGATTCTTCACTTTCCTGTCTTCAATCTGTAGAGGCTTCTCTACGAACTTAAGTTTTTCATTTACCTCCATATCCTTAAGAGGTACCACTAATGATTCATCGGCTAAGCACTTTTTGAGATTACATACATGAAATACATCATGTATTCCTGCATTTCCTCTGGCAGTTGTAGCTGATAAGCTACTGGTCCTATTCTTCTAATAATCTCAAAAGGTCCAACATACCTGGGACTTAGCTTTCCCCTCTTGATGAATCTTACCACTCATTTCCAAGGAGAGACTTTTAACAACACCTTGTCTCCTACTTGAAACTCCAATGGCTTTCGCCTGTTATCAGCATAACTCTTTTGTCGATCGTGTGCTGTTTTTAGTCGTTCCTTGACTTGAATAATCTTGTCCGTAGTTTCTTGTACGATTTCAGGTCCAGACAATTGCTTTTCTCCGATCTCTGCCCAACAGACTGGAGTTCGGCACTTTCGTCCATAAAGTGCTTAGAAAGGTGCAACATTAATACTGGTATGATAGCTGTTATTATAGGAAAATTCTATCAATGGTAAATGATCGTCCCAATTTCCTCCGAAATCGATTACACAAGCTCTAAGCATATCTTCCATCGTCTGAATTGTCCTTTCGCTTTGTCCATCCGTTTGAGGATGATAAGTGTTGCTTAGATTTAGCTTGGTTCCCATTGCTTTTTGGAAACTTGTCCAAAAATGAGAAGTAAAACGGCGATCTCTATCAGAAACAATTGATAAAGGAATACCATGTAATGAAACTATTTCACTTACATACAATTTGGCTAACTGTTCCATACCGAACGTTTCCTTCATTGGTAAGAAATGAGCAGACTTGGTTAACATATCTACAATCACCTAGATTGTATCATTACCTTTTCGGGTCTTGGGTAATTTGGTAACAAAGTCCATTGTTATCAATTCCCATTTCCATACAGGCATTTCCAATGGCTGTAATAAACCTGAGGGTTTCTGATGTTCAGCTTTTACCTGTGAACAGGTTAAACACTTGATAACATAAGCTGCTATATCCTTTTTCATTCCTATCCACCAAAAATTCTTTCTTAAATCTTGATACATCTTATCACTTCCAGGATGTGTCGTATACTTAGACTTATGGGCTTCGTCTAATATTCGGTGGCGTAGGTTTCCTAGTTTAGGTATCCACATTCTTTTCTTATGGAATCTCTAAATTCCATCTGTTCCTTGTTCTAATTCCTTAATCATTCCTTGCAATTTTTCAGTATCATCCTTGATTACTGATTCTTATACGGCTCTAATTTATTCGTTTAAATCTATCTGTAGATTTAATTTAAGAGAACGAAATTTCCTTGGTTTTTCATGATACTTTCGACTTAAAGCATCAGCTACTACACTAGCTTTTCCTGCATGATATTGGATATTACAATCATAATCACTAAGAAATTCTATCCAGCGTCTCTGTCTCATATTTAACTCTTTTTTCCCAAAAATATACCTTAAACTCTTATGATCAGTGAAGACAACAAATTTATTTCCATATAAATAGTGTCTCCAAATCTTAAGGGCAAAAATTATGGCTCCTAACTCTAAATCATGGGTTGAATAGTTTTCTTCATGATTCTTAAGTTGTCTAGATGCATAGGCGATAACCTTTTGTCGTTGCATCAACACACATCCATAACCTAACTTAGAAGCGCCACAATAGACTTCAAAGTCTTCAGTTCCTTTTGGTAACGCTAGTATGGGTGTGTTGGTTAATCTTTGCTTAAAAATTCTAAAGGCTTCTTCTTGTTTTGGTCCCCATTCAAACTTAACAGACTTATAGGTTAACTTGGTTAAGGGAATGGCTATTCTAGAAAAATCTCGAATAAATCTTCTATAATAACCGGCTAGTCCTAGAAAACTTCTAACTTCTGTTGGTGACTCAGGGACTTTCCATTTAGTAATTGCCTCAATCTTTGTGGAATCCACATGAATCCCTACATGATTAACTAAATGTCCAAGAAACTGCACTTCTTCCAACCAAAATTCGCATTTCGAAAATTTAGTATAAAGCTTTTCTTTTCTCAGCAAATTTAAAAGTGTATGCAGATGCGCTGCATGTTCTACTTTATTCTTAGAGTAAATTAGAATATCATTTATAAAGACGATTATGAACTTATCCAAATATGGCTTACATATTCGGTTCATCATGTCCATAAATGCGACTGGGGCATTGGTTAGACCAAATGGCATGACAGTAAATTCATAATGGCCATACCTTGTTCTGAAGGCGGTCTTAGGAATATCCTCTTCATGTACCTTTAATTGATGATATCCTGAGCGTAAATCGATCTTTGAGAAAAATCGAGCTCCTTGCAATTGATCAAACAGATCATCGATTCTCGGTAATGGGTACCGATTTTTAATCGTGACCTTATTCAACTCTCGGTAATCAATGCACATACGCATTGACCCATCCTTCTTCTTAACAAACAGAATTGGTGCTCCCCATGGTGATGAACTTGGCTGTATGAATCCTTTCTCCAGAAGTTCGTCCAACTGTTTCTTTAATTCTTGCATTTCTGCTGGCGCCAAACGGTAAGGTGCTTTGGCGATGGGAGCGATTCCTGGTAGCAGCTGAATTCTAAATTCAACTTCCCTGTCTGGCGGTAGTCCTGGTAGTTCTTCGGAAAAAACATCTGAGAATTCAGATACTACAGGAATATCTTTTAATTCTTTTCCTTTAGTGTTATTGATTATGGAAATCATATACACTAGTGATCCTTTTCTTGCACAACTTGCAGTTTTCATCATAGAGATGAATTTCGTGGATCTAGATGGCTGATTTCCTTTGATTGTGATCTTTTCACCCTTTGGTGAACTTATTTGGATTGACTTTTGATCACATAGAATACTAGCTTTATTGGCTACTAACTAATCCATTCCTAATACAATATCAAATCCACCCAGATTCATTGAGTAAAGATTAGCAATAAACTTATGGTTTAAAATTTCTATTCTTGCTCCCTGCAAGATTTCAGAAATCTTAATGGTTTTTCCATTTGCTGTCTTTACAAGACATTGTTGTTGGAGTTTAGTTAATGGTTGTTTGAGAATTTTGCAAAATGAAGTATTAATAAAACTTTGGTTCGCACCAGAGTCAAATAATACTTTAGCAAAAACATCATTAACTAAAAACGTACCGGCAATCACATCCGGAATCATCTTCGCTTCTTCGGCTGTCAGAACAAATGCCCTAGCATTCTTAGCAGTCTTGTTGTTCATGGTTAGAGCTAGTTTTGGACAGTTCGTCTTGATATGTCATTTTTCTCCACAGTTGAAACATATTCCATTACTGGGTTTCTTCCTACAGTCTTCTTCCTTATGTCCTGGTATCTTGCAGAAGTTGAAGTATGTAGAGCATCTTCCTGAATGCTTCTTCTTGCAAGCCTTACAATAAGGTGCAGAAGTAGAACCTACATTCTTCCCATGGTTGGAATTTCCGTAGCAGAATTCCTGGGTAAGTTTCTGGACTAGGTTCTTTCTCTGGTTCTCTTCTTGTGTACGTACCAATTCATCGGTCAAGGTATTGGCTAGTTCTACAGATAATTGAATAGATTATTTCCTAACAGATTTGACAATTTCATTGTCAGCAGAACACTTTTGTGGCTGAAATCAGTGGCTTAAGCTCTGATACCACTCTCTGTCGCAAACCCCGGCCCCTATCTCCTGGGAACGGGCGGCCGCGAGCTCAGATTCAGTGGTATAAGTGGTTTTGTCATTTTGGCAACGGAATTTACATAGGACCGTAGTTAGGAAATCTTTTATCAGAGTAAAATACCACATTTTTATAATAATAAACACATGGGTAAAACCCAAGTTTCTATTACAAACATGTTTATAGGGATAAACTCTATTTTATTTAAATAAAACATCTTCTTTATTTAGGTAACTTTTATAGCCATATTTTCCAAGCCTTCAGTGCTGTCCAGCTGACTTCTATTTGACTTTCACATTTTGTTACCTGAAACACGTTTAAAAACATTTTGTCAGTGGGAAATACTGGTAAGTGAATCTCAGTTTAATCAAAACAGGTTTTATCATTGTACAGTATTGAGGGCGATCTCGCAATTATATTTGTTTCCAATTCTTACTTTAATTACCACCCACGGTACTGTCAACCTGACTTGTGGTCATGTTACTACTCACAGTGTAGTAACACATTTTGTATACAAAACCCCAACATACCAACGATAATTGTAGAATTTACAAATACTCAATCACTGTTAATAATAATGTAAAACATTTGAGGTTTTGTAAAAACAGTTTGCAAAAAGGTTTACACAAAAATGAGATTACTCACATTGCTACTTTAGGTATTTTTCCTGTGATTTCCTGGTTATATTCTATTAATTAAACAATGCACACGCGTTAGTATAATAACCCAATTTACATTAGTTATACCCTCCCCGAGACAGAACTCCAACGACTACGTCGGGCAGAGCCTCGACAGCCGTTACGGAGCACTAGATCAATCGGGCAGCGTATCTAATACGTAACCGGGGGTTAAAATACTTACAACGAGGCAGAGCTTCGCTAATTAGGGGGGTATTATGCCCGATACTACTATCTAATATTCAGAACTTAGAGAGAGAATTCGATGTTGAGCGATTTGTGAACTGAGGCCGATCGAAGCTATTTATAGGGCTGATCAGCCACTTCGTCGTGCCCCGTGAAGGAATCAGCAAAGGGTTTCGTAGCCCGCGAGGCCAACAAGGGTTGGCCCTAACTTGGCTGACTCAAACACTAGACCCAACACGTTACTGCCATGTGGCAGCACCGGGTGCGCCCTAGTCTTGAGCTGTCGCGGCCCGCGACTAGGCTGTCTAAGGGCTTCGCGCCCCGCGAGCCACCTTAATTTCTTGTTTTTATTTTATTTTTTATGAAATTAAAGGTATTTAGGGCTATTATACGTATACGGGGTGTATTTTAGGACGTATAGGAATGTTCTAAATATTTTAAGGAGTGTCGGTAATAATTTAGGAGGGTTGTTATAGTTCAGATTGCTCAAGAGATTCCACAACACTATTTGTTTCAATAATGATTAATCAAATTTCATAAAAATTGCCTAAACAGCATCCACGATTCAACCACATAAGTATCAAATACAAATCATCTGAATATTGTTCAAAAAAATTTTAATTAACTAAGATGTGTTTCTAAGCGGCATCTTAGCAAGTTTCTTGATTTCCTCAGCTACTATCAACCTGTAACATGTATTAAAATACGATCAACAAAATGTTGGCGAGTATGCAAGTTTGAATACGTAGCATAATAGTTTAAAAGACTCATATCCATCATTTAAACACATAAAAAGTTTCACCATGCTAGTTTACGCAGTCCAAGTGATAGCCCAAGTTTCCAATGCGGTAAATGCCTTTCCCATAGACTAACAGGAGGTTAAATGTCTCCTCCTAACAATACCCTAAAGACTAACGGGGAGGTGCATTACTCCTATAGCGCTACCATTGTTAAGGCGGAACTACACACAAGGATTAAATGTTCACATAGCATAAAAGTCTAAAGTCTCAAGTTTCAGGTTTCATGTTTAACGAGGATAAAGTATGTTTCAAATAGTTTCAAGTGTCAAGTTTATAGAATACATGTTGCATCCCAAAAGTGTTTAAAACAAAAGGGGATCGTGTATACTCACGGTGGGTGATTAAACCAAACACAGAATAGATTGGATCGAAGGGAGCGCTGGATTAGCCTGCGTGCGGGAACAGAGCATAAGTCCTCTAAGAACTGACCCAGTTGGGAACAGAGTGTCGAACAGTGCTAAAATTGAGAATAAGTGTCTGATAGAATACCTTGTCGGATGGTCATCCGGTCAGATGACCATTCGAATAGATGGTCTCCATCTGATCGGATGGTCATACGGACGGATGACCATTCGATCGGATGGTCATTCGATCAGTAAGTAAAGTTTGTGAACCGTTTAAAGTTTCAAACGTTGTGATCATGGTGTCCTGTAAAACAAACAAGTGTAACGTGGTCAGTTCATCTAGACGGATGGTCATCCGATCGGATAGCCATCCGGACAAGCGATCAGTGGGTGAAGTTTTTGTGAAGTTTCTAAGTTTTGAGTTAACGAAGACGGTGTAATGACTCGTCGAACAACGAAAACGTACCAAACCCAGCTCGTCGATCGGCTAGGAATCACCCCCTTCTCGGACCAACGAACTGTTTCCGGTGTGTTTCATGTTTGGACTAGTCAAACTGTCCATTTTCCGGTGAAGTTCAGTTCTCAATCCGGCTTTTGACTAAGAAACAAGTCAAAAGTCTGAAACGTGATATTCATCAGAATCTGGGCCGGAACCGGTGAACTCCGTCAGATCTGGTGCAAAAGTGCAAGTTTCCTTTAGGTTTCATATGAAAACCGTGAAAATCCTTAAGATTTAGGGTCATTCTTGATTAAATAATGCTCCATAACAGTTTGTACATCAACTGAGCAGAGAACACATTCAAGAAACCCCAAATCAGTTGGTTTTCATGAAAATGTTAAGGTGTCCGTGTGATTTTGTCGAAGAATCTTGTGTAGAAGTGTTAAATGACTAAAGTTGTACAAGAATCTAGATGAAATACTTACGAATTGAGCTTGAATCTCGAGAAAGGTGCTTGAAAGGACCAGGGAGTGCGTGTGGTCGGATGACAGCGGCGAAAAGTGTGAAATGAAGGGTCAAGGGGCCTATTTATAGCTGAAAGGGACAGCTAAGGCGGTGCAGTGTGCAAGGGGATCAGATGGCTATTCGTTCGAACGGTCATCCGATCGGATGGTCATCCGATCGGATGTTCATTCGGACAGCCGAGACCCGTTTGCTAGTTTTCCGACTTTGGTTCATTTTGCGAGTTAGATTAAGCGTTGCGTTACGTATTATTGTGAGAAATCACTACATGGTAAAATTATATAATTAACACAAAAGTTTCCAAGTTTCAAGTCTGCGTATAAGCTAGTTTCCCGTTCAATAAGCCTCAAAGTATCAAGTATCAAGAATCAAAGTATCAAGCATCAAGTCTCTCGTTCAATAAAGAATCCGAGTTTCTCGTTTAATAAGTATCAAGTATCAAAGTACCAAGTATCTAGTTTCTTGTTTAATATGCCTCATAGTCTCTTGTTTAAATAGTATCAAACATAACAAGTGTCAAGTTTCAAGATTCAAGTTTCAAAGTATCAAAAGAGTCTGGATTCAAAGTATCACAAGATTCAGGTATCATAAGAGTCAAGTATCATAGTATCACATCGAGTAAAGTTTCTCATAGTTTAACATAGTTTAAGGTTCAAATAGGTAACACTAAATATTACAGGGACTAGACTTGCCAAATGAAAAGAGATTCAAAACGCAGGGCGTTACAGTCTCCCCTCCTTTCGGAGATTTCGTCCCCGAAATCTGAGAGGAAGACTGCTCAAAGAGCTATTGATACTTGGTTTTCATTTCACTCTCGAGTTCCCAAGTGAATTCAGCGCCACGCTTTCCTTCCCATCATACCTTAACTCTGGAAATTTTTTTGTGCCTCAGTCGCTTGATACCTTGGTCCATGATTTCGATCGGTTTCTCCACAAAATGAAGAGTCTCGTTTATTTGAAATTCTTCAATGGGAACCTAAAGTTCCTTGTCGGCTAAACACGTCCGAAGATTAGATACGTGGAACGTTGGATGTACATTGCTAAACTCTTGTGGCAAATCGAGTACGTACCCCACCTTCCCAATCCTTTCGAGAATCTTAAAAGGACCCACATAGCGAGGGCCCAGCTTTCCCTTTTTACCAAAACGTATAACACCCTTCCCAGGAGATACTTTGAGTAGAACGAGATCTCCAACATTAAATTCCAGAGGCTTACATCTTTTTTCAGCATAGCTCTTTTGTCTGCTCCTAGCCTTGATCAAGTTATCGCGGATCTGAAGAATCTTATCAGTCGTTTCTTGAATGATCTCAGGGCCAGTAAATTTCTTGGCACCAACCTCATGCCAACTGAGAAGAGATCGGCACTTGCGACCATACAAAGCTTTGAAAGGAGCCATCTGAATACCGGAATGATAACTGTTGTTGTACGAGAACTCGATCAATGGTAAATGTACATCCCAATTAACACCAAAGTCAATGACACAAGAACATAGCATATCCTCTAGGGTTTGAATAGTGTGTTCAGTCTGTCCATCCATTTGGGGATGAAAGGCTGTACTAAGATTCAAGTGAGAACCCATAGCGGACTGAAAAGTTTGCCAAAGACGCGACTTAAAACGACCATCGCGGTCAGAGATAATGTCAATGGGTATACCATGACGACATATGATTTCATCAGTGTAGATTATAACAAGTCTTTCCACTTTGAAATCTTCACGAATCGGAAGAAAGTGGGCTGATTTGGTCAAACGGTCAATGACTACCCATATGCTATCATAACCGGCAGGCGTTCGAGGTATTTTAGTAATAAAGTCCATGGCGATACTATCCCATTTCCAAATAGGGATTTCGGGTTGTTCAAGAAGACCTGAAGGACGTTGATGTTCGGCTTTAACCTTCGAGCAAGTAAGACACTTCGAGACGTATGCGGCGATTTCCTTCTTCACACTAGGCCACCAATAGGTCATACGCAAGTCATGGTACATCTTATCAGCACCAGAATGAATAGAGTATCGGGATTTGTGAACCTTGTTCATAATGTGCTCACGGAGAATATTGCGGTCTGGCACCCAAATGCGATAGAGATAGTATTGAAGTCCATCGGACTTTGTCACAAGTTGGTCTATAGTAGTGCCTCGTATTTCAACGATTAGACTACCTTCGTTGGCTGACGAGTACTGAGCTTCACGGATACAAGCATGAAGGTCGCTAGAGATTTGAGCACAACGGATGTTACTAAAATGAGTCTTACGACTAAGAGCATCGGCCACGACATTCGCCTTGCCCGGATGGTAGCGAATCTCGCAGTCGTAGTCGTTAAGCAACTCCACCCATCGTCGCTGACGCATATTCAGTTCATTCTGGTTAAAGATATAATGCATGCTCTTATGGTCAGTGAAAACCACACACTTAGTACCATACAGGTAGTGTCGCCATATCTTTAACGCAAAAATAACTGCGCCAAGCTCTAAATCGTGGGTAGTATAGTTTTTCTCATGTATTTTGAGCTGTCTGGAGGCATAAGCGATGACCTTTACCCGCTGCATAAGCACACAACCTAGGCCACGGTTCGAGGTATCACAATATACCTCGAAATTGTCATTCCCATCAGGGAGAGCAAGTACAGGAGCGTTACAAAAAAGATCCTTAAGAGTTTGAAAGGATTCCTCCTGCTCAGGACCCCAAGCAAAAGGTTTCTCTTTCTGAGTCAACGAAGTGAGGGGAACGGCGATCTTTGAAAAGTCCGAGATGAATCGACGGTAATAACCCGCCAATCCTAAGAAGGAACGAATCTCAGATGCAGTTTTAGGCGTACTCCAATTCTTCACTGCTTCGATTTTAGAAGGGTCAACAAGAATTCCTTGCTTACTAACAACGTGCCCGAGAAATTGTACCTCATTAATCCAAAATTCACACATAGAAAACTTTGCGTATAAGAGTTCACCACGTAAAAGTTCTAACATAAGGCGTAAATGTCGTGCATGATCAGCTTGGTTCTTCGAATAAATAAGAATATCATCAATAAAGACTATCACAAAACGATCCAAGTAAGGTTTACAAACACGATTCATAAGGTCCATGAACACAGTGGGTGTGTTGGTCAAACCAAAAGGCATAACCACGAATTCGTAGTGTCTATAACGAGTACGAAAAGCGGTTTTGGGGATATCTTCTTCGAGAACGCGGAGCTGATGATAGCCAGATCGAAGGTCGATTTTAGAGAAACAACTCGTGCCTTGTAGCTGGTCGAATAGATCATCGATACGAGGAAGGGGATAACGATTCTTAATGGTGAGTTTATTAAGTTCACGGTAGTCGATGCACATGCGGAACAAACCATCTTTCTTTTTAACGAATAACACAGGAGCACCCCAAGGTGAGGAACTTGGACGTATAAAGCCTTTGTCGAGTAGTTCTTGCAGTTGACTAGATAACTCTTGCATCTCAGAGGGTGCAAGTCGGTAAGGAGCTTTGGCAACAGGAGTTGAACCAGGCAAGAGATCAATACGAAAATCGACAGATCGAGGAGGAGGAAGACCAGGAAGATCTTCAGGAAAGACGTCAGGGAAATCACACACCACTAGAACATCACTTACGTTCTTTCCCTTACCCTTTTGTTCCACTATGTGGGCCAAGAAGGCAAAGTACTGTTTACGTAAGCATCTATTCGCTCGAGTGCATGACAACAACTTCAGTCCCCTAGAAGGTCAGTCTCTATAGACGTGCAAAGTATCACCGGATGGGAGAGGCAGATGAACGTACTTCTCGTGATAAGCAATTTCGGCATGGTTCTTAAGCAACCAATCCATGCCGATTATGATATCGAAACTACCCAATTGCATGGGTATGAGGTCAATAACAAAGACGTGATGGTTAAGAGTCAAAGAACAACCACGGAGGATAGAATCAACCAGAATAGACTTACCATCGGCAATCTCAACAGAGAACGACTTAGGTAGTTTAGAGCGTGCACAGTTTAACAAAGATTCAAATTCTACGGAAACAAAGCTTCTGTCGGCACCAATATCAAATAGTATCGAAGCGTAAAGATTATTAACGAGAGAGTACCATTAACGACATCATTGTCGTTACGAGCCTGGTTTGCATTGATGTTGAACGCTCGCCCACGAGCGGCTTGCTGTTGCACCTGATTCAGCTGGGGACATTGGTTACGGAGGTGAGTAGTGCCTCCACACTTGTAGCATGCTCGCACATTTGCTGGTTTTGGGTTCTGCGGAGCTGGTAGAGCTGGCTGAGCTGGCTGAGCTGGTGCTTGCTGGACCTGATTGGCTTGACGACAGTAAGGGGTTGTGTGACCATAGGGATTGCAGTTGGTACACAGACGGCAAGCAGAGTTGGCAGGGTGATGATAACTGCAAGTGGCACACTTGGGATGAACCCCAGTGTACGACTTCTTGATGTTCTCTAGAGCAGGAGGGTTAGCAGCAGCGGGCACAGTAGCATTGCCAGTAGGGTTTGCATTTGCAGCAGGGACAATTGCATTGCAACCAGAACCTTGAGACTTTCATTTCTTGTTCTTGCTGCCACTTGGCTACTGGGTGATCTGATTAGCAGGTTTCGATGGAGCAGAGTTTCCAGACTGTTTATCACGAACACGGTTGTTGTTCAAACTTGCTGCGAGATGGTAAACCTCTTCTATCGAGCTGAGATGAGCTGCTTCAATGACGTCACGCATAGCAGTAGGTAACCCATGAATGTACTTGGTGATCATGCGTTTGGGAGTAGATACCAAGTGTGGTACAATGATCCTGAGTTGCTTAAAACGGGTAGTATAAGCCAGGTTGTCGTCACCCACTTGTTTCAGATGCCAGAATTCATCCTCAAGTTTCTGCTACTCATGCGGAGGGCATAATTCAAGCATCATCATTTCCCTAACCTCTGCCCAGGGTTAAGCATAAGCTTCATCATTGTAGCGGATGTTTCTCTCATTTGTCCACCATTCTAGAGCTCTTCCTTGAAACATGCCAGTTGCATTCCTAGTCTTTAAGTGTTCTAGGTACTCACTGTTGATGAAAGTAACCTCGATGTTGTCGAACCACTCCAGCATTGCAGTCACTCCATCGCTGCCCGTGAAAGGCTTAGGGTTGCAAGAGACAAAGTGTTTGTAGTTGAAGTTCATGGACTTTGGTTTTTCCGCTTTGGATTCAACAGAGGAGGGAGGAGTATTTGATCCCTGGATCTCAAAGGCGATCTTGGGAACAATGTGTGCGATCTGGTCGGCCATAAAAGACATCATCTTTTTCTGAGTGTTGGCCTTTGACTTCTTGTGTGGGTTGGAAAGATGACTTGACGACATCTAAGGAGTCAGAGTAAGAATTAGGTAAGACTCGATCACAAAGTTTCATCTCAGTATCATAGTTTCACGAACACATAGCATAACATATAGTTTCACATATTCACATAGATACTCGACCTTTTTTCACCTTTCACAAAACGTTCAATCATGTTTCACGTAGCACAAAATGCTCAGCATTCTCACCATAGGTCCGTAAAACACTGAATTTCGCATGGCACATGGTACGAAAGTTTGGTAACATGCTGGAAACACTTATATATAGGAAGTACCAGTGGCGTATGCACCATATATCGACCATGTTATGTCCATCTCGTCATTCGGTGTCATGTTACGTATCATGTTTTACACAATAGTACACTCCATGACTTTCATGCACTTTTACCAGTTACATAGATTAATCAAGTTGTTTCACATAGCATAATCATGTTTCTCATAGCTTAATCAAGGCTCCACGCAGCATAATACGAATGAATAAAGCACCAGAGATTTAGTTCGATCCTGAGAGATTATCATTTTTGTTTTAGATTGCGGAGATACGTGCGAGTCGTGTAAAAGTTTCAAAACAAACAAAGTGTTAAGTGTAAAACCACATATAAATCGAGATAACACAAAAGATAGGCTCGTAAAACATAGGACTGTTTCGGGTAGAGAAACATCGACTAACCAAAGTAAATCGAACCCCTTTCAAATTAAGGCAACGTGCTTTGGCTTACTTAGACAAATACGTCATCGATGTTAGGCCTACGATATTTGTCCTTTCGGTCACTACACGTCCTTAATCGATTGAGAATATTTGAGACTTGGCGAGATTGAAAATCAAAGGGTGGGACTAGTTATCAAGATGTGAGTTTCACCTCTAGCTTGACAACATTGTACCCCAATGTGGTCGGCCCGTATCAAAAGATAAGACCTACCAGAATAACAGATGGAAATTTCCTTCAAGGTTTGGATGTCACTCCTGACTTGAAGGTAAATCTCGTGCAAAAATACAAACACCGTTCAACAGTGTTTTCAAGCATCCAAGAGTGTATTGTGTTAGCCTTAGGAAAGGCGGGTAAGTTTAACAGGAAAGTGTTGCTAGGAAGCACATACGGTAGAATGCACAAGTTTTAAACAACAAATACGAGTCAAGTTTCCTAGAACTATAGACTAGGCAAAGCATTCCTACTTTTCCTAATTCCTATAGTTATGGCTTTGATACCAATCCGTCACACCCCAACTGATGGCGGAAACATCGGGGCATGGCACTAAGCATTCAGATTGCTCAAGAGATTCCACAACACTGTTTGTTTCAATAATGATTAATCAAATTTCATAAAAATTGCCTAAACAACATCCACTATTCAACCACATAAGTATCAAATACAAATCATCTGAATATTGTTCAAAAATTTCTGAATTAACTAAGATGTGTTTCTAAGCGGCATCCTAGCAAGTTTCTTGATTTCCTCAGCTACTATCAACATGCAACATGTATTAAAATACTATCAACAAAATGTTGGCGAGCATACAAGTTTGAATACATAGCAAAAAACTTTAAAAGACTCATATCCATCATTTAAACACATAAAAAGTTTCACCATGCTAGTTTACGCAGTCCAAGTGATAGCCCAAGTTTCCAATGCGTTAAATGCCTTTCCCAAAGACTAACAGGAGGTTAAATGTATCCTCCTAACAATACCCCAAAGACAAACAGGGGGTGCATTACTCCTATAGTGCTACCATTGTTAAGGCGGAACTACACACAAGGATTAAACGTTCACATAGCATAAAAGTCTCAAGTCTCAAGTTTCAGGTTTCATGTTTAACGAGGATAGAGTATGTTTCAAATAGTTTCAAGTTTCAAGTGTCAAGTTTATAGAATACATTTTGCTTCCCAAGAGTGTTTAAAACAAAAAGGGATCAAGTATACTCACGGTGGGTACTTAAACCAAACAATGCATAGATTGGATCGAAGAGAGCGCTGGATCAGCCTGCATGCGGGAACAGGGCATAAGTCCTCTAAGAACTGACCCGGTTGGGAACGGAGTGTCGAACAGTGCTAAAATCGAGAATAAGTGTCTGATAGAATACCTGAGCTGATGGTCATCCGGTCGGATGACCATTCGAATAAATGGTCTCCATCTGATCGGATAGTCATCCGAACGGATGGCCATTCAATCAGATGGTCTTCGATCAGTGAGTAAAGTTTGTGAACCATTTAAAGTTTCAAACGTTGTGATCATGGTGTCCTATAAAACAAACAAGTGTAACGTAGTCAGATCATCTGGACGGATGGTCATCCGATCGAATGGCCATCCGGACAGGTGATCAGTGGGTGAAGTTTTGTGAAGTTTCTAAGTTTCGGGTTAACGGAGATGGTGTAACGACGCGTCGAACAACGAAAACGTACCAAACCCAGCTCGTCGGTCGGCTGGGAATCACCCCCTTCTCGGATAAATGAACTGTTTCCGGTGTGTTTCATGTTTGGACTCGTCAAACTGTCCATTTTCCGGTGAAGTTCAGTTCTCAATCCGGCTTTTGACTAAGAAATGAGTCGAAAGTCTGTCCGAGTCTGATTTCACCCATGTTTCGCATAAAAGTTAAAGAATAGTCTGAAAATAAGTTTGAAACGTGATATTCATCATAATCTGGGCCGAAACCGGTGAACTCCTTCAGATCTGGTGCAAAAGTGCAAGTTTCCTTTAGGTTTCGTATGAAAACCATGAAAATCCTTAAGATTTAGGGTCGTTATTGATTAAATAATGCTCCACAACAGTTTGTACATCAACTGAGCAGAGAACACCTTCAAGAAACCCTAAATCAGTTGGTTTTCATGAAAATGGTAAGGTGTTCATGTGATTTTGTCGAAGAATCTAGTGTAGAAGTGTTAAATGACTAACGTTGTACAAGAATCTAGATGAAATACTTACGGATTGAGCTTGAATCTCGAGAAAAGTGCTTGAAAGGACCAGGGAGTGCGTGTGGTCGGATGACAGCAGCGAAAAGTGTGAAATGAAGGGTCAAGGGGCCTATTTATAGCTGAAAGGGACAACTAAGGTTGTGCAGTGTGCAAGGGGATCAGATGGCTTTCCGGTCGGATGGTCATCCGGTCAGATGTCCATTCGGACAGCCGAGACCAGTTTGCTAGTTTTCCGACTTTGGTTCGTTTTGTGAGTTAGATTAAGCGTTGCATTGCGTATTATTGTGAGAAATCATTACATGGTAAAATTATATAATTAACACAAAAGTTTCCAAGTTTCAAGTCTGTGTATAAGCTAGTTTCCCGTTCAATAAGCATCAAAGTATCAAGTATCAAGAATCGAAGTATCAAGCATCAAGTCTCTCGTTTAATAATGAATCTAAGTTTCTCGTTTAATAAGTATCAAGTATCAAAGTACCAAGTATCTAGTTTCTTGTTTAATAAGCCTCATAGTCTCTTGTTTAAATAGTATCAAACACAACAAGTGTCAAGTTTCATGATTAAAGTTTCAAAGTATCAAAAGAGTCTGGATTCAAAGTATCACAAGATTCAGGTATCATAAGAGTCAAGTATCATAGTATCATATCGAGTAAAGTTTCTCATAGTTTAACATAGTTAAGGTTCAAATAGGCAACACTAAATATTACAGGGACTAGACTTGCCAAATGAAAAGAGATTCAAAATGCAGGGCGTTACAGTTACGAAGCACTTATCAATCGGGCAGAGTAATTAATACGTAACCGAGGGTTATAATACTTACAACGAGCCAGAGATTCGCTTTTTAGTGGGTATTATGCCCAGAAATTACTTTAGCTATTAGAGAATTTAGAGAGATTTGCGAGAAATGAATGAGTAACAACTGAAGCCAATCGATCCTATTTATAGTGCTGATCTTAGGGCGGCTCGCACCCCATGACCATCGTAACCAAGCCCTTCGCGGGCCGCGAGGACCTAGGCTAGGTCCTAGCCTCGGTTAGTCACTGGTATAGCTTGTCCGGGTGTCGTGCCACGTGGCACGATGTGGTTCCGCCACTTGACTCTCGGTCGCGCCCTGCGACGGACCAAGAGGAGTCTGTCGAGCCCCGCGAGGGCCCATCAGACTTGATTTTATTTCATTTTTAATAAAATAAATGTATTTCGGGTCTGTTTTCGCATACGGGATGTATTTTAGGACGTATAGGACACGTTTAAGGGTTCTGGGAGAGTTGTTATATCCTCCCCACCTTGGTTTAGATCTCGTCCTCGAGGTCTACTAGAACATGTGTGGGTATTTCCTTTGCATCTCTGATTCGAGCTCCCAAGTGTATTCTGGTCCTCTCTTGGAATCTCATTTCACTTTGACTAAAACTAGTCTCTTGTGTTTGAGATTCTTGATCTTTTTGTCTTCACTCTGTAGCGGTCTCTCTACAAACTTAAGTTTCTCATTTACCTCTATGTTCTTAAAAGGTACCACTAATGATTCATCTGCTAAGCATTTCTTGAGATTACATACATGAAACACATCATGTATTCCTGCCATTCTTCTGGCAGTTGTAGCTGGTAAGCTAATGGTCCTATTCTTTTAATAATCTCAAAAGGTCCAACATACTTGGGGCTTAGCTTTCCCCTCTTGATGAATCTGGCCACTCATTTCCAGGGAGAAACTTTTAATAATACTTTATCTCCTACTTGAAATTCCAACGATTTTCGTCTGTTATCAGCATAACTCTTCTGACGATCGTGTGCTGTTTTTAGTCTTTCCTTGACTTGAATAATCTTGTCCGTTGTTTCTTGTACAATCTCTGGTCCAGGCAGTTGCTTCTTTCCAATTTCTGCCCAACAGACTGGAGTTCGGCACTTTCGTCCATAAAGTGCTTCAAACGGTGCAGCATTGATGCTGGTATGATAGTTCTTATTGTAGGAAAATTCTATTAATGGTAAATGATCGTCCCAATTTCCTCCGAAATCAATTACACAAGCTCTAAGCATATCTTCCATTGTTTGGATTGTCCTTTCGCTTTGTCCGTCCGTTTGAGGATGATAGGTTGTGCTCAGTTTTAACTTGGTTCCTATTGCTTGTTTGGAAACTAGTCCAAAAATGAGAAGTAAAACGGCTATCCCTATCAGAAACGATAGATAAAGGAATTCCATGTAATGAAACTATTTCATTTACATATAACTTGGCTAATTGTTCCATACTAAAAGTTTCCTTCATAGGTAAGAAATAAGCAGACTTGGTTAATCTGTCTACAATCACCCAGATTGCATCATTACCTTTTCTTGTCTTGGATAATTCAGTAACAAAGTCCATTGTTATTAATTCCCATTTCCATATTGGCATTTCCAATTGCTGTAGTAAACCTGAGGGTTTCTGATGTTCAGCTTTAACCTATGAACAGGTTAGACACTTAGCAACGTTGGCTGCTATATCCTTTTTCATCCCTATCCACCAAAAATTCTTTCTTAAGTCTTGATACATTTTATCATTACCAGGATGTATCGTATACTTAGACTTATGAGCTTCTTCTAAAATTCGGTGGCGTAGGTTTCCTTGTTTAGGTATCCAGATTCTTTTCTTATGGAATCTCCAAATTCCATCTGTTCCTTGTTCTAATTACTTAATCATTCCTTTTAGTTTCTCAGTATCGTCCTTGATTACTGATTCCTGTACTTCTTTAATTTGCTCATTTAAATCTATCTGTAGATTTAATTTAAGAGAATGTACTCGTCTTGGATTTTCATGATACTTTCGACTTAAAGCATCAGCTACTACATTAGTCTTTCCTGCATGATACTGGATAACACAATCATAATCACTAAGAATCTCCATCCAGCGTCTCTGTCTCATATTTAACTCTTTTTGCCCAAAAATGTACCTTAAACTCTTATGATCTGTGAAGACTACAAATTTATTTCAATATAAATAGTGTCTCCAAATCTTAAGGGCAAAAATTATAGCTCCTAACTCTAGATCATGAGTCGTATAATTCTCTTCATGATTCTTAAGTTGTCTAGAGGCATAGGCTATAACCTTTTGACGCTGCATCAACACACATCCATAACCTAACTTAGAAGCATCACAATAGACTACTAAGTATGCAGTTCCTTCTGGTACTGCTAGTATGGGTGCGTTGGTTAACTTATGCTTCAAAATTCTAAAAGCTTCCTCTTGTTTTGGTCCCCATTCAAACTTAATTGATTTGCAGGTCAATTTCATTAAGGGAATGGCTATTCTAGAAAAATCTTGAATAAAACGTCTATAATAGC
Organism: Helianthus tuberosus; assembly: GCA_030545235.1. Classification (NCBI taxonomy): domain Eukaryota; kingdom Viridiplantae; phylum Streptophyta; class Magnoliopsida; order Asterales; family Asteraceae; genus Helianthus; species Helianthus tuberosus. The sequence goes on along the minus strand of CM060367.1, from coordinate 76,482,429 downwards.
CTGCTAGTCCAAGAAAACTTCTCACCTTCGTCGGTGATTCAGGGACTTTCCACTTAGTGATCGCCTCGATCCTTGTAGGATCCACATGAATTCCTTCATGATTAACCAGGTGTCCAAGGAATTGTACTTCTTGTAACCAAAATTCGCATTTTGAAAATTTAGCATAAAACTTTTCTTTTCTTAGGAATTATAAAAGCTTATGCAGATGCTCTGCATGATCCTCTTTACTCTTAGAGTAAATGAGAATATCATTTATGAAGATAATTAGGAATTTATCCAGATATGGTTTACATATTCTATTCATCATGTCCATAAATGCGGCTGGGACATTGGTTAAACCAAATGGCATGACTGTAAATTTATAATGACCATACCTTGTTCTGAAAGCAGTCTTAGGAATGCCATCTTCCTATACTTTCAGTTGATGATATCCTAAGCATAAATCGATCTTAGAAAAGAACCGAGCTCCTTGGAGTTGATCGAACAGATCATCGATTCTCAGTAATGGGTACCGATTTTTAATCGTAACCTTGTTCAATTCACGGTAATCAATACACATACGCATCGATCCATCCTTCTTCTTGACAAACAAGATTGGTGCTCCCCATGGCGATGAACTAGGCTGTATGTATCCTTTCTCCAGAAGTTCGTCGAACTGTTTCTTCAGTTCCTGCATCTCTGCTGGTGCTAAGCGGTAAGGTGCTTTGGCAATAGGTGCTGTTTCTGGCAATAGATGAATTCTAAATTCAACCACTCTATCCGCCGGTAGTCCAGGTAATTCTTCTGGAAAAACATGTGAGAATTTAGATACTAAAGGAATATCTTTTAATTCTTTTCCTTTAGTGTTAATGATTATGGAAATCATATACACTAGTGATCCTTTTCTTGCACAACTTTTCATCACAGAGATGAATTTTGTAGATCTATTTGGCTTATCTCCTTTAATTGTGATCTTTTCACCCTTTGGTGAACTTACTTGTACGAACTTTTGATCACATAGAATGATGGCATGATTGGATACCAACCAATCCATTCCTAATACTATATCAAATCTAGCCAGATTCATTGGGTAAAGATTAACAATAAATTTATGGTTTAAGATTTCTATTCTTGCTCCCTGCAAGATTTTGGTAATCTTAATGGATTATCCATTTGCCTTTTCTACCACACATTCTTGTTGAAGTTTAGTTAATGGTTGATTGGGAATTTTGCAAAACGAAGTATTAATAAAACTTTGGTTTGCACCAGAGTCAAATAATACTTTAGCAAAAATATCATTAACTAAAAACATACCAGCAATCACATCTGGAATCATCTTGGCTTCTTCCGCAGTCAGAACAAATGCTCTAGCATTCTTGGTAGTCTTGTTGTTCATGGCTGGAACTAGTTTCGGACAATTCAGCTTGATATGCCCTTTTTATCCACAATTGAAACATATCCCATTACTAGGTTTCTTCCTACAGTCTTCTTCCTTGTGTCAAGACTTTTTGCAGAAGTCGCAGTATAGCGAACATCTTCCTGAATGCTTCTTCTTGCAGGACTTATAGTAAGGTGCAGAGGGAGAACCTATACTTTTCCCATGATAGTTATTTCCATAACGAAATTCTTGGGTAAGTTTCTGGGCTAGGTTCTTTCTCTGATTCTCTTCTTGCGTACGTACTAATTCATCAGTCAAGGTATTGGCTAATTCTACTGCTTCTTCTATGGTTTGTGGCCTAGCTGCCTTGACTACATGTCTGATCTCACTAATTAATCCCCAGAGGTAACGGGAGATTAACACTGGTTTTGGTGAATCTAAGGTTGCCACTATTCTAGCATATTCGAAGAATATGGTAGTGTAACCCTTACAGTCTACTCCAGTCATTCTAAGGTTTAAGAACTTATTAGTAATTTGTTCTTTTTCATTGGGAGGACAGAATTTTCTTTCAACAATTTCCTTAAAGTCAGTCAATTCCATATTATAGGCTCTGTCACTTCCTTTAGACTGGAGGATAGTATTTTACCATTCTAAGGTTGCATTCTTAAAAAGATTAGAAGCAAACATAATCTTATCTTCATCTGCACATTTGCTTATTTTTAAGACTGCCTCTGTCTTTTCTATCCAACGTAGAGCTGCAATGGCTCCTTTATTGCCTGAGAATTCTATTGGTTTGCAATGTCACACCCTGACTTTTGCAGAAGCGTGATTATGTGTGACTTGCTTAATATCATTGCATTCAATCATAACAACAACTATATGATAAAACTGAAGATGTTCATCCATTAAATAAGTTTAAAAGCAAAACAACATTGTCTTGAAACATAGATTCCAAATTCGAATTACAAACCATACGAATTGTTTAGAGTTCCACAAGGACTCGACAAAAGACGTTAAATAAAACCAGGCTTTGGAAGATGTGTCTGGTCCAGGATAAGACACACTATCCAAACCCTAAGACACCGGATGACATCTTTTATTCTTAACACAACTTGAAATGTCCAAACGCCCGCCAAATCCACCTTTAATTTCCTGAAATACATGTAGTTTGAAAACATCAACAAAAGTTGGGCGAGTTCATGTGTTTGTTTGTATGTGCGAATAAACCTTCGTAATCATTGTATGTGTGTATGTTTTGTAAATCCCGGTATGAAAGCAAACAAGGAAACAGATCAATTAATGGTTTGCAAGGCCATTAACATGTGTGCAACGGCGTAGGAAGGCTCAAACCTAGCAAATTTTGTACCGGGCCTCCGGCTGTAAGACATAGTCACCTCATGGCCCAAACCCATGTCCACATGGGTGTGGGCTCGCTACACCCAAATAGATCTATCACTCATGTCCCTCGGTCCTAACACGAGGATTAATGGTCTTAGTAGTGCGCCTACCCATTCACATGATCTACTGTGCATTCCATAGCTAACCATACCAATTGCAATTGTTTGTGAACATTTTGTAACATGTACTTCACCCCCGAAGTTATAAAACAAAACAATTAAAAGAAAAGGGGGACATGAACTCACAGTCTTGCGTTCTTCGTAAGCACCGTAACTCAAAGCTTCACCTGGCGTACACGACTACATACAACGTACTAAGGTCTTTTAGACGAGCGGGCCGTGCCTTGACTTAGTATTAATTAGTGTCTTTGAGTTACGCTCCTTTGTATCTTAAATATTATTCCAAGTTGTATAATTATTTGTTGAACTAATAAATATTTTAACTTAAATCATACTTATTAAATTTTTGGAATAATAGTTAAAATAATATATTCTAACTTGTTACTTTTCAAGTATTTAAACACGTATATCCTTCCCAAGGATGGGTGTGTTTGTATTCGTATTCTTATACTTGTATATTTTTCCATGTATTGGTGTCGTATTCCGGAGTGTATTTATGCGTACGAAAATACATATTTCTTGTAATCGTTATGTATCCTTATACTTAATGTTAAATTAACTTTTCCGGAATAATATCATTAGTAAAAATCCATATATATTTCCAAAATATATATTTTAAGAAATACTACTTAGAAAAATTATTTGTAATTTTTCCTTTGGCAAAAATAATTGTATTTTTATGTAAACTTCAAAAATAATATATTTTCAAGTCTAACTTGGAAAATATGTATATGAACTTATTTTTCTTCCCAAAAATAATATATTTGATGTTTGTTTTAGAAAATTGTGACACCCCAGGAAAACCACGCAACCTAACTAGCTTCCTCAGTAACTACGTGCTAAATTTCGGGACAAAATTTCTTTCAAGTTGGGGATGATGTGACAACCCGAGTTTTCAAGGTCTTTCCTCGACACGTTATTTGTTTCGCAATTGTGTTTGCATAATTTGTTTGCCTTGTAATTGTGCACGTTTGTTATATGTTGTGACATGGTGTTATTATTTGGTATATGATTAATCTATTTTAGGTGTTTTGTTTTATAAACTTGTGAACTGTTTATAAGTTAAAAACAATACTTGATGAAACTTGGGGAGTTTCACCACTAACAAGCTCGACGAAACTAGGGAGTTTCATCGCCTCCTTTTGATGTTTCGCCGAAATGGGCTTTCGGCCCAGATGAGGCCCGTATTAGAATCAGTTATATATCTCTATTACGCACAACTTCTCGTCATATCACAACCGGCGAAACCCTAGATTTCCTTTTCTCTCCCTTGCACCCGACGGCGATTATCATTCTCTCATTATCATCATCTCGAAGTCCTTTTGTTTTATCTCGAATTCGGTTAGTACATGATCGCTAGACTTAACCTGTTTGTTACTAGATTGGTATAATCATCAGCATAAGATTGTGTATAGTATGATTGATCAGATTGACATGAATCATAGTTTATTATGAATACGTTTAGAATCGGTTACGAATCTGATAGGTTTGGTTAACAACTACAGAATTGAAACTGTTGATGATTGTGTGAATAAAAACAATATTGTCTATGCATGATATTGATATGATAATGGATGTTTGATGTCTATAAGATTCGAATGACATGTAACTGATTGTTTAAGATGATTAAGGTTAACGATAGATGATGATTGAAACTTGGTGCATTAAAGAATATAGCAACTGCTGGAAACATAACGTTTGATCCGACTGGAATTGATAAACTTGTTTGCTGAAATCACGGGTGTTAGTTGTTAGGGAATTAGTGTAACTGTTGTGTATGTGACGAAACCTATATCTCGACGAAACACATACTCCGACGAAACCTGAGAGTTTCGTCATTAGGGAACCACGACGAAACCTGAGAGTTTCGTCCAAGGGAATCACGACGAAACAGGGGAGTTTCGTCAAAGGGGGGATCACGACGAAACAGGGGAGTTTCGTCAAGAGGGTAAACAAGCACAGCAAACTAAGTTAATTCTGCTAACGGATAACTATGTTACCTTCTACGGATGATGTTAGTAAAGACTGAGGAACATTGAGTTAACTGATAGGGATGGCACAAGTAACTGTTATGTGTTGTTATATATGTGAAGCATGGTTGCATGAGCTCGAATAACTGTTAAGTGCTATGTGGTAGTTGTTGCTTGAATACACATTATGATCATGACTATTATGTGAACTATGTGGATATCAACTGATTATGTATATATACTATAGGCTTTGACTGAATTATTTGTGAACAAGTAGTTAATCATACCGAGCAAACCGAGGTGAGTTCACACTTTCTATAAGGCATGGGATTCTCAGTGGTTTGGGAATGGGTTAAGAAACTAAAACGGAACCTGCATGTTCTCCTTGGGTAGAATATGTACCTCCATCCTCCATGGGAAGGATGACAACATTAAACCTGCGTATTCTCCTTGGGTAGATTACGTACCTCCGTCTTCCATAGGAAGGACGACAACATATAACTTACTAGACAAAACTCTATCATGAAGTCCCATATTTTTATATCGACTTTATCGCCGGGCCAATGGTGAGTAGGTCATTAGTTAAATAGCGTTATTAGGTTTGACAAGCCTCACACCGTGCCACAGAGGACGGGAGTAGACTGATGGATCTGGGCACTTAGTCAATGATGATAGACATTGACGTAGGGCACATAAACATGACTCCAGTCAGTTGTCGATATGGTATTGGGTCTAGTGATTAACATGGGGTAGTCGCCCCACTGGTTATGGTTTGGGAAACAAGGAATTTGATAACTAATGGTTTTGGAACAACATTAAACTGGACAACCAATTGTGAACTCGCTCAACTTTGTTGTTGACTCGTTGTTACATGCCTTGCAGGTCGTTAGATGCTTAGCTGGAGCTTGCATGGGAGCAGAAGTCGTTGTGGGACATGGACTGTTGAGTTTCATGTTAAACATTTGAACTTTTAAACTTATACTTTGGTTTTAAACTTTATGCTTCCGCTGATAACTTGAATTTGAATAACTTGTTTTGAACACCAATTATATTATGTGGTTGGACTTTTATTATTTAATTACATTGTTCAATATGATTGGTGGTTGGATCCTGGTCAGTCACGCCTCCTGCGGTGATACCCCGCTCGTCGATTTTGGGGGTGTGACAAAAATGTATATTTCTTTCAAAAATAATATATCTTCTAATATTTCCAAGAAAATACATATTTTTTATTCACCCAAAAATAATATATTTTCTTCTTGTCAAAAATATGATATAACTTTGTCAAATTTTGATGTCAGCAGAACACTTCTGTGGCTCAAATTAGTGGTTGTGGCTCTTATACCACCTTCTGTCGCAACCCCCGACCCCTGCCTCGGGAGGTGGGCGTCCGCGAGCACGCAGAGCTGGTGGTATCGGTGTTTATTTAATTTGGCAGTGGAAATTTTTCATCAGGATCGTAGTTAGGCAATATTTTATCAGAGTAAAACACCTCATTTTATAAATAATAAACACATGGGTAAAACCCAAGTTTCCATTCATAATATGTATATAGGGATAAACCTGAATTTATTGAAATAAAACGGCTTTCTTGTTTGTGTAACTTTTATAACCACTTTTCCAAGCCTTCAGTGCTCTCCAGCTGGCTTCTAATTAGCTTTCACATTTTGTTACCTGAAACGCGTTTTAAAAAGATCTGTCAGTGGGAAATACTGGTGAGTGCATCCCAATTTAATCAAAACACTTTTATCACTTTATAGTATTGAGGGCATCCGCAATCATATTTGTTTACATCTATCAAATTACATCTATCAAAACCCCAACAAACCGACAGTAATTGTAGAATTACAAATACTCAATTACTGTTAAATTACATTTTAAAACACTTGAGGTTTGTATAAAAAGGTGTACAAAAATGAATGTACTCACATTGTTGTTTTAGATAACACTACTGCTGGTGACTTCCTGGTTATTATCTATTAAATTAAACAATGCACACGTGTTAGTAAGATAACCTAATTTTACATTAGCTATACCCTCCTCCTGAGACAGAACTCCAACGACTGAGTCAGTCAGAGCCTCGACATGCGTTACAGAGCACTAGATCAATCGGGCAGAGTAACTAATACGTAACCGAGGGTTATAATACTTACAACGAGGCAGAGCTTCGCTTTTTAGTGGGTATTATGCCCGGAAATTACTTTAGCTATTAGAGAATTTAGAGAGATTTGCGAGAAATGAACGAGTAACAACTGAAGTCAATCGATCCTATTTATAGTGCTGATCTTAGGGCGGCTCGCGCCCCGCAACCATCGTAATCAAGCCCTTTGCGGGCCGCGAGGACCTAGGCTAGTTCCTAGCCTCGGTTAGTCACTGGTATAGCTTGTCCAGGTGTCGTGCCACGTGGCACGATGTGGTTCCGCCACTTGACTCTCGGTCGCGCCCCGCGACGGACCAAGAGGAGTCTGTCGCGCCCCGCGAGGGCCCATCAGACTTGATTTTATTTGATTCTTAATGAAATAAAGGTATTTCGGGTCCGTTTTTCGCATACGAGGTGTATTTTAGGACGTATAGGACAAGTTTAAGGGTTCTGGGAGAGTTGTTATATTGGTATAGTTCGCGTTCGTAGGGGTAACTTAGAGTGGAACACTGGAATCAGATGAGTGTCTTTATTGTTAAGTGTGGGTTAGGTGCCACGCCCACAATGCTAGGTCATGGCCCGCATGTGAACTAGAACCATACCCCTTCGCCGATACTTCAAATTATTTGTGATTGTATACGTTGATTCATAAGCTTAGGGGTGTTAAAAAAATCCAGATCTGAAACCAAATCCGAAATATCCGAAAACCGGATAATCCGAATTTTCGGGTTCGGATATGAATTTCAAAAATTTCGGATAATCCGATTATCCGAAAATAATTATTTTTTTTCTAAATATATATAGTATATGAGCATTATATTTAGTTTAAAATATAGTAAAAATAGGAAATAATCGGATTCGGATGTGGATTAATGAATGTTATTAGTTTTCAATGTTGGAAATTTGGAAAATCAAATATAGGTTTAGTTTTAATCTATGCACGAAACGAATTTTTTTGATTATTTTATAAATTCGGATATCCGAATCCGTATCTGAAATTTCGGGTATCCGAAATTTCACGAAAAGTGTTTAGTTCACAAATTGTCCCACAAAAAGAGAAGTTCCATATTCGATTTTATAGTTTCATATCTGGTTTTAAAATTTTAGTTCAAGTATTTTATAGTTTTGTATTTGATTTTGTACATAGATTGAACTGTAATTTAGGCGTCTTCGAATTCTAGTTTCAAATACGAATTTTGAATTGGACATGAATTTCGAATTCAAATCTTATTTGAATACAAATCGATTTATTCAAAAATTCTTGATTTGTTTCGTTGAACATCCATATACCATACTAATCTTAAAATGATTAAACATACTATATTAAAATAAAAGAGAAAAGTATGTTATGTTATTATACAATAGACTTAACCTTTATTAAGGTGTAAAATTCTTATGAGAAGTAACCGACACTCATTTTGAAAACTTTGATTTCCTGTGAGAAGTAATCGATAATAGATTGATTGTTAGACTGCATAGAGTGGGCGTGAATTGAGATCGTGGGTTGGGAACTCCCGCCCAGAACACCGCCCCGAGGTGGGTTTGGGTTTGGCGTTGCCCTTTTGGTGTGGGGAAGTCACCGACGTAGGGCATTTTTCAAAAGGAGGCGTGGCAAGTGGGGATTGGTGGGTTCAAAAATTTGACCGTTGGAGGATTGTGCCGTTCAACGGCTACTTCATTAAAAAAACATTTAAAAATTAAATAACTATAATAAAACCTAACCCCACAAAAACAATATCTACTATACCTTTTTAAATTAGTTCTAGTTTTATAAAAAAAAAAATGTATCCACACAATCAAGGGTTTAACCCAAACCAACCTCCTCAAAGGTTTAACCCAAATCAACCGCCTCAAACCACTCCAACTCAGATTTATTCACCGCCTCAAACCACTCCAACTCAGAATCATCAAAACGAACAAAAACAAGCTCTTCTCAAACTCGTTCGGATGCACGTGATAAGGAGTTTGATCTAAACTTGGACGATGATGATCTAAACATTGAAGAGGAATTACCCCGCCCACCCAGTAGAGATACGTCAAAAAAAACGTGGGCAAATGCCTACACCGATCACTTAAACGAGATAAATACGCATCTTATCGAATTCAACTCAATCCAAGAAAAAAGGTACGCAGAGAGGAAAAGTATTCGGGAGGCGTTCGAGAAAAAATGCAGTGTGAAAGAAAAAATAGAAGATATGAAATTCCTTGCAATGGCTGTCAATCACATTTTCGGTACCGAGTTGGAAATGACGTTGGCGATGACTCGAGAAATAATGGGAAAATATGGAATGTAGTTTTTTTTTAATTGATGTGTTTTTTTTATTTAAATGGATGTGATGTATTTTTTTAGTTGATGTAATTTTTTTATTTAATATAATATGTTTTTTAGTTTAATTTTTAATGTATTTTATTTAATATAAAAGGTGTTTTATAAATAAAATTTATTTATTTATTTAAAAGAAAACAAAAAAACAAAAATAGTAACACGTTTCAACTCATGCCTCAAACTCACGCCCTCCACTCCCTACCTTTTTGAGCTTAGGGTGGGGGTATGGTTAATCACTCTAGGGTGATTGAGTGATTCTCTACCCAATAATATTATGCCATGTCAACTCCCCATTCCACTCCCCATTTTGCACTCAATCACTAGGGGTCTGTTTGGTATGGGGTAATGGAATGGACGAAGGAATGAAATGTACGAGGTAATGGAATGGACGAGGGAATGCAATGGATCATTACCGTTCCATATCTTGTTTGGCTACAATGTGAATGAAATGAATTATTATTGTGTATTGTTCAGTAGGCAAGAAAAACGGATAAAATTAGCTGTGAGTGGTGGTGGTGGTCGGTGGTAGTGATTGTTGGTGGTTATAGGTGGCGGTGGTGAGTGTCGGCGGCGGCGATGGGTGGTGGTGGTGGCGGCGAGTGGGGATGCGGCGGTGACGACGAGTGGTGGTGGCGACAAGGTGGCCGTTGATGGTGGGTGGCAGCAAAGGTGGCGGTTGGTGGCGGCGGCGGCGGTTGGTGGTGGCGGTGGTAGTGGCGTCGACGATGGTGGTGGGCGGCGGCGGCGAGTGGCGTTGGCGGTTGGTCGCAGCTGTGGGTGACAACAGTGGCGAGTGGGTGGCGGCGGTGGCGGTGACTGTCGGGGTGAGGTGGTGGTGGGTGGTGGCGATGGCGTCGGTGGTGGGTGGTGGTGGTGGGTTGTGGTGAAGGTCGTGGGTTGTGGTGTTGTTGATGAATGGTGCAAAAGGGTGATGGAATGGAAAAAAAACATGGGGGTGGAAGGAATGATTTTGAGGGAATGGAATGCCTTTTGGAATGGGTGATTCCATTTCATTGACCAACCAAACACTCTTTTCTTCATTCCCTCGTAATCACTCATTTCATTCCACCTCTCATTCCTGCATACCAAACACTACCTAGGTATGGTTAATCACTCTGTGGTGTTTGAGTTATATATTTTTTTATTGGTTCTTCTCTCCTCTCTCTCTCTCCTCCATCACTCTTCTTCACCTTCGGTGACTATTCACCGATTTCTCACCCTCTCTCCTACTCAAACACCCTAACTCAATCACCACGGTGTGGTCACTGATCGGTGACTCCCCATCCCCGATGAAGTCCCTGCAAACCACACCGCCGACCCTTATATTGTAGAGCTCACAATGCCTACATGGATGCCATATGACGACTCGTGCCACAAATATAAATTCACCCAAAATCCCAATTTCAGCCCTCTGAGTTTAATTGAAAGAACTCCAAACATCATGTGTGAAACATGTCAGAACAAATAAACTTTACTTTTAATACAGCAACCGACACTTATTTGGGTCCCGCAATTTCCAATTTGAGGGCATTCCACCAACAAAAGCGATCCAAATGTACCCCTAAACTTATGTGTTTAGTAACTAAGTTCATCAAAGTATATTAAAGATCATTTTACCCCCAAACTATAAATCTTGAAACTAAATGATTCATTTCATTTTCTTCTTCATATTATAAATCTTTATACCCATGGCATTATAGCCTAGTGGTATCTTGGTGGTGGGATAAGGCTTATGACCATTAGGTCATGGGTTCGATTCCCACAAAGGGGGTTTTTCCCAGATTTATTGGGTTTCCTCCTGAATTGGTGTATAGGCATTATTGCCTAGTGGAGATGGATATGATCGGGTGGTTCTGCTGGTGGCACGATGATACTCCAGCGGTCCGTCAGTGATCCAAATTTGCCGTTCAAAAAAAAAAAAAAAAATCTTTATAAATGTCAATATAAAGTGGAAAGTTTGTTGATACACTATATAAATGTTTAATGATTTAAAATGAAATGAATATTCTTTGATAATTTATTTGAATAACACTTTACTGATAAAAATTTACGACTCAACGACATAATTTATGACTTATTTAGTTATTTATGGATTAAAAGAAACTGTTTGTTTCTGTTATAATATATGTGCACTTATGAAATAGGATTTCTTTCTTGTATGATATGATCTAGGATTGCATAGATTCCATCATGGAAAACCTTGAGGCTTTGCAAATTGTGTAGATTTAAAGCAAAATGGTTATGTAAAAAAAAACAAAAAAAAAACAATGTGTTTATTTATAGGATTTATTATATTATATCATATACACACATACATACCTATATATGTGTGTATGTAAGAATAAAATATATTTCTTTTAAGCACGTATTATGAATTTATGTACTACCTCGTGACACTGTTTGGAAGGTATAATGTAAGGGCACACGGGGTGGTCCGTTATACCACCCCGATCACGCGTTATTTTATAACGCTACACCGCCGCCGCTGCTAGTTTAACGCGTTATTTTATCAACGCGTTAGAATCATCACAGGTTGAAAAATCTGAATGCTCTGCGAGTTGATTGTATAAGGCTCTAGTTGATTGGATAAAGGCTCTGCATGTATGTATCTCTGCATGTATTTGGATACATGGCATGTCTCACTACTTACACGTGTACACTGACTTGAACATAGTCATAAATATGTATTTGATAATTACCATGGTGACTACCCCCACTACATTTCTATCACTAGTGATAGAAATTTGGTTGATGACATGGCATGATTTTATTGGACAATTGGAGTGATAGAATCCATCACTAGTGAACCACTCCTCCTCCCCTAATAATGGTTGTTGTCTTGATATAAAAAACAAAACAAAACAAAACCAAATTTATTTTCTCGGAAATTACAAATGCTTTATTGAAAAAGGTTCAAAATCATTGAAAAAAATAAATAAAATAAAATACAAGAAGTTTCATGCATCCTTTTCTGAACTTATAAAATATCATACTGTATCAATAAGTTTGTAATGCAAATTATATAATGTCTTAAAACACAACTTAAAATTCACATAATATTGTATAAGTTTAAAAGTTTCATAAAATTATCCCAAAATCCAAAAATATTCAGGGTGATTTTGTAATCTGGAAAATTGTATGGACTAAATATGTCATGGACCACTAAACAGAGGGCATTGAAAAAAAAAAGACAAAATGGTGAGAGGGTGTAGACGTGGACAATGTGTGACAGTGATACGGTTGTTTGTATATAACCGAGATTATTAAAACTTCATTATTTTAGTAGATATTTTACTGAAAATAATAAAATTAGGTGTACGTATTATAAATAAATAATATTTGGGTGACTTTATACTTGTATTTAAAACCAACAATATATTTAGCATTGATGGCGATGGGCACCAAAATTATTTGATTGACAGTCTGGAACTCACTTCCTCCACACCCTTCTATTAATAATTCGTTTTTCCTTTTTTTTTTACTTTTGGAAACATATTATTATCTTTTCCACATATGGCATTAACTATGGTTAAATTAAAAGGTGTAGTTTAGTATATGTTAATTTTGTCAATTTGATAGGTTTGTAGATTTTATATTGTCGAATACAATTTAGGAAGTCATACATAATTCAATATATTTATGTATGTGAAATATATCATCTCCAATTTATACACACTTAAAATCTTGTAACTACATATTCTTTGATCGAAATAAGTTGCATGGACCAAATACATCATAAACATGTTAAACAGGACATAAAAAGAGTTGACCACTCCCCTTTAAATATAAAACTTTTAAATATGATTATAAACACTTAAGTATGGATGAGATCGGTATCATACTGGTATCGTACTGATACTGAAATTGAGGATAAGTGGATATCGAATACCGTACTGCATCGGTTCGGTACCGGTTTTTCGGTATTTTACCACATTGATACCGCTTTGATATTTTCCATTGTTTTACCTAAACTATTCAAACAATTATATGTTTAGTTTACAAAAACAATAAATAACTAAACTGATTGTAAACAAATATTCAACTGGTTTATAAGAAAAAATACAACACCCAAATTAACCCATCTACCATTATTTAAAATATAAATTGAAGGATAAATTAATTAAATAGCGTCCAAAAAAACCTTGAAATTCCTTAGTAAAATTCAGTACCAATACCGGTTTTTACCGAAAAATACCGATACTTGTGCCGTTATTTACTGTTACCAAAATTATAAAAAAAAAAACTAATACCGATACAGGTACCGTTTATGATCGGTAAAACAACACACTACTAGTATTTTAGTAAAAAAAATCTTATCCCTGCACTTAAGACATTATATGATACATTTGCAATCAATAGATTGGCCATCAACCAAAAATAATATAACGCAATTATGATACCATAATTGTATTAACCAACTAAAATACATTTATTATACATCATACATTAAATAAAAAATTTGTCCAAAAGCAATCAAGCATACCACATGAATATATATAACCACACTTTAAACCCAACACACACCACTCACTCCCCAACACCTTATCATCATCATCTCCACCACCACCACCACCATGCCGACGGCGACGGCGATTTCTCTCTCAATCCTCTTCCTCCCACTACAAAAAAAATGTCATATAGTGGCACACATTTTTTGTGGCATTTATGTTTTATGCCACTAATTTAAGTTTTAGTGGCACTTTGTGTATGCCATTATTGGTTGGGACATACTTTTGGTGACATTTAACTTTTGTGACACTAATTTAAGTGTTTAGTGGCACTTTGTGTATGCCATAATTGCTTGCATAACACTTTTAACGGCATTTAACCTTTATGACACTAATTTAGATCCTCAATGCCATATTTGCTTGACACACATTTTCAATTATTACTTTAAATCCTATGTCACTAAATCACAAATGTAATACAAGTATTGTTACTAATCAAATAGTATTTTTAATACATTGCTTATTTACCAGTGTAACTCGTGAGCCCGTTTAGCTAAATAGGTCGGGTTTGTGTTAAGCCGACTAAGTGGCAGGTTGATATGTTTAACCAATATATACTTTATTTTATTTTTTAACAATGTGTTTTATGTTATAAAATATATCGATTGGATATTTTATGTCAGAATTATAACATAAAAAAATTAACACAATATTTATAATTAAAAAATAATGGTTTTATATACATTTATATTTTTTTTTATTAAATATCAATTTAAAATATTGGCATGCGAAAGAAAAATAAAAGAATAAGGTCATAAACACGTCTTGTTCGAGTCAACCAGCTAATATTCATGTCGTGTTCATACTCTTATATTTAACACTATTTTCAGGTTCGAATTGAATCCGTCAACCCACAAACACAACCTATTTAACACCACTATCACTAAACTTTTAATTTTTAACAAAGATTGAAATTTTAAAACACTTATCTAAAATTTTCTTATTTACCTCCATAAAATTTCCCCTAAATTTTTTCCGCCCAAATTCCCCATTCCTCTTCAAACAAATGGCATTTCATCTTCACTCTCACTTTCTAAAAACCTCTCCACATCATCCAGAACCTTCATCTCAAACCCTAGCTCAACCACTGTCTTCCACCACCTCTCTCCGCTGCACCTCCTCCGCCTCCACTCTCCGGCCACCGGCGGCCCTCACTTCTCAACCCTCCGGTGCTCTGCTGCCGGTTCCGAGACCGAATTCTTCACCAAACTAGGACGGTTGATCAAAGAGAAGGCGAAGAAAGACGTCGAGACGATATTCTCCGGTGGATTTACGAAAACGAGAGATAATTTGGCGGTTATTGATGAGCTGTTGTTGTATTGGAATCTGTCGGATACGGATCGAGTTCTGGATGAGATTGAAGAGGTACTTTTGTAAATGACATTTGGATGTGAGTGGTTATGGCTGTGCAGAACTGATTGAGATGTATACAAACAAACTGATACGATACCTGTAGTGCAAAAATACTAAAACGTATCTTAACCGACTCGTATCGAAACTGGAGGTACCGAGGTAGTTTTATAATATTTTTATTGGGAAATTTACATGAATTTTAGTGTTGATTAGGGAGAATTGGTGTAACTGAAGTAAAATGGGATTTGAGTGGTTAAGATATGTAATTAGGTGCAGAACTGATTGAGATGTATTTTCTATGTCTACCAATAGGTAGTGCAAAAATACTAAAAAGATTCTGAACCGAATCATATCGAAACTGAAGAGGTAGTTTTGTAACATTTTTATTGGAAGATTTATGTGAATTTTAGTATTGATTAGGGAGAATTGCTGCAACAGGAATGACATTGGATTTGAATGGTAATGATTTGCGATTAGATGAGTAAAGGATTTGGTCAATGAAAAACTAATGTTGACTTCTGAGAGGTGATTATTATATAAATATGTTAAGCCAATTATTGATTATGATTCAGAATATCTACGGTCCAAATATCAGATTGAATGTTGTAAGAAAACAAAATAATGGAAATAATCAGATTGAATATGTAATTAATTTGTTGGGTTAGTAACTTATTCAATGAAAATATGTCTTATCTTATATGCTCTTAGGCATTATTGGTGTCGGATTTTGGCCCAAAGATCACAATAAAGATTGTTGAGAGCTTGCGGGATGATATATATGCTGGAAAGCTCAAATCAGGAACTGAAATAAAGGCAAGTGTTGTGAATGTGATTTTAATTTATAATTTTTACACTGCAAAACGTTACATGTAAACGAAAATAAAGTCTGCAAAACATTACAAGCTTCCGAAAAATTTTTGCCCCTTTCTTATTGGTATATTATGTAGGATGCTTTGAAGAAGAGTGTACTGGATATCTTGACGACCAAAGGTGCTAAAACGGAGCTTAATCTTGGATTCAGGTTTGTGTAACGCATGTCTTGGGATCTTACGCATGTTTCTGTTTCTATGTTGTTAGTTTGTTGATGATTATTATTAATGATGTTATTTTTATAGGAAACCGGCAGTAATCATGATAGTTGGTGTTAATGGAGGTGGAAAAACTACATCTCTTGGTATGTTTAATGACCATGGATTTTACATTGTATCTTTTTATTTCGTTAATATTCTGCTGAGTCCAGATCGGTTTGAAATAACTTATTTTTGGTGTTTTAATGGCAGGGAAACTGGCTTATCGGTTGAAGAGTGAAGGTGCTTCAGTGAGTTCATGATTTGTTGATACTTTTATCATTTGAGTAAAATGTCATTTCGTCCTTGAGGTTTGGCCAGTTTTGCGATTTTTGTACAAAGGTTTGTTTTTCCGCATTTGGATCCAAAAGGTTTGAAATCTTGCCATTTTCATCCGGCTTGTTAACTCCATCCATTTTTCTCCATTAAGTCAGGGGTATTTCCGTCTTTTTTTTAACTTAAAGGGCAATTCAGTGTAATGGATTCGGTCAGGGGTATTTAAATGCTTGTACATAAAGTGAAAAAGACCAGATTGCTCTATAAGTTAACCAAAAAAGACAAAAATGCCCCTGACTTAACGAAGAAAAAATGGACGGAGTTAACGAGCTGGATGAAAATAGCAAGATTTCAAACCGTTTGGATCCAGATGCAGAAAAACAAACATTTGGACGTAAGTCACAAAACTGGTCAAATCTCAGGGACGAAAATGGCATTTTACTCTTTAACATTTTGTGTCTTCGTATAGTAAAGAGTTAAATCTTGAAAACTTCACTTGTATGATCAATTAATGTACAACAGAGTGAAGTATCTTTTGGTTACTCTACTAAATAATTATATTAAAAATGTGTAGATATTATTGGCGGCTGGTGATACATTCAGGGCTGCTGCGAGTGACCAACTAGAAATTTAGGCCGAAAGAACAGGCTGCGGGATTGTATCAGCTTAAAAAGAGAAAGCAAAAGCATCAGCAGGTAGACAATTAAACCAAGAGTAATAACTTTAACAAATATAATTGGTTTTGCTTTTACGGCAGCTACTATTACTAACATGTGATCTTGAAGTTCTTTTTGAGTAGTTCTATCACAGGCCGTTAAGAAAGGGAAAGAACAGGGTTTCGATATCTTGTTATGTGACACCTCTGGACGTAAGACATGATGTTGGCATATAGTAATAATACAATGGACGAATCTGATTATGACATTAACAGTTAAGTCAACTGCATTTGCTAAATTTGATAATAGTAAAATTATATATGTTCTGTAACTATGTGTTTATATTGGTACCAATTCCCATTTCTATCCTCGAGCTTATCGTAAATTTACAGATGTGGTCTTGAGCTGACTAGTACAAAAAGAGTTTCATAATAAGTAATTAGTTGAGAAATAAATTTTCGATTGTGGATGATAGAAAATGAGAAATGAAAATGAGTTTTAATTATATATCTGTTTAAACAGTATTATATCTTATTAAAAATACTAATTTATCATTAACTAAGGCATGGTGTAACTATGCCAAGGTGCTTGTCACAATTAAGAAGTAATTTTTTCAAGCCTCCTATCACTACAAGAATTATGAGCTTTAGTGGCGACAACATTAGCGGGACTGCTAATATGTCCACTGAAATCCAACCACCTCTGGTAACGTCCGCTGAAATCCAACCACCTCCGGCGACATACACGGTTAGGTCTTTATACTGTTGTTTATTTTAGTTATGTAGTCATATTTCTTGATTTTATATAGTGTTTGTAGGTCACCTCCACTAAAATGCAACCACTTCTGGTCATCTCCGCTGAAATTCGGTCACCTCTACTGAAATCCGGCCATCTCCACTGAAATCCGGTCACCTCTGGTTAGTTCTTTTCAATCTCTCTTTTAATTTCTTAATTTTGTGTAGTACAGTATGTATGAAATATATGAATTGTTTTGGATTAGTCATAATTCTTAAGGGGGTAGGGATGGGCAAGTTAAAAAGTATGGATAAAACTATATGGGTCAGGATGGGGAATTGTTTGCAAGATGTATTATATAGAGATCTAGTAAATATGTTTGTGTCTTGTATATATAGAAAATACACACCTATTCCTTTTACTGAAACAATGTGAAGAAATAAAGGGTCAAATAGTAATTCATCATGTCTATTATTTCTATTCTTGTGTAGGTCTTTGAGATAGGCAGTAGCCCATTGAATGAATCTTTAATATAAGTTGAGTGGTGTATGGTGTGATATATAGAAGCTTCAGCTGTGCAAATGGCCCTTAAGATATTCATATAATCCTGACAAATCAGTGGAATAGAAGCTTTGAAGGAATGGAATAGAAACTACATTATTCAACACTTGACTTGTTAAATCATTAAAAAAAAGATTCCTAAATTTAATGAATATCAATTAAAATACAAGATTTAGACTCTGCAGCAGCGGCGACGACACCGCATGAACGCCTCAGCAGCAGCACCACACTGCACGCCCGCAGCAGCGGCTGCGCGGCTGCACTGCACGCACGCCTCAACAACAGCGTCGCACTGCATGCACTCCTCAGCAGCAGCGCCGCACGCAACAACGGCGGCTGCGCGGCTGCAAGATCGCAGCAGTAGCGGCTGCGCGGCTGCACTGCAATGCATCATATTAAAAAAATATGGCCGATTAATACTGCTTAGGAACAACTCCCATACAGAGAGATATATGATTTGGTCATGTCAACCCTTATCAATATGTTAAACAAGACGATCAGCACGTTACAAACCGAGAGGAAGAAACTGCAAGAAGAAGTTCTTCAAGCCGTTTCGTACAAGAAGGAATTGGATTCCGCGAGGAGTAAAATTAAGGAGCTTCAGAGACAGTTCAACTTGAAGCGAATCAGACGAAAGGGCAGCTGTTGTTGTTAAAGCAACAAGTCGGAATTCTTCAAACAAAAGAAAAAGATGTAGTCAGAAAAGATATTGATATTGATAAAAAGTTAAAAACTTTAAAGGAGTTAGAAGTGGATGTTGTGGAGCTTAAGCGGAAGAACCGAGAGCTTCAGCATGAGAAGAGAGAGTTAGTTATTAAGCTCGATGCAGCTGAGGCTAGAATCGCGACATTATCCAGTACTACCGAGGTAACTCTTCGTTATACGATAAGTTGATCTTTAATTCATTAATCCATTAATGTTTTTGATCATCGTAATGTGTTTTTTTCATGGTGTTACAGACGGAAATGGTGGCGAATGTTAGAGAAGAGGTGAATAAGTTAAAGCACACAAATGAAGATCTCTTAAAGCAAGTAGAGGGACTCCAGATGAACCGTTTTAGTGAAGTCGAGGAGCTTGTTTACCTTCGTTGGGTCAACGCGTGTCTACGGTTTGAGCTTCGAAACTATGAGACACCAGCTGGGAAAACATCTGCTCGTGACTTGAACAAAAACCAGAGCCCAAGATCCCAAGAAAAAGCTAAACAGTTAATGTTAGAGTATGCGGGTTCTGAACGTGGACAAGGTGGGGACACTGACCTCGACAACAACTTTTCTCTACTGTCGTCTCCCGGAAGTGAGGATTTCGACACTGTTTTGATCGATAGTCCCATGAGTCGGTATAGTAGTCTTAGTAAAAACCCGAGTTAGATTCAAAAACTTAAGAAATGGGGTAAAGGCAAAGACGATTCTCAATCTAGTGCGCTTTCTTTACCTTCAAGATCTTTTTCAGGCGGGTCCCCACTGCGTAGCTCCTGCCAGAAACCGAGAGGCCCGTTAGAAGCTCTTATGTTGAGAAATGCTGGTGAGTCTGTAGCGATCACCACGTTCGGAGAGGGTGATCAAGAATCCCCTAATTCTCCTTCTGATCCGAACAATGTCGCATCATCATTCCAGTTAATGTCTAGATCAGTTGAAGGCCTTTTATACGAAAAGTACCCTGCGTATAAAGACCGTCATAAGCTCGCTTTACAACGTGAAAAGAAAATCAAGGGAAAAGCCAATCAAGCTAGAGCAATTCGGTTTGGTGATACGTCAGGTTACAAACCACCAAGCAACAGTAAGACAGTTAGTTTACCGCCAAAACTCGCTCAAGTTAAGGAACGAGTAACACTAACTCCTGACGCTTCCGCCAATCAGTCTACTGACAGAAGTGCACTTGGTTCTTCAACGGTTAGTAAGATGCAATATGCGGACATTGAAAAGAGACCACCTAGAACCGCACGTCCTCCGCCCAAACGGACAGGTAGGGCTCCTGCTGCCACCGCTAATCTGGTGGTGTCTGGAGGTGGGCCTCCTCCTCCACCTCCCCCACCAGGGGCTGGGAGTTCAATTCTCTCCATTTCCAAAAACATATTGTCACTTGTATCCTCTATTGAATTTACATCATCTGCAACTATGCTAATTTATAAGTTAATAAAGCTTCTTACAAAATGCCAATATTAAGTTATTAATAAAACAACAAAGGAAATAAAATTATGCCTGCCAGCTTCGACAAGTATTATGTAGCAACATAGTGTAACTTATGTTTAAAAGTATGACATACTGCTGATCTGATTTTCTTGAAGCTTGATTTCTATTCCCTCACTCATTGTAGTATTATTAAATCATGATCTTCAATTTTGACTTGCTTTATGAAGTTTGTCTATTGATTTTTAATGGGTCATGTTCTATTTTGTTACAGCTTTTATGCACTAGATCAAGACTACAAGAACCGTTCAGTTGGACAACCTTTGTGATTTTATTCAAACTGAAACATCCTACAATGTACCGTCTAAGGCAACAACTTCATCTATTTCTACAAACAACACTACTCCCAAACCAGAATAGAAAAACGGAGGTCAGCACATCATTATCATGCCCATCTTTAATTTCTTCAGTTTTCTTTCTTAGAGTTCCCATTATACTTTAGTATCATGCCCATCTTTAATTTCTTCAGTTTTCTTTCTTAGAGTTCCCATTTTACTTTAGGTTTTAACTGAATGTTATCTTTTAATATAACAAAATCGGTGCAAAACTATGCATGAATCTACAGAAAAGAAGGTAGATGTAAAGATGATCAAAATGAAAGCTTTCCAAATCAGGCAATTTATATTCGGTTTTATTTGTAGTCACCCAATCTATTATAGTTATTACATATCTAGTTAGTTATATTATGTGGCTAGTGGTTGGATCTTCATGTGACAAACATGTATTTGGTATTTGTCTTTCTTTATTTTCTAAATCACTGATGGCATTACATTTTAGGCACTTTTGATCCATCTGAACATGTTTTCAGTTTTCAATATACATGTATATGACACAAAAGAATTGCTCACATGACACCTTTGTTAGGATGCTACATATGGTTTCTATGCTAATCTATATATTTTGGCTTAAGGCATGCATCTATTCTTTTTCTAGTTTCATATATTTTGCATTGCTGATGCTTAATTATATAGTTGATCATGGCAGAGTTAGTTGACATCATGTAAAGCATGGGAGGAATAGAGATAACAAGATTCATGGATCGCTTAGAGCTAATTATTTTATAGTAATATTCCTACCTGAAGACATATGTTGTAAACATTTGGAATATGTTATGTATTGAACTTATAGTTGAAATTATGATATTATATTTTCTACATTTTATAGTTGTATATTTTATTTTATTCGAACTTAGTGTGTTTTTAATTAGAAAGAATTGTTACCCACAATTTGTGCTACAAAAGTCTGTTTTTTTAGTGGCACAAACTAAAGTGCCACTAAAAGTAGAATAGATATATAACTCGGAAAAGTTTTTAGTGGCACAAAATTTGTGCCACTATTTTGTGCCACTAAAAACCCAAAACTTTGTTACGGCAGATTAAAAAGTGCCACTAAATGGCTTTAGTGTCACCGCTTCTAGTGGCACTTTTTTTGTGTGCCGCTCATTCCAACATGGGCCTTTAGTGGCATTTATTTGGTTTTTTGTGGCACTTTTTGTATGCCACTAGATGGCAATTTTTTTGTAGTGTCCTCTCCCTCACCACCACCATCCACGCCCACAACATCACCCGAATCCTCGCAAAACACCCCGAATTCTCCACCTTCAACCACTACCTCACCATCACACACCTCGCCAACGAAATCAACCGCCGGCAAACCATCACCGTCTGCGCCGTCGACAATGCCGCAATGTCCGACCTCCTCTCCAAAGGCTTACCAATCCAAACCATCAAAAACGTCCTCTCCCTCCACGTCTTCGCCGACTACTTCGGCTCCAAAAAACTCCACCAAGTCACAAAGGGTTCAACCTCCACCGCCACCATGTACCAAGCCACCGGCGAAGCCCCTGGCACCGCCGGTTACGTACATATAACCGATGTCAAAGGTGGCAAGGTCCGTTTCACACCTGAAGATAATCTCTCCCAAACAGACTCAGTATACGTCAAATCTATACTAGAAATGCCGTACAACATTTCTGTTATACAAATAAGTTCTATATTACAATCTCCAGAAGCTGAAGCGCCTACTGCCGCACCAGATCTGAACCTAACCTCGTTGTTAGACAGAGACGGGTGCCAGTCATTTCATAACCTGTTAACTACTTCAGGTGCAATAGGGACATTCTTAAGCAGTGTAGAAGCCGGTGTAACCGTTTTCTGCCCTGATGATGATGCTATAACAGCTTTTGCTCCAAAATATAAAAATCTAACTGCTGCAGAAAAGACATCCTTGTTGCTGTACCACGGGATTCCTGTGTATAATTCCATGGGGATGTTACGGTCTAGTAATGGGTTGATGAACACTTTGGCTACTGAAGGAGCTAAAAAGAAGTATGATTTTACTGTTCAAAATGATGGGAATGATGTTAAGTTGAAGACGAAAGTTGTGACGGCGTCGATTACTGGAACGGTGGTGGATGAAGAGCCGATAGCGATTTATACTCTTGATAAGGTTTTGCAGCCCAGAGAGTTGTTTAAAGGCGCGGTTGAGGAAGCGGATGAACCGGCGCCTGCGCCCAAGGGGGCGAAGAAGAAGAAGAAGGCAGCAAAGAAAGGAGATGAGGCGGAGGAGGATGCGGAGGCGCCTGGACCGGGTTCGGATGAGGATTATAGTGATGATGATGCGGCGGATCAGACGGCGAGTGGTGGTGGAAGGGTTGTGGCGATGGTGTCGGTGGTGGTTATGGCTGTGTTGTTGAGTTTGTTTTAATTTTTATTTTTTATTTTTTTTTTCATTTTTTATTTTGGTTTTTTTATGTGTGTCGGTGTGATAAAGTGACAGCGGGTATCATGGGTCTCCCACGAGAGTTGCTCATGCAGGAATAGAATTCTCTTTTTATTTTTTGTTTTTAATTTATGATTTAAAGATTTTTATCTTGTTTTATTTATCATAAACGAAAAATAATGAGTCTTTTTTTTTGAGTTCCTATGCATTGTAATTAAATGTTTTGTTTATAAAATAGAAAATGTTTGTATGATACCTACTGCTTTGCTTATGGCTGAATATTGAATATGTAGTGTGGTTCTAATAAGGGTTAAAGTCACCCTTTAATTCACATAATTTATTTTAATTAGAAAACTTAGGGAATTGTATAAGCATTTTCACGTAACACTAATTAAATATGCACTAGTTAACAAGCTAGGTATACATGTTTATATGGTTTTCACAACGAATATTTATTTAAGAGTTAATTGCACGGATAGTCTCTGTGGTTTCACGTTTTTTCACGTTTAGTCTTCATCTTTTGGAAATAGCAGGTATGCTCCCTATGGTTTGTTATTTTGTTACTCAGATAGTCCCCTGACAACTCAGGGGACTATCCGAGTACAAAATGACAAACTATAAGGAGCATACCTGCTATTTCCAAACTAACTGACATCTACTCAGGGGACTATCCGAGTAACAAACCATAGGGAGCATACCTGCTATTTTCAAAAGGTGGGAACTAAACGTGAAAAAACGTGAAACCACAGGGACCATCCGAGCAATTAACTCTTTATTTAAATATGTATTAAACGGATTTTAACGGTCAAAACTAATGACTTCTTAGGTTAGGTCGGCAATAACTTGATTTTAAGAGAAAATAAAAATAAGGAACTACCACAAAATGAAATAAAATGGTTTAGTAATAATGTAAATAAGTTTTTATTATATATACATGATTAGTTGTACGTTTGAAAAAGATAAGATGGTCCCGTTAGAATTGAAGAATCTACCAACTGGCTGTCGACATGTGCCTGCCTAGTTGGAAGCAGTTGGAGCCATACGTTATTCATATTTTCCTTTCACTATAATTTCAGATGCTCCTTTTTTCTTTAAATGCTTCATATAGTCTTTATTTGAGGGCGTTATACGACAAGTGACGAAATACGTAAGAGATCAACTTTATGGGGCGTTATATCAATATAGAATGTAGTGGTAAGGGGGTTATATAACCCCTCCAATTATACATATGTATGTATATATATGTGTATGAGTGGGGGGAAAGATGCTGTAGAACATGACGCCGCGAAGAGAATCACACCGCGAAGAAAAATCCCACCGTAGTGGTGTTGGCGGCGCTATGGGGGCGCTATGCTTGGATTTGCCGGGAGGTGGCGCCCCACTACGGATGGCCTTATTCGTTAAGATTTTTTTTTTAACCGAAAACTTCATAAAACCAACCGAACCCGAAAACCGTGACGGAAAACCCAAAGAATTACATAATAACGAAATTACACCAATCCGACCACCGGATCAACATGAATTTATACATATTTTTTAACCACAAAAACCCAATCGATCTCACGTCACTAAAAATATCTTCGACCTTGACTTGCTGACCGTTTAACCTAATACCATTCATAGCTTTCCAAAGGCTCCAACAAGCAATAATAATACCCTTAACTGCCTCTTTCTCCGCCGGCCCTTTACCATCCTGTTCGTTGAGATTGATATAATGATTTATTAAGTTAAATAATAATAATAAGGGTATTGGGGCGTAGAACTCGGAAGCCATTCGAGTAGTGTGAGTATGGGCGGGTACCCCATTTAGGGGTGTGCATAAAATCGAATTAACTAAAACCGAATAATCGAATTAATCGAATCGAAAAAACCGAACCAAAACAATAACCGATAGTTCGGTTTTTGTTTTTTGAATAACCAAATTTTCGGTTTCGGTTAATCATATATCTAAAACCGAAAATAACCGAACCGAATAACCATATGTGTATATAAATCCGTGTATGTAGTATTATTTATAAGTTCACGGCTCACCAGATTTTTTAACCATTTAGTCCAATTGAGGGTCAAATATGCATGTGGTCAGAGGCGTCTTTGAGAATTCACGTACCATGTTCGAGCTTGAAAAAATGTGCCCTTTCGTAATGTTTTATTATTATTAAAAAAGATCAAATTATATTGGGCTCAATAAACCTAATGGCAAGTGAGCTAAATTCTAAACCATAAAAAATTATTTGTAAATGGGTCTATTGTCGCAACCCCGTCCTCTAACCACCCGGGAACGGGCAGCTGCGAGATCAGATTCTGTGGTATCGGTGTTTATCATTATTTGGCAGCGGAATTTACATCAGGAGCGTAGTTAGGAAATATTTTATCAGAGTAAAACACCACATTTTATATTAATAAATATATTGGGATAAACCCAAGTTTTCATTACAAACTGATTTATAGGGATAAACCCAATTTTATTGAAATAAAACATCTTCTTTATTTAGTTAACTTTTATAGCCACTTTTCCAAGCTTTCAGTGCTGTCCAGCTGGCTTCTATTTGGCTTTCACATTTTGTTACCTGAAACGCGTTTAAAAACATTTTGTCAGTGGTAAATACTGGTGAGTGAATCCCAATTTAATCAAGAAGAGTTTTATCATTTCACAGTATTGAGAGCGATTACAATGTTTATATCTACACAATTACTCATTCAGTACTGTCAATCCTGACTGGTGGGTCATATTACACATTGGCTATCTCGTTGTCCAATGGTAACGTGTTCCACATTTTGTATACAAAACCCCAACATACCGGTAGTAATTGAAGAATTACAAAGACTCAATCACTGCTAATCACATTGTAAAATATTTAAGGTTTTGTAAAAATAGTTTACAAAAAGGAGATTACTCACATTGCAACTTTAGGGTTTTCCTTTGTGTTTTCGTGGTTATAATCTATTAATTAAACAATGCACACGCGTTAGTATAATAACCCAATATTTACATTAGTTATACCCTCCCCGAGACAGAACTCCAACGACTACGTCGGGCAAAGCCGTTACGGAGCACTAGATCAATCGGGCAGCGTATCTAATACGTAACCGGAGGTTATGATACTTACAACGAGGCAAAACTTCGTTATTTAGGGGGTATAATGCCCGATACTACTTCAATTATTCAGAAATTTAGAGAGAATTTCGAATGTGGGACGATTTGTGAACTGAGGTCGATCGCATCTATTTATAGTGCCGATCAGGCACTTTGTCCCTCCCCGCGAAGGCCGAAGACAAAGTCTTCGCGGCCCGCGAGGACTTGTAGACTAGGTCTTAGCTTTGCTGAGTTGACCCGTAGCCCCCACACGCATCCTGACACGTGGCACCCTAGGGTGCGGCCTTGTCTCCCAGCTGTCGCGGTCCGCGTAAGCCTTCACTGGCTATGTCGAGGCCCGCGAGCGAGTAATAAATCTGGATTTTATTTAATTTTTATAAAAATAAAGGTATTTAGGGCCAAATTACGTATACGGGGTGTATTTTAGGGCGTATAGGGGTGTTCTAAATATTTTAGGGGTGTCGGAATTATTTTAGAAGGGTTGTTATATCTATATTGGAATTGGTATGTGTTTACCATCTTATATATATAGGATTTTTTTTAAATCGCGTGCCCCTCGAAATCACGGGCCTTGTGCGGAGGTCCTCCCCACACACCATCAAAGCCGCCACTGCATGTGGTATCTATATAATTTTGCAAGTCTTATATTCATGAGTTTATACTTTACAAGTTTTATATACATTGGATAATTAACCGAAATCGATCCATAACCGATGGTTAACCGAATAACGTTTAACCAACCATCGGTTATGGTTATGGTTAATACTTTTCAATTTACTGAAACCTCGTTTAACCGACCATCGGTTAACCGAACCCACGGTTAACCGAGTTTGCACACCCCTAACCCTGTCGCAACTGTAACACCCCGTGTTTTCATAAGTGAAAATCAAAGTCAAGGTCAAAGTCAACGACCGATTTCACGCAACTTGACTCGTAGAAATTTCTTTATTTTATTTGTATTATGTGGAGTAAGTGTCGTTAATGCAATAATCGATGTGTGTTAATCGTAATCAACCGACTTACGACTGCGAATTATAGGAAGTAACAATGCGATAAAGTTAACTAATCAATTATCAAGCTATGCTAATCGAATCGACTTCTAATCGCAACCCGAGCTATGAATTTTACTTGTTATTATACGTGTGTGTGCCTTACGTGTTACCTGTGCATGTATATTTATGTTATGTTGTGATAAGCAAGCGAACCCAATCGAAACTCGAAATCCAACTCGAAATGCAATCGAACTCGAATCATGAAACGAACTCTAATAATGGTGGAAAATAGATTATGCGAGATATGAGTGTTTAGGACTGAAAGTAATTTGACTAGGAAACCCTATCGTATCGCATCGATCGCAATCGAAATCGAATCAGCAAAAATCGCCACGTCAAACACACTAACCAAGAACCATCCGGTCGAATAGCCATCCGACCGGATAGCCACTTGGTGAAGGATGACAGGTGCCATCCGATCGAATTGCCATCCGACCGGACAGTCACCCAGGCGATGTGCTATCCGACCGAACAGCCCTTTCCTCTTTTGGCATCCTATAAATACCCCTGTCATTGTCATCTTTTCCACTTTTGGAAATCCCTGTTCGACCAGCACGCTTAACTCAACCTTTTCTCAGATTTCTCTCGATTCCGGTAAGATCTCGTCCTAAATCTTGTACTTTCTTGATCTACACGCACTCCTACACCTTTCTATCTTTTAAATCTTAACTTTTAACCGTGAAATCACTAGATTTCGGGTGTTCTGAGGTGATGTCATCATGTGTTCATCAAGAACTTCATGCTTTGACCTCAACCCACCAAGAACAACGTAGATCTAGCCGATTTCCACATAGATCTTGTAAAGATCTTGACACAAGTATGGAGAAAAAGGATTGAAAGATGGTTTTAACCCTCTTTCAACTCTTTTGCACTCCAAGTACTCAAAATCGATAGGATCCGACCCCGAATTAGTCTTCTACTCAATTATAGTGTTGTACTAGTTCAAGATCCGGATTCTACTCACGAGACTATCGACTTCGGGTTAACCAAGAACAACCGCCTCAAGTCGGTAACCGGCCGGACTAGGGTGATTCCGGGTCAGGTTTGGTCAACTGGGTTGAACTAGGGGTTCTGTTGGCTAACACGTTGGCAAAGTGACTCGACATAACGACAAACCTTCAAAACGACCAAGTGTAGAACGAATAGGACAATCGGAACGGATTGCCATTCGACTGGATTACCATCCGCCGGATAGGTCACCCGAACGAATTGCCACCCGAACGGATTACACTTGGGTCCCACCTTTAAACAATCTTAATTAAAGTTTAGGTATTGAACGAATTGCTATCCGATCGAACGACCATCTAGAAGGATTACTCTTCGGATCATGAGATACTAAGACTTTAAAAGACTTAAAAATTCCCAACATGTTCAATTGCACGGATTGCCATCTGATCGAATTGCCATTCGATCGAATGACACTTCCGTAGTAAACTAGTTTTCAATAAGTAACCTCATCAATAAGTCACCGTCCGACCGGATGACAATTCAAACGAATTGCCATCCGCACGACTAGTCCTCCGATCGACCGACTTGAAAGATAGAGATACTTAGTTGTTTTCAAATGCTACAACGAAAACTTCAAAAGTCAAACCATCATACACAAACACATACTCCTTATAGGAAGAAACAATCCACTCGAATCGTCATCCGACCGGATGACCACTCGAACGGATTGTTATCCGCATGGGTTGTTGTCCGATCGAATTACCATCCGATCGAACCCCTATCCGACCCTTTCATACCTTATGACGTTTTACGAATCGCTTATCGTTATGCTACCAAATCTATTCAGGCTAACCGTACTCGCTAAGCGCTCCCTTCAATCCATTAATCGCTGTGAGTATACTCGATCCCTTTTTGCTTTAAGCACTTTTGGGTGTTACATACGTTATGAATATTCAAACTACAATTATCACACTACTCAAACTATTTGAACGCTAACCGTTAAATGCATGTTATACGTGGCTTATGAATGCTTGTTTGTTATGTTTACACATGGAATGCTGTCTACCTGCCTTAGCAACGATAGTACTATAGTTTGGACTCAGCACCCGTTCACGCGGGGGTTGTTAAGGATCTTTTACTTGCATGGATTATGGTGGTAATCATGTATTGCGAACTACCTTGGGCAGTCAACCCGCAGTCATTGGTATCGATGGATCTATGTCGATAACTAACGTGCTTCATTTCACTACATGTACGTGCTGGTTATGCGTAAACGAATTTGGACCCTATATGCTATTATCAAACTTGTATGCTCACCTTTACATTTTATGTATTGACTTTATTTTAACGTATGTGACAGGTGCATAGGATGCATATGTGGTAGGAAATTGAAGCTAGAATAAAGCTTTAGAGCCCAACAAATAGTTGTCTGTAGATAACGAATCAGGGGTCTCTAGAAGCAGATAAACAATTGCTGTCTATTTAAATCTGAGTTGTCAGAACAGAATATTTGACTGGATTTATGTCTGTAATAATTATTTTGCTGTTTGAGATACGGTATGGGACGTATTATTTAAATTGAATAGTATTGATAATTGTTATGGAAACTTCTGGACAATCTGTTTCGCTCAGTGCCGCGCCCCGATGATTCCGCCATCGGTTGGGGTGTGACAGCAACCACCCCCAGTTATGCAATCGAGTAGTGGGGGTGGGTCTGTCTCCCAAGGTACAACAACCAGAACAGTATGTATATTGTCGGAGATAGCTCTTGCGCTCGAGATAGCACCGAGTATAGTTTGGTGTTTATAGAAAATAAGAAAATTAGAAGTTGTTTCTACTTGAGAGTAATTTAGAGACTTAAGAGAGTAACATTCTCTCATATATATATACACACATAGTTTCAGTATCATTAAAACTAGTAATAAATAAGATATGTTGTCATAACTAAAACCATTAATCTTGTAATAAACAAGATAATCAACATAGTTTTAATCTCTAATAAAATGGATTTAACTAGTTAGTAAACAATGGTCATCTTAGTTTGACCAGGTCCAACCAATTGTTATGTTATCGCTGCAAATCTAGTCATGCGCCATCCATACTCGTGCGCCGCCTACACTCTCCGCCCTAGCCAATGGTGTTCGCCATGCGCCTAAGGAGCTCGCGCCACGCCATGGCATCCGGCTACGCTGTGACAACCCTCACAATTACAGGTACTGTGCAGTTAATTAATTTTAATTATGTGCTTAATGACTGTGCTTGATTACAACTGACAAGTTAAACTGCTTTATGATTTTTGTATCATATATACATATGCATCATATTTCATACAGTCACTCCATTTATTACACACA